>CM065814.1:19867500-20025000 GCA_033398695.1 Orobanche coerulescens | reverse complement strand
AGTAACCTACGTTACGTACGTAAGCCATGTAACGTACGTTACACCTTACGTGTAACGGCCGTAATGTTGCATAAGGAAATGGGCAGACTCCTGACTGAATCCTGTTACGTACTTTATGCATCACCGCATTATGTACGTTATGTTTGGTCTTCATATCCGTTGGATCAGATTACTTTATTGCAACGGTCGATGACTTACTTTGTTAACTCCTTGCAACGGTCGATGACTTACTTTGTTAACTCCTTGCAACGGGCTGATTTTCGAATATTACGTACGTTATACAATAGGTATTACGTACGTTACCTGTATTCAAAACACTTAATACGAATGTTAGTGTTACGTACGTTATGAACTGTCTGTTACATACGTTATGTAATAAAAATATGGAATGTTAATTTTACCTTGTAAAAAAATATGGAATGTTAATTTTTGCCTTGTAAAACATCATCAAAATATTCAAAATGTGTTATGAAAAATATTGTTCCAACACTGACGGCCGCTCGCCCGGGCTCACGCCCAGGGTTTTGCAGCGACCGCCGCGCGTGCTGTTAAAAAACAAAAGAGATTTAACAAAATAATTACATCACAAATTTAAGTTTAATCCACTGTACTAAAAAAATTTACTTTCTAACGCTATATGTTATCTTGTATATCCAGTGCAGGGACATGCCAATACAACATGTTTGAATTGT
Source organism: Orobanche coerulescens (assembly GCA_033398695.1). Classification (NCBI taxonomy): domain Eukaryota; kingdom Viridiplantae; phylum Streptophyta; class Magnoliopsida; order Lamiales; family Orobanchaceae; genus Orobanche; species Orobanche coerulescens. Next base: position 20,024,308 of record CM065814.1, on the reverse strand, counting down.
TCTTGGTGCTTCCATTATTTTGTTATGAAGGGTAATAAATATATATAAAATATTATAATTTTAGTTGAATTAATAGTTAACGGGCTAGCGAGCTAATTTGGGTAACATATTAGCCCTAGCTAATGGGTTAAACGGTTTGGGCCAAAAAACTCGAATTTAGACAGAACAAAATAATTAGGACCTAACCCTCTTTTTTTGATTTAAACGAGCCAACCCGAGGACCACCAGCCCTTTTAACATCGCTATTTATTAATATTTTGATTATCTCTTAATATATAAAATGCAACATTCCTAAATTTCTCGGAGCTCATTTTATGTGACAAAATCATTTGTGGCACAATATATTCCTCGCTAATGTCGACTTTGTGCAACAAAATCCGTCGCCACTGATGATGTCATTTGTAACATATTATGTTCCTCACTAAATATTAACTTTATGTGACAAATCGGTTGTCACCAATGAAGTCATTAGTGACATAATATATCCCTCGCTAATGTTGACTTTATGCGACTAATTGGTTGTCACTGATGAAGTCATTTCTGACAAAATACATTTTGTCGCTAATACTGACTTTATGCGACGAATTGGTGGTCACTGATAGAGTCATTTGCGATACTTGATATTACCTCACGAATGCTTACTTTAATGTGACGAATCATTTGTCACTGATGAAATCATTTGTGACACTTGATACTCCCTCGCTTATAATTGCTTTATGTGACGAATATTAAGTTGTCACAAAGAATTTCCTCGCTTTTGGGTGTATTTCTTGTAGTGTACATATAGACTAAATACTATCAATATAAGTAGCCCTAATACGGTAGAATTTTTAGGTAAACACTACCAGAAGTGCCAAAATATATATATGTTAACCCATATATATACAGGCACTACTGCAAAACTAAAAAAGGGTAACTTGAGGTCAGAAAAGATATTTTTAAAATTCTAGCAATTTAACTATTTTAAGCATAGCTTTGTTTAATCCAATAATGTAGATTATGAGAGCATGTCCTGCCAATAACTTTATTGCTAAAACTACCATCTATATATCACCTGTTATGCTAGCCCAAGAGGGGCAGGATCCTCTACAGTGCACAGCATGGTGCTGTGCACTGTAGGCCGTTAGATTACACACACCCGCACGGGTGTGTGTGTGTATGTGTCCGATCTAACGGCAAAGGCACAAGACTACGCCACAGACTGCAGGATCCTACCCCAGCCCAAGATGTCATGAACATGCCTATATCCATTTTATAAAGTTCATTAATAAGCTATAAATGATGTGATGTACTGATAAAAGACCTGGTACATGAAACCTTACCAAGATTCAGTCATTATGTATTATACTGAGTAACTTAATGACAATAATATCAAATAGCACACATTACTTGTTATTACTATGCCATTTGTTATTTATCACTGGTTCTCTTTTCATTTATGTTAGGCTCATTTCCTTGATCTAGTGGATTTATCAAGCTCATATTGTAACCCGCCGGCTCCGTTTTGAGTCATGGGAATGATTTTTTTAGTTAGGGTATGCCCAAGCAAAACCATTATGCAATGCGTTGGCAACACATAGGAAGCAAGCTACTGTGATGGCTCCTGCCCTTGAAAGAATAATTTTAATACCATGTAAGTCAATGACCCACGTATCAGATATTAAATTGATATTTTTAGGATGTGTAGTAAATAAGTATGCCACAGAGAGTAGTATGTTGTACTGTAAGTAATATATATCAAGTACGAAAGAATTCACCCCAGGGAAGGGTAACAGAATCAAGTTTCATCATTAGCTATCAGGCAAGTAATAATAATTAACTATTAGTAAATTAAGATAAAAATAGGTACCTTTCAAGCTCAACTATTATGTATGCCTGCTGGGAATGGTCCGTGTCAACTATCCTAAGATTGAAGTATCTTAGTATTGGTATTTGTCTTAATAATTATGTCTTAAAAAGTAGAACTATTAAGCAGTTCTAAATATCATTATTTAAGCTCACCATTGTTGGATGTTTGTTTATCTCAACCTTTTTGGATCAAAGAGATTAAAGATAATATATCTATAAATAAATGAGCCTACAGAAGTCTCATCTAAATAAAAATGCAATCATCGATCTTAATATGTGCTTAATCCACACTAATGATCAAATATGTGCGGGAATTCAAGCAACATTGAAATACCATCCTCTCCACTCCTATCACCTTAAACTACCTATAGTTCCAACAAATATTCTGCCCGAAGTTCCTCAAATGGTGTAGCAGAGTCGGACATAAATGAGCTCAACCTACACATACTCGATTTAATTATACATTATATGCATATGTGCTGCAACTGGATCAGGGTTGACCTATAATTTAAAAATACATGAGATATAAAAGAAATACCAAAAATTCATTACTTGGAATACTTGATCCAGAACTACTCCATACAAAAACTGAATAGTGAATTCTTGAATTCCATATATATCACAAGTCCCAAACTTTTTTAGCCACAAATCTAATTCAAAGACATAACAGTTGACCATTATATTAATTGAATATTTATCTTATAACTTTACACAATGGCATTAGTTGTTATTCAGATGTCATCCCTGGTAGAAAAGTGAAGACAGAGGAGAAGATAAATATCTTGACAACTAAATTATGCTAAATTGAGTTGTCACAAAATCAATACAATAAAATTAGGCATGTTTCATGAGCAGAAACCAAAGAAATGCAGTTACTTTAGATATCAAAAGACCTCATTTTTGTGGTTCTTTGGGAGGACTACAATGCAATGGGACTGAGGAATGTTTTTGTATGATTATTGTCCTATCAAAGGTGCAACTGAGATACCTTTCTGGGCACTATAACTATGAAACAAACAGAACTCACCCCGCGTTACATTGTAGTACTGAACAATCAGAACTCAATCCAGACGCACAGTGAGACACATACTGAATAGTTTTTGTGATCAGAATGATTGTATAAACAAAGCTCCAATGTTCATCTACTCTACCTAAACAAAGTTGCACCTGAGATAGCATAAACAATTTTCTATCACATCGCAAGTCTATTTTTAATGTTCACTACATATGTAATATAAACTTAAGCCACAATTTTACCGGAAGCCGAAGGAAATGATGTTGTTCCTGAAGAAGGGTTGCTAGACCTCAAGGATTTCACTGATGCAAGTAATGTAGAACGTCTTATTGGTATTGCAGGTCTAGCACACGATGATGACCGTCTTGTGGAAAAATCTACATCATCACATTAAATATTATACCTGGATTATATAATCATAAATTCGTACTCTTATTCAAAAATATATGGATATATTGACCTTCTCATCTCATAGACCATACATGTAAATTTCTCACCAGCAGAACCTATATCAAACCAACCACACGCTTGAATAGTCTCCAGTCATAAACTCACATCAACCAAATGAATAAAATTATAAGCCTTTGACATAGCCAGCATAACATTCTGATGTTGTAGCAAATATCTTAAAGTTGGCAGGGATACAAAGTTCAGAAGGTAGTGATACAATGCGAATTCTTCATCAAATATGCTAGAACTTGTAAAGAAAGAAATCTGCTCTTCAGATTTCACAAGACAATACCATGAAAAGAATTTTTTGTATTTTATGTCCCTAGATTTGCAGCATTCAGCTGCCAACAACTTGATAGTGCTTTTGAGGAACCTTATATCCAGCGCGCATCAATCCTAAAGGTTTCCTTTTTCAATTATTAAAACAAAACTAAAGATTTTAATGTGCACAATGGAACAAAACCGGAGCTGAGCCACACCTAGACACTTTTACCATCTAACTCTAGTAACTGGGATGAATCAACTCATTTAACTTACATTATCATTGCAGTGACACTATCGGTAACCACGCAAGTGTTTCATTGGCAACCATTGAATAATTTTATAAGCACAACTAAAAAAATTTAAACCTCCTACAGTCTTACTCAGTTTCATACATGATGTATTTCTTGGTAACTCGTAATAATTTGGTCCGTTAAAACTTGTAAATGCCTCTAACTTGTCCAGCCTGCAAATTGTATCAAAGAACATAAGAAAAATATTTTCAATAATTGCAGAGAGATAAATGGTGCAATAGCAGCGCAGAACATATTGTTGAGTGGACAATGATGTGAAAATGCCACACGACTCGAATATAAGATTCGAAAACCACCGAAAGATCTTACAAAAATAATAGAATATCATGCAGAAAAATCCAATGGGATCATATTTGTTGTAATATTTTCACAGATTGACAATTTTTCTTCTACTCCCTGCTAACCTAGATCTAACATATGTCTCCACAAAAATGGCTAAACAACCCGTAAATCGCAAGAAACGTTTACAGATTTTACCGATGTTGTAGCAAATATGTTATATATTATATACATTTATTTATAAGGATTAATGCCCATACTTCTATCTGTATATATCCACGATGAATTTAAAGTCTGAACCTAAAACCTATATCAGCCTCCAAATCTGGTGATAGACCCGGCAAAATAGGCCCAGGCCCGCGGGCCGGGCCAACCCGCCTTTTGCGGGCGTTAATGCATATTATTAGCTAAAAATCGGGTCTTTTCGGCCCAGATTGGCCTGTCCAGAGGCCCGGCTCATGTGCCCGCCCGCTTTTTTTTTTTTTTTTTTTGTAATTTAAGTTATGAGTAATTATAATATTTAATTTAATTTCCTTGTTTGTTAGATTATAATACATCTATATGTTAATTATTGATGTAATTTTATTTCTTTTGGGACTTTGTGACATTTGTAGTATCTCATATCAATAATAATATTATTTTATGATTTTATAAGAAATTAGTAGTGATAAATGATATGATGATCAAATAAAAATATTTGTATATTTGTCTTTTGATTATGGTAGTGTAGAAGAATAATGTAATTATCAAATAAAAATAATTGTATATTTATTTATCCGATTGTGATAAGATATAGTGAATAATATAATAATTAAGGATCGAAAAATATTTGTATATTTATTTGAATTAATATTTCAAAAAAAAAAAAAGTTGAGGCCATGGCGTGAGCCGCCGACGGGCCACGGACCTAATAATTCTGGCCCAGTAAAAAACGGGCCTTTTTGGCCCGGCCCAAAAAAGGCCCGCCCGTTTTATGCCCGGCCCGTTTGGGCCGGGCCCGCCCGTTTGCCAGGTCTATCTGGTGAGTAGATGACTCTATTAGAGCACTTTCTACAATAATAATGTAAAATGCAGCATCTGAGTGCAAAATTACCATAGGCAACATTTTCCATCACAATGATCCCCGTCATTTAAGAATCGGCGTTGCAATATAACATAATCTTCATTTAAAACCATATAAAAGGAGATCCTTATATATCAAATTCTCATAACGATAAATCTGTCATATCCAAACTTGCCGGAGAATGTATAAATCATACTATATTTCAATTTCAACAAAAAAGGAAAAGAAAAAGTTGATTGTGTTCCGGGAAATTCTTCCCTTATTGGTGTCTTACCTAATACTAGTTGTAGGGGGATAGAGTTATGGAAGGTTCTAGACTCTTCCAGAGGTAGTAGGATCCTGTTAGATGTCTTACCTTAACTAGGAATCCTATGTATGGAAGACTCTATCAGAATGCTTATATAAAAGTTCTCTATTCATTGTTATCAATACAATTGATTCATTGTCTTTACTTTCTCCTCGAAACACGTTATCGCACGTAGCTCGATCAAAAAAAAAGAGAAAATCGCCAACAGCCGCCGCCATCGCGCGCGCCAAAGACTGGCCACGCCACCCAAAGACTGCATCATTTGCCGAACGTTGCCGCGATCCAGTCAATGGAAGCCGCCGCCGATCCAGTCCAGCCGGAACATCACCGCCGGACCGCCGCCAACCACCGCCGTCGGCCAGCTCCAGCCCAGCCAAGTCCGACCCAGTTCTGAACCTCGGACCAAAAACCCGAACATCAACTTATCTTCGGAAGCCGCAAAAATTGCGCTTCCGGTTTCACGTCGTCGCATCGAGTACCAACCGGTAGATCGAAGCACACCACAAATTCATCACGTGCCTAATTTTATAATCGAGATAATTATCTGACTTGTCCCTATTCAATTCTCTCCTTTGGGGAATTTTTCTTTTCGGGACATGGGTTATTGGGTTCTTTATCTCCCACGCTACTTTGCGGTAGATGAGACCGCGAGAGAAGTCGGTATCTCTGCGTGTCGAAGAAAATTGTGTGACGGTCCAAGGGGAGTCACGGAATTGTTGAAAGTCGATACTTGTGGTTGTTGCATACACCACGTATCTGGGTGCGATCTGATATCGCCGTTTTTTTGTCGATTTTACTAAACAACAATTAAGGGAAGTACATCGAGTAACGGTTATGTTACACGCTTTTAAAAGCATCGATTGTGAACGTTTACATTGTCACTGAAAATCCAACAAGACTAACTTCCTCTTGTTTATATCTTGTAGATGGCACAAAGTTCCAATGTTCATCCGGAGTTCGACATCCTTGACCATGCTGGTAAGGAGTACCATAGGTGGGTCTCACACGTTCATTTGGCGTTCGTCGGTAAGAGATTTACCACCACCATCTTTCCCTCTAACGAGCCTACCGCTCAAGAACCGAGCGAGGAAACCAAGGCTAATGCACTGATGTACTTGCGTAGACATATACATCCGTTGTTGAAAAAGTGTTACATGAATTTGCAAACCCCCAAAGAACTATGGGATACACTCGAACAACGATTTAATAATGTGCATGATCAGTGCTTTCCCGAATTGCAACTTCAATGGGAGCAAATCCGATTTTTGGATTATGCGAATGTGGAGGCCTATAACCAAGCCATCCTCGATCTTCGCGCTAATCTTGGTTTTTGTGGTGTCAAGAAGTCTGATCAAGATTTGATCGAGAAGACTCTTAACACGTTTCCCGTGGGAGCAAGTGTGATTGCTCATCAGCTGCGCTCGCGAAAAAAGAAAGGCACCATGAGATTAATCTCAATAGCAATGCGCGCCCAGCTGGTACGAAGCCGATTCCGGAAGTGAATCAGGCTACCCACAGGAAGGCACCACGACAAAATAGAAAAGGCAACGCTACTCAGTTTTTGCAAGCACCACGGGTGCATGACTCGAGCAAGCGAGGGAAAAGACGAGGTCGTCGTTCCAATATGTGGAAGAGGCAAGGTGGCTCGGCCACGGGACCTAGTGGAACCCAACCACGTGGACCGCCTCCTGCCGCCGGGAATGGAACCACTCCAAAGGAAGGCCGGAATTGCTATACTTGCGGATCAAAGAAGCATACTTACCGCAATTGCAAGGCGCCAAAGAACATCCAAGCTTACTACAGTACTTGACTCAAGAGTCAAATTACATGGAGGAAGATAACGAGAATACGGAGGTGAACCATACTGAGATCCCTACTGAGATCCCTCCTCTCACCATTGCGGACAAAGACCAACATATGGATGTTGCCGACTTTGACTAGATCATTGTAGTTTGACTAGTTTTACGCTTTGGTTATGTTTTGTCTTGTTTCTAGTTTTTGAGAACTACTTTGGATTTTCTATGAATGTAATAAAGTTAGCTATGATGAATAAAATTTTTTTAATTGCTGTGATTGTGCAAAAATGAATTTTATTTTTCCCTTCGAAAGCATGTTTGGTTTATCACAAAATAATTGCTCTGTAATGAATTGCTTGGTTAAATTGATACATTGGTGGATTTCATCAAAACTTTTGATCAAGATTAGGCGCATCCTCATTGGTATTTGTTTATGTTTTGAAAGTTCAAATGGAATCAGTGATTTTTAAATAGCCTTAGCTGTACCGACATTCCTACTTTCTCTGCAAGTCTACCAAGTTGGAGTTACCGAAAGAATCATTAGTCGAGATATAAATCGAACACCAAGATGCGTTTTGAAGTGTTTAAACGCTCCTATGGCCATATTGCCATAAGTATTGTATCAACAATAGTGCCTTTGAAAAAGGCTTCAACCTTGCGCTATCACTCAACAATAGGGAAATACCAAAATAGTAATTTGAAACGAGCACTGAGATCTGAGTTTAATGATCCAGAAAGTGAACGACCTATGGACAGAAAGATACGGAAGTCTAATTTCCAGAACAACTAACCGTTCGTCCATAGCCTTCTTAACAAAGAAGTTATTGCTATTTTAGTGGATAAAGGTCAAGCTACGCGGAAATTATTTCCAGCGATTGTGCTAACTTTGATCCTAACCAACTTGGTCGAATTTCCCCAAACTCGAAGTTAATGAGTTTTCGCTATGTATTTAATCACAAGACTAATCGAGTTTCATGTCTTATTGTAGATGTCTCGTGGCGAAATTGAGTGCCTTGCCGATAGTGGAACAACCCACACTATTCTTCGGAATAGGCAATTATTTAAGGATTTGTGCCATATATATCCTCAGTGACAACAATGATTGGTTCCTCCCAAGTAATTCAAGGGAGGGGACCTGCTCATTTCTTGCTATCTAATGGTACGCATATTAATGTCACAAATGCTCTCTATGCCTCAAGAGCAAACCGAACCTTGCTAAGTTTTAGGGACATCCGTGCCAACGGTTATCACCTTGATACACATTGTGAGAATGGGACAGAATTTTTGTGTGTTACTCTGGCAGAATGCGGAAGACGCCACATTCTCGAGAAATTTATGAGTCTAAGTAGTGGTTTATACCAGACTACAATAAGGGTTATTGAATCCTACGCTGTGAGTCACGAACTTTGTGATTCTGAAGCATACCAACTATGGCATGACCGACTCGGTCACCCTGGACGCGACATGATGATTCGCATTTTGAAAAACTCACATGGTCATCCGTTTTTCAAGTCCAGAAAATGATTGGAAGCACCACTCGATATCGGCATTGATGTGAGTGAGCTCGATACCGTATCACCGGGATTAAAGATCGCACGCCCTAATAAGGTTGACGGTGCATCTTTCGTAAATCCCGAGGCTTCCGTGGCAATTTCCAATGCCCATAAATCGTTCTGCAAAGCCTGTTCACTAGCAAAGTTGATACCCTCTCCGTCCTTTGTTAAAGAGTCAACACAAAATATTCGCTTCTTACAAATAATTCAAGGGGACATTTGTAGACCTATTCAACCAGAGTGCGGACCATTCAGATACTTTATGGTTCTGGTTGATGCATCGGCGCGATGGTCACACGTCGCTATGCTATCCACAAGAAATGCTGCATTTGCTAAACTCCTAGCACAAATCATCAAGTTACGGGCTAACCACCCCGACTTTCCAATATCGTCATTAAGATTGGACAACGCTGGTGAGTTTACTTCAATGTTTTTTGACGACTATTGCATGTCGATAGGGATTGAAGTTGAACATCCCGTCCCCCATATTCATTTGCAGAATGGCCTTGCCGAGGCTCTGATTAAGCGGTTACAGCTTATCGCCCGAGCATTGGTATTGCGCAACAACTTGCCGATTTCTGCCTGGGGTTATGCATTTTCGCATGCGGCTATACTTATTCGCTTTCGACCCACTGCCAATCAATTGTTTAGTGCGTACCAGTTGGTAATTGGATATGAGCCTGATATTTCACACTTACGCATTTTTGGTTGTGCAGTCTATGTGCCAATTACGCCTCCACAGCGTAATAAAATGGGTCCGCAAAGACGATTAGGTATATACGTTGGCTATGAATCACCTAAAATTGTCCGCTATTTGGAACCTTTGACAAGAGATCTGTTTACTGCAAGATTTGCAGACTGTCACTTTGATGAGACAAACTTCCCGTCGTTAGGGGGAGAGAGGAATCGAACGATTCCAGTTGAACTCCAGGAAATTGTCTGGTGTGCTCCCTCCTTGCCTCATCAAGATCCCCGCATAGCTCAATCCGAGCTATAAGTGCAACGTATTCTCAGTCTTCAGAAAGTTGCGGATTCGATGCCCGACAGCTTTACTGATACTGCGAAAGTGACAAGATCTACCATTCCCGCTGCGAATGTTCCTGCAAGGTTAGAAGTCCCATTTATAGGGCAAGGTTCAGCCGCCCGAAGGAATGATGCCCCTGGCGTCAACCTTAGTGGTGGGACAGCTGCTTCGGCTGCTCTTATCCCTGCTGGAAAGAGGGGGAGGCCAGTGGGTAGAAAGGATACCGAAACTCGAAAGAGAAGAGGAACGGAGGCACAAAATCCTCTCATCATCGACACAGTGACTCCGTCACACGAGATTATATCTGACTACGGATATGTACTCGAATCAACAATGGAACAATCGTCGGACGCGTCGGAAACTTTGTTGATGTCAGAGAATAAAGAAATCTCGATGCAATGTACGAGTGAATACGTACTATTGGACAGGTCGTCCACGCTAGTCGATGACGCTTTTGCCTACTCCGTCGCTCAAGATAAGGATGAGGTTATGCGTTACAAAGCGAGACTAGTTGCCCAAGGCTTCTCGCAGCGCCCTGGCATTGACTACGAGGAGACGTATTCTATCGTTATGGACATCATCACTTTCCGCTACTTAGTCAGTTTGGTAGTGTCCGAAAAACTGAATATGCAGCTTATGGATGTGGTTACAGCGTATCTTTATGGGGATCTAGATACGGATATTTATATGAAAGTTCCTGAAGGGATTTCATTGCCCAAATCAAGTAGCTCTAAACCACGGAGCGCTTACGCTGTTAAATTGCGTCGTTCACTGTATGGGTTGAAACAATCTGGAAGGATGTGGTACAACCGCCTACGTGAATACTTGGTTAGGAAGGGATACGAGAACAGTGACATCTGTCCATGCATTTTCGTGAAAAGAACAGATACAGGATTCATGATTGTAGCCGTCTATGTAGATGACATGAACGTTATCGGTACCATAGATGAGGTCAATGAAACGGCCCGCTACCTTAAATACGAATTCGAGATGAAAGACCTGGGGAGGACTCGATTCTGCTTGGGCTTAGAGCTAGAACATCGAGATGATGGCATACTCATCCATCAGTCTGCCTATGTCCACAAAATGCTCAGGCGATTTAGTATGGACAAGGCACATCCTCTTGCTACCCCTATGATTGGTCGAAGTCTGGAAATGAACAAGGATCCATTTCGTCCCAAAGAGGAGGATGAAGAGGTCCTTGGAGCAGAAACACCGTACCTTAGCGCAATCGGTGCGTTGTTGTATCTGGCTCAATGTACTCGTCCAGACATCGCATTCTCTGTGGATCTGTTAGCGAGATTTAGCTCCCTCCCACGATAAGGCATTGGAATGGAGTAAAACACATCTTTCGATACTTGAAAGGCTCCAGTGATCTTGGATTGTTCTTTCCCTACGCAAGAGAGAGCGATATTCTGAAAGGAACTGTTGAGGTTAATACGATGCAGACCGACCGTCAATCTTCCTCTGATATTGTAGCTGAGCATGGTAGCTTGACTACCAGAAGTGATAATGCGAGCAAGCTTACCCCTTATGCAGAGAATCCTAATGACACGTTAGTTGGATTTGCTGATGCCGGTTATCTCTCTGACCCACATAAAGGACGTTCCCAAACTGGTTATGTGTTCACCATTAGGAATACGACAATATCTTGGCGATCTACCAAGCAGACCCTGGTTGCTACTTCCTCGAACCATGCAGAGATAATTGCATTGCACGAATCCGTAAGGGAGTGCATTTGGCTCCGGTCAGTCATAGACCATATACGAGGAACGTGTGGATTAGATCCCACCACAGCAACCCCTACTTGCATCTTTGAGGACAATGCGGCATGCATTGAGCAGATGAAGTTAGGTTTCATAAAGGGTGAGAATACCAAGCATATCACGCCAAAGTTCTTTTATAATCAGCAGCAGCAGAAATTGCTGAATATCGAAGTGAAACAAGTGAGTTCCGATGAGAATATCGCAGACTTGTTCACTAAGTCTCTGCCAAAATTTACATTTGAGAAACATGTGAGAAGCATTGGCATGTTTCGATTATCCGAGCTCAACTAATGATAGCTCGACGGAATGAGCTGTCATGTATACCTCAGGGGGAGTATACTTCACATGATTCTGACATTTGTAGTTGGTGCGTTGTGCTCTTTTTCCTCACCAAGTCTTTGTTTTTCCCACGGGGTTTTATTTGACTTGGAAAGGTTTTTTACCGAGGCAAGACCTTATGCACCATGTTAGTATTAGTGCTTGACACAGGGGGAGTGTTCCGGGAAATCCTTCCCTTATTGGTGTCTTACCTAATACTGGTTGTAGGGGGATAGAGTTATGGAAAGTTCTAGACTCTTCCAGAGGTAGTAGGAACCTGTTAGATGTCTTACCTTAACTAGGAATCCTATGTATGGAAGGACTCTCATTGTAATGCCTATATAAAGGTCCCTCTATTCATTGTTATCAATACAATTGATTTGCTGTCTTTTACTTTCTCCTGAAACAGATTGGTTTTAATACCTCTTATGAACTGAAACAAAGAATAGTATTATATAAATTTTAATCATGAAAAATACAATGAAGTCTATATTGATATTGAAAATACAAACTCAATCTAAAAAACATAACATAAATGAATTATTACCACTAAAACCAAAGTGCATAACTTAGTAAAAGAACAACATAACACAAATGAATTATAAAACTACAACCAAAGTGTATAACTTAGTAAAAGAACAATATAAACAAAAAATATTAAATTAATAGAATATTAGGATTACCAATATTGAGTAAGAATCCCAGTGATGATTCCCCATTCTGGTACAGGTCTCAAATGGACAAAACCTATAAACACAAATTTAAGTAGATCCTAATTCTACTTTAAACGGGCACCACCACCCCTAGTGTTTAAATATCACAGACCATGGATGACCAAGATAACCTATCCAAATTAGAGTTGACCAATACTTTTATGTCTTATGATACGTGATCTACAACAGTTAATCTGGCCATATTGTAAACTTTAAATTAAACACGTCAGGACAAAAAATGCAAAAGTGGATACAAATAGTCTAAAAAGAACCTCTATAAGTAATTTTGTAAGCACAAAAAATAAAAACATTGGGTAAATAGTAGGAGAATCTAAACCTTCTTGTGGAGATGAAAGCGCGCCCAATAAGTAATGTTCTTAGCTTTTACATGATCATTTTGTTTAATCTGGCACCCATATATATACGAAACAAAAAGTTACAATTATCCATAAAATTGTAAGTTATCATAATTAACCGAAATTCAACAATACGTTGTAATAAATTGGAAATATAAAATGATTAAAACAATAAAATAATATATAAAATATAGGCAGAGAGACCTAGATATAGAGATGTAAAGTTTGCAGTTATGCCATGGTCAATACATACAAAATATGGAAAATTATAAAAAAGAAACCATCAGAGATAAGACATGCATAACATGAATTTATTGACTAATCGAGATAGAAGTAAATCAGAATTCAGAAATAGATCTAAACTTATCATTTATATTTTATTATATTATTATTATTATTATTTATACTATTATTTTATTATATTTATTATTTTTATTTTTATTATTATAATTATTATTTACCCTTAATATATATTTCAGTTCAGTTCAGTTCAGGTCCATTCAGTTTAGTTCAGTTCAGATCCATTCAATTCAGATTCATTCAGTCCAAAAGAACAGAGTCTTAGAGCATCTCCTACGGCGTTTGCTAAAATATTGATTCTATAAAATTTGTCGAACCTGTAAGACATTGTGCGCTGAGGGTGTTGGCTATAGTGATTGGCTATATTTTAAAAATGGTATGTTATTAATATTTCAAGTTGTTATTAATATAATATATTATTTTAATATAGAAATAAGTGATGTGGCATTTCACTACAGGTCTCTAAAGGTTCGACAAATATAGCCAACATCAAGAAATTGGCTATAATTATAGACAATTTGTCCCATTGGAGTGGCTAATTTTTTACATATTATGTATAAGTTTTATTTTTGGAAAGCAACTTCTCAGGGGGTCACCCATCCCATAACTACTCCAGGTCAAGCACGCTTAACTTTGGAGTTTCTATGAGATGGATACCAGAAAAGAAGATGCATCTTGTTGGTATGAGTAGTCCAAATCAATTCACTTAACCACTTTCTAGTGCATATCTCACAGGTCGAATCGCAAACCGCGCATCGCGCATTTTTAAGCCCATGCAGGCGGGATGCTGGACCGAATCCCAATAGATATTTTGCAAATTGCCATTTTTTCCCCTGAAATATCATGTTGTTTCTTTTCCTCCGAACAGAATACAAAAACTCAGAGCAAAAAGCCTTGAAAAACCTAGCCTTAACAGTTTTACCGTTTGTTTTGATAGCCAGGAACTCTCTAGTTTCTTCCCAAGTTGTGGCATGATGGTGAACACCACACCATCTCAGCAGTGCAGTCCAAGCAATCTTTAGGCAGGGGCAGTTGAAGAACAGGTGATCCATACTTTCATCAGCTGTAGTACAGAACACACATGTAGCTTCTACCTCAATATTCATTCTGATAAGTCTGTGCTTAGTAGCCAGGCGTCCCCAACAAGCTAGCCACACAATAAACCTTGCCTTTGGAGTGGCTCGGTTATTCAACACCAGTTATCTCCACCCATCTTTATCCACATTTGGCCTCAAGACTTCATACATTTGTTTGGTGTTTAACCTTCCCTGCTGTACCTGTTGTCTCCATACATCCTCATTTGATACACATTGCCTTGACTTCAAAATCTTCTTGAACAAACGAGAGGCATATGTAGGTAAACTCATGCTCATAACATCAGTTCCTTTCATATAGTAGGTATGCATCCATTTTACCCATAGTTTCTTCTCTTTCTGAGTTAGAGCCCACAGCAACTTCATTATGCATATTTTATTGCAGGTAGGTAAATGAACTAAGCCCAATCCTCCCATAGACCTAGTCCTGCAAACCTCAGACCATGCAACTAATGACTTCTTTGAGCTACCCACATCCCTACACCATAGAAATTGTCTACATACAGATTCAGCAGCTGTCATAACTTTCTTTGGGAAAGGGAAGATATGGCACCAGTATCCCTAAATAGCAAACAGTACACTTTGGATTAATTGGAGCCTACCTTCATAACTTAATGCTTTTGCAGTCCAATGCCTAATTTTAGACACCATGTTTTCAAATAAGGGTTGATATTGAGCTAGAGACAATCTTTTAGCATTCAAATGGATTCCTAAGTATATAAAAGGAAGATCCTCTTCCTTCAATTGCACATGATCAGTGATTGCATCTTTCACATGAGGTTTCACACCACCATAATAAATTTCACTTTTCATTCTATTTGCAGTCAAACCTAATATCTTGCTAAACAGTTTAAATTTCTCCATCACATCTGAAACTGATGAGAGATTACCATTTAAAAAGAACAACAAGTCATGTGCAAAGTTTAGGTGAGAAATCTGTAACATATCACATCTAGGATGATACCTCAAGTTTGGATGGTCCTTGAGGGATTTCATAACTCTATACAAATATTCCAGGCTCAGCACAAAGAGAAATGGAGACACGTGGTCTCCTTGTCTGAGCCCCTTCTTCCCCTCAAAGAGCACTGTCAATTGACCATTTATACAGATTTGATAGGTCACAGTTGACATGCATACCTTCACCCAGTGAACAAACTTATCAGGAAATCCCAAACATCTAAGCAACTGCTCAATAAAAACACACCAGTGTACAGAGTCATAGGCTTTCTGCAAATCTATTTTAATCATGCATCTAAAAGAAAGCCCTTTCCTCCCATAACCTCTGATGATTTATTGTGCCAGGATTGTATTATCATGTATGAATCTTCCTGGCATGAAGGCTGCTTGCTCTGCACTGACTAAATAATCCATAACTTTGCCCATTCTGTTTGTGATGACTTTTGAGATGCCCTTGTAAAGGACTGTACATCAAGCAATTGGCTCGTAGTCCTTTATAGATGTAGCATTTGCTTTCTTAGGTATCACAGTTATCTATGTGGTATTAATTGCTTTAAGGAGCTTCCTGAGTTGAAAAAATCTACAACAGCTTGTGTTGTTTCTTCTCCTACTACTTCCCAAGCCTTCTTAAAAAACCTGGAGGTGTATCCATCAACAGTAGGGGCTTTATCCTCTCCAATGGACTGTAAGGCTTCAAACACCTCATCTGCACTCACTTCTTTGACTAGCTCTCTTGTTCGTTCAAACTGGAGATTGTTACCCTTCTGCACCATTTGGATATCTACTTCTTAAGTGGTTTGAAGATGTACCCAGCGATGTCTTGTAAAAAGAAACAATCTCTTCATGAATCTCCTCATCAGTGGTGAGCTTCAATCCTTGTGCATTATACAGTACTGTTATACCACTATTCCTTTTCGCTTTCAAGCTTGCATGGAAAAACTTATTATTGTCATCCCCACAAGCCAACCAATGAACTTTAGCCCTTTCTTTCAGTATTTGCTCCTCAATGAGTAGCCACTTTTCATATTCTTTCTACTCCGTACTCATTTCTGCAAACAGATGTGTTGTTACCCAAAATATTATCCGGAGATGATATTGCTGGAATGGTCGAGTAACAAACAAATGCGAGAACACTTTCGTGGGAAAGTAAATAACACAAGATTTGTTGGGGTTGTTAGTCCCGGGCTTGAATTCTCTCGCGAGATGTTATTAATATAGATATTTTGGAGTACAAATATTAATGTTAGAGTGCAATTACAATGAGTGTAAAGACTCCAGTTATCTTAGCTATAGAGCATGAAGATTGCCGGAAGAACCAGATATGATGCTCTGTGAGTTCTTGCTTTATATGTTCTGTATAGGTGAATGAGTTTCTGTCAAGTAAATTCTATCGTATTTTCGTGAATGGATTTCACTATCTTTAGGCCACTGTTGGAGGCCTTCTATTTATAGGAGAAGAGGTTGTTAGGTCCTCCCCGACGATCGCGGGCGACCGCCGTTTTCTATATTAGAATAAGGTGGGCGATCGTCCCATCACGTGGGACTGTTTCCTTGAAGTCCGAGGATGTTGCTGGCAGCCATATGTGCGAGCCAATGAGAAGTCCGCACGCGTCCTGAGTCGCTGTCTGGGGAGGACCCACTTTGTACCTTTAGGCGGGCCTGTCGGTAGGTGTGAAGGTGGTGACAGGATGGGGTCAAAGGGCCTTATCATGTGGCGCCTTTTGCGAATCTGCACGTGGGTCTTCATCTGAGATTCAGTCTTCGACGACTCTGACGGATGTCGGATCCATACGTGGTACGGGACGATCGTCTACAGTTGGACATTATAGACGATCGCCAGATGTCGATAGACGATCGCCTCAGACGTCGATCGCTAGGCGCTTGCCCAACATTTGTCTTCTATGGCCGACTCTTGACCATTGTGCCGATCGCCATCGAGGCGTGTAAATCGCCGCACAACAATTGCCCCCCAGCTCGCTCTGATGTTGAAAACGTGGGGTGAGGTGGCACTGTTGGCGATCGCCAGTTTTAGACGATTGACTCATCTGTTTATGACAAGGACGATCATCGCCTGGATGATCTGATTTCGAATCCAGACGATCTCCTTATGCGCTGGAAATAGCGGGAAGTGGAGGCGGGCTCTCGAAACGTTGCAGGGACACGCGTCGCGCTCCAGTTGGGGGAGTCCGACGGTGTTGTCAGACTTGTCGCCTGGCGTGCCCTCGAAACGATGCGTATGCGGGTTTCGAGGGCTGCATTTAATGTGTCCCCCCCCCGACGGTTGCACTTTAGCCCCCGGGATTCCGCCTAATTGCACAAAGGTCCTTGTACTCGCCTATAAAAGGGCTAGGGTCACTTCAGTTTATCTCTTTATGCGCCCTTGCCTTTTAGACGAGACTCTACCGAATTTCTTTGAAGATTCTTGTGCTGACCGACTTTCTCTCTAGGTAAGAACAGAAATTATCTCTCCCCCTTTATTCTTCGAAACATGTCTGGAGGAGGATCTAAAGCTTATGAGGCCGGAAGATCTTCTGCCGCCGCGACATCGCATGTCCGGGAAGAGACCTCCGTGGTTCTTCATATGGAGATGGCCGTCGAGGCCATCCGTGCGGAAATCACACCCGCGGAGGTTGAAGAGCTCTTCAACGAGGCTGATGTGGCGAGATCGACGACGGCGGTGGGGCAGAAGGGCTCGCCGGTGGATGAGGATGAAGCGGTGAGGCTGTACTGGGAGCAGAACAATGTGTTCGGTTCGCTAAGCTCATGGAGAGGATTGCTGGACCACGTCCCCAGTTTGACTTAGGGGCATACTCTGCTGCTCACCCCTAAGAGCTCGTGAAACGGACGGCATTTCGGGCCGCGGACCGCTCCATATGGACCCTTGGTTAGATTCGGAGTTCAGCGACCAGGAAAGACTTAAGTCGTTGGAGGGCGAAATTCCATATCCCTTCTGACGTCTCGTTGTATGTGCCCTCGGAGAATGAACGTGCCGATCAACCTCTCGAGGGTTTGGTTGCTGTCAACGAAATGATCCTGGAGGCCGGCTTGCAGTTCCCATTGCCGTTTGCCGTGTCATATTTGCTGATCGCCTGGAATGTGGCACTGCTCTAGTTTATGCCGAACGCCTGGCTGCAGATTATTAGAACCCTGACGCTTTTTGGCGGTCATCGGTTGTTCCGTCTACCTACTGCGCTGGAAATGAACTATCTCTTCAAGTTGACTGCGCAGAAGGGATCGGTCGGCGGATACCACATTCAGGGTCGCATGGGTCATGTGGTCCTTGGGGTACCGAACAAGGTTCGCGATGACCTGGCAAAATGGTGCTGGGTCGGCGGAGCGTGGAGGTCGGCATCGAGCGATAAGCCGGAGGAAGAGTTGGATATCCCCACCAGTTTTCGGGAGAGGAATCCGAGTAAGGGTTTAAACTCTCCCATTTTTTGGATACATCTTGAACTGATCTAATTTGGTTTCCTTTTTGCAGGCTCCCTTGTTCCAGCGATCGGCGATCTCCCCTTTGATTTCTTGATCGCCTGGGAGTGAATTCACGGTTTGCCGGACTCCTACCTCGACGTTCGCACAGTCAATAATGAACATCATTGGTTGGGAGCTCGATTGTTTCGCTTTCCTCGACACCTGAAGGTTCCAGGTATAAAGTTTTACTTCCTCTTCCTTGCTTGACGATCGTCTGATTGAAACTTTGCACAATTGTCTGAATAGATCCGAATGTATTCGTGCACTCGCAAATTTTTACTTGTGAATTTCTCGAACAAAACCGATCGTCATGTGTGTGTCTGAACAAAGCCGATCATGTATGGTCCCTTCCTCCCGATCGCATTTAGGAATAGCTCCACTTTGCCCCTTGTTTTTGTTTACTTAGTGTAAGTAAGGGAACGAAAATAGTATGTTTGGTGAGATATCTTTCAGTTTTTCCGATTCTTCAAGGGAGGACGACTGTTTCTACTTTGAGGATCCGTGTACGGTCGCGGAGTTTGATGGACCGACCTCCATAACCGTGTCTTTGCGTGCGAGGGACATTCCACCCGTAGGTCTGTCTCGCGACTCACTTTATTGTTAGGGTCCTCCGTTAGGCTGCGCCCGCCTTGTGTATAAACGAAAGGGGAGCCCTCTTGGTCTGGAGGAGTCCTTGCACGGGGTGTCGTCGGTTTATTCGACTCTACGTCCGCGGCTTTTTAGCACTTTTGTACCTTGGATCACCATGTTAGATGGCGACCCTCGACGGTATACGTTGTGATGGGATAGGGACGCGTCGCCTTGTCCGGGTCCATCATGTTAGATGATGTACCTTTGAGGGCGAGCGAGCATGTCCACAGATTTATTTGGAGGGTCCTTCGGCTACGCTCGCCTCGTATTTAAACGAAGGACGAGCGATTGTAGCCCAAAGGAACCTTGCATGGACGAAGCTGTCGGTTCCATCGACCTCCAGGGTTATTGTTGCACTTTTCTACCTAGGATCGCCATATTGAATGACGATCCTTGACGGTATACGTTGTTCTTGGAGAGGCGATCACTTACATAGGTCCGTCAGGTTAGATTATGACCTATTATAGGGCGAGCGAGTCGTCCTCTTTTTATTTATTTGTTTTCGTCGAGGCGAATCATATGTAGGGGATTGAAGAATCTCATTTAAATCTTTGTACATTGGGTAACTGAATACAAACTTTCTACTGGTAGTATTTCTTCATATTCACGGCGTTCCAGGGGTATTGGTCCGGAGTGCCGTCTGGGTGTTCGAGTTCGTAGGCTCCCCTAGTTAGCCACTTAGATATCCTGAAGGGGCCTTCCCAATTCGGGCCAAAGACTCCCGTGTGAGTCTGGACCTTTTTGAGGACTAGGTCGGCCACTTGGAACCGTCTTTCCTTGACCTTCGAATTGAAGAATTTCTCGGATCTCCTCTTGTGGATTGTGTTCTTCATTTCTGAGGTCAGTCGCCATTCTTCGAGCATGTATAAGTCAATTCGTCGGGCTATATCATTATCCGTCGTCATCTCCTGTTCAGTTCGGTGGCTGAGACGGGGATCTCCGAAGGGATCACTGCTTCTGATCCAAAGGCGAGGGCGAACGGGGTCTTGCCAGTTGAGTTTCGGGTCGTCGTTCGGTAGGACCACAAAACATCTGGGAGCTCGCTCACCCATCGTCCTTATTTGGATTCAAGTCTTGCTTTGATCGTGTGTTTGAGGATCTTGTTTACAGCCTCTACCTGCCCGTTCGTCTGAGGGTGGTAAGGGACCGAGAACAACTTTTTGATTCCCTATCTCTCGCAGAATTGCATGACTTCCAAGCCGTCGAACTGCTTTCTGTTGTCGGAGATGATTGCCTGGGGTAGCCCGAACCGGCATATGATGTTCTTCCAAATGAACTTGATTACTTGTTCTTGGCCGATCTTATTGATTAGCTCGGCCTCAGTCCATTTCGTGAAATAATCGACCCCCCGATGGCGAATTTACATCCTCCTGGCGCCGTCGACAAGGGACCGATGAGGTCGATGCCCCATTGGGCGAACGTCCATGGACTGTACATAGAAGTGAGCTGTTCGGGGGAGAGCTTGATGTTTGGGCCCATCACTTGACATCTGTGACACGATCGGGCGTAGGCGATCGCGTCTTTTTGTAGTGTAGGCCAGAAAAAACCTTGCCTGGTCGTTTTGTGGATGAGAGCTCGCCCGCCGGCATGGTTTCCACAGATCCCATCACGGATCTCGGCTAAAATGAGTCGGCCTTCCTCCAGCGTGATGCACTTGAGGAGAGTAAGGCTGAAAGCTCGCTTGTAAAGCCGGTCAACCAATAGGGTGTATCTGGTTGCGCGGAGCTGAAGCTGGCGTGCTTTGATACGATCGTCGGGGACCGTCCCGTCCTTCAAGTATTTGATGAACGGAGTCATCCAGCTCTCTTCGGCGATGGAAACTGTGGTAATCAGGCTTCTATCGATCGCCGACTTTGCTGATTTTGTGATTTGGATGTTAGAGAAATCGGCCGCCCCATCTGACGACGCTAGTTTAGATAGGGCATCTGCCTGAGAGTTGTGCTCTCTCGGGACTTGTTCAATCAGCACTTCTTCAAACTTTGTGCACATTTCGGCGACCAGTTCTTGGTACTTGATCATATGTTCGCCGCACGTCTCATATTCTCCCTTGACTTGGTTCACGACCAAGATGGGGTCCATGAAAATGTGGAGACGGCGAACACCTAGGGCGAGTGCTACATCGAGCCCGCCTACCAAGGCTTCGTACTAGGCTTCATTGTTGGTCGCACGGAACCCGAAACGCACAGCGTTTGTGAAACTTTGGCCGTCGGGGCTGATGAGTACAATCCCTACCCCTGCTCGCGAGTTGGTTGCTGAGCCATCCACGTACAACTTCCAAGCAGGACGGTCGATCAGGGTCGGACTAGGAGGGAATGTTAATTCCACCACGAAGTCCGCCAGAGCTTGGCCTTTGATCGTCGTGCGAGGAGCATTTGTGATACCGTATTGGGCGATTTCCAGTGACCACTTGAGGAGTCGCCCGTTGGTGTCTGGCCGGTGCAGAACTTGCCTTAAGGGGAGAGTCGTCAGAACCTCCACTTGGTGTTCGAAGAATTAGGCCCTCAGCTTGCGAAAACTCATGACTAGAGCGTAGGCGATCTTCTCCAGAGGCGTGTATCGTGTTTCCGCGTCATGGAGCGCTTAGCTAACGAAGTAGATCGGCAAGTGGGCTTGCCCCTCTGCTCGTACTAAAACAGCACTCAGCGCGACCTCCGAGGCCGCCAGGTGAAGGAATAGCTTTTCGCCGGGGACCGGCTTTGCCAAGATCTGGGGGTTAGATAGATATTCCTTGATTTTGGCGAACGCTATTTGACTCTCCTTTGTCCATGCGGACTTTTTGTTCTTTATGGTCGCGAAGAATGGCTTGCTTTTATCTCCCAGTCGAGATATGAAACGGTTGAGGGCAGCTAGACAACCAGTGAGGCATTGCACCTGTTTGACATTCCGTGGCTCCTGCATGTCGAGGATCGCCTGGATCTTGGTGGGGTTTGCCTCGATCCCTCTTTAGCTCACTATGTGCCCCAGGAATTTTCTGGAGCTTACCCCAAAGTTGCATTTCTTGGGGTTCAGCTTCATGTTGAACTTCTCGAGGATGGCGAACGTCTCGGCAAGGTCATTGAGGTGATCTTCCTTTTTGAGGCTTTTGACCACGATGTCGTCAATGTAGACCTCCATGTTCTTGCCGATCTGATTGGCGAACATCCCATTGACTAGTCGCTGGTAGGTCTTCCGTGCATTTTTCAGACCGAACGGCATTCGGACCCAAAAGTATATGTCTTTTTCCGTGTGGAACGATGTGTGTTCTACGTCTTTCTCCGCCATGGGGATCTGATGGTACCCGGCGAAGGCATCCATGAATGACATCATTTCACAACCTGCTGTGCTATTGACCAAGTGATCAATATGAGGCATCGGAAAGTGGTCTTTTGGGCATGCCGCGTTGAGGTCGGTGAAGTCGATGCATAAACTCCAGGAGCTGTTCGGCTTTTTGACGAGCACCGCGTTGGCTACCCATTGTGGCTCGTCTGTAGACACTCCGATTAGTTTGTTGTCGAGTAGCTTTTTGACTTCTATGTCGAGCGCTACGTATTTCTCAGGACCGAATTTCCTACGTTTCTGGTGAACAGGCTTCCTTGTCGGGTCGATCTTTAGATAGTGGCAAGCGTGTTCAGGACTTATGCCAACCATATCTTGATGCGACCAGGCAAAGACTCCGATGTTCTTACGTAGTAAATTGATCAGATCCTCCTTTAATTCGAGGTCGACGCTCGTGCCGATCTGTACTTCCCGCTCCAGGCGAGCCGAATCTATTGTTATATTTTCCAACTCTTTAATGGGGACGGTCACTTCTCGTTCGGAAAGATTTCCGGACTCGATCCTTGGATCAATGTCGAGGCTTGGCTCGAAACCGATCCTTGGATCGATGTCGTCCGTTAATCGATGTGAGATGCCATCCTCTGAGTCGGGCTGGTACGAGGTGCTTGGCTCTTCGATCTCCATCGGTTGATTATCGATCGTCTCAATGTTATAAATAGTATGGGAAGTGTTGAAAGAAGTTACGACACAGGAGTAATTCAAACATTTCTTAGCCATTAGTTGGTCTCCTTTTACAGTACCGATCGTCCCATCAGCAGTGGGGAATTTGATACAGTAGAAGAAAGAAGAGGCGACCGCCTCGAAGGTTTCTAGAAATGGGCGACCTAGGAACCCATTATAGATGCTGGGCCTATTTATGATTACAAAATTTAGGTTCCTAGTAATCCTAACCTCGGGATCGTAATAGCATGTTAGCTCTACAGAGAGCTTGATCCTTCCATAGGCTTGGACTGTGCTGTCGCCGAACCCTTGAAGCACGGTGCCAAATGGCTTGATGAACTTGGTCAGGTTGCCGAGCTGGTCAAGAGCAGATTTAAATATGATATTGGCAAAAGCTCCCATTGTCAACCAGCACGCGATCGACCATTTTCCCAAGGATACATGCAGAGATTACCAATGCATCCTCTTTGGGGCACTGCACTCCCTCTGTATCCTTGTTGGAGAAGGTGATGAGCGCGTCTATGGAGATGGTCGGCTCTGGGGGCACCACGACATGGACCCCTGCGAACGCTCTTAGCTCGACCTTCCGCTTTCTATTCGACATGGTGGAAACCGGAGAAAGGCCTCCGAGGTCTCCACCTCCTGACTGAAGCATATTGATACGGCCGCTGGGGTTGATAGGAGGAATTGATTCATCTGAATACTCCGGCTCGTTTTGCTCGATTCTGGCGACCGGATTGGGAGAGATTCCGTCGTTCTGGCGGCGATCGCGCCCGCCTGTCCTTTCTGCCCGGGGTTCTGGATTGGTAACCAAGTTATCCAACTTGCCTTCCTCAAACAGTCTCCAGAGTTGTCTGAGGAGGTCGCGGCATTGGCTGGTATTGTGGCCGGGACTCTTGTGGTAGGCACAAAATTTGCTGCGGTCTAGATGACCGTTGTCCCTTATCAGCTTTGGTTTGTTAAGCCACTCGCGCCCCTTGATGGCGTTAAAGATGTGGGTCGGAGATAGATTGAGGTTGCGGAGGAGGTGAACCTCCACATTCTCGAAGGCTTTGAATTCACCGGGCGGCTTTGCGACCGCTTTTCTGGGCTTGGCAACTGCCTTTCTCGGGATGGAAGATGGCGCCTTCCCTTCCCCTGCAGATCCCTCGCCTAAACGAAGGGTGAGCATTCTCAGCCTAGCCAGAAAATCAGCGGCCCTGACGCGGAAGATCGCGTAGGTCGGGGGGATGTCCTTTGTAAGATGCCTGAACATGGGCGAATAGCCATGGAATCCCCCTAGGGCCGAGTAGAGAGCGAGCTCGTCGCTAATGGGCTCGCCGGTGAGGACTATTTCATCCACCCGATCGATGTAGTCTTCGTTGGGCTCGTCCTTCCCCTGCCTGATCTTCATCATGCGGTGGGGGCCCTCTGGCCGAGCGACTTTGGCAGCGAAATGCGACATGAAGTCGTTCGCCAGCTTCTCAAAACAATTGATCGAGCGCGGTGGCAGTGAGATGTACCACATATGGGCGAGATCGCCCAATGTCAATGGGAACATTCGGCACTTCGTCGCATCTGATGCCCCACATCCAGTCATGTAAATCCGGAACTTGCTCAAATGGGTCTCATGATCCGATCTCCCCTCATATAGAGGTGTTTTAGGGGGAGCGATCTTAGGTTGAACTGGGGCAAGCTCGATCTGGGCCGCGAGTGGCTCACTCGGCCCAGCGATCGATCTCTTGGCGCCTGCCCCAGTTTCTAGGAGCGCCTTCACTTCGTTGAGCTGGCGCTGCATGGCGGCCATCGCCGTAGCCTGACTGCTCACTGATTGGCTCTCGGAGCGCGAGCCAAGGCGATCATGTACTGATCTCCTGGCTCCATGGTAGGCGACGAGTTCTCCACCACCGGGCTCAATCCTTAGGCGAGTAGGGGCCCATTGGCCGGCTTTTCTTCTGGGAGTCGGATATGCCGAACTCCTGGTGACGGATTCGGACTCCGATGTCTCCCGGCTGGGGCCTGAATGCCCGGGTCGCCACGAGGGATCACTCCCTAGGCGGCTGAAGACGGAGTCGTCCCGCCTTACGAGCGCCTTTCCCTGCGGCTCGGGGCTTTCTGACGATTTCTCGACATATTGCCCCTTGAGCTTCCGCTTGCCTACACGGCGGATGCCTGATGGAGTAATGGTGGGCGAGTCGCATGCCCTCCGTCACTCCCTGAGGATGGCCATAGCCTCCTCGATTTGTTCCGCGGTTTCGAAGTGATCGAGTGAGAGGCTGGGATTCTCCCTTGGGGGCGGGAGTGAGAGCCTAGCGTCGCCGCAGTCGCCTTCCGCCGTAGGTTGGGATTCGGTCTGGGCCGGAATGAGGTGTCCGGCAGATCGCAGGGTGGCTCTTTTAGAGGTCGTAGCAGACGTCATGTTTCTGAAAGTTTTTCTTTGAAGAACAGTGAGTGTTCCTTCAAGTATATGCTCCGGAGAACAGTGAGTGTTCTTCGAGACGGTCGGAATAAAAATGAAGGTTAAGATGCCCCTTCTTCTAGTGCCAATTGTTGTTACCCAAAATATTATCCGGAGATGATATTGCTGGAATGGTCGAGTAACAAACAAATGCGAGAACACTTCCGTGGGAAAGTAAATAACACAAGATTTGCCGGGGTTGTTAGTCCCGGGCTTGAATGCTCTCGCGAGATGTTATTAATACAGATACTTTGGAGTACAACTATTAATGTTAGAGTGCAATTACAATGAGTGTAAAGACTCCAGTTATCTTAGCTATAGAGCATGAAGATTGCCGGAAGAACCAGATATGATGCTCTGTGAATTCTTGCTTTATATGTTCTGTATATGTGAATGAGTTTCTGTCAAGTAAATTCTACCATATTTTCATGAATGGATTTCACTGTCTTTAGGCCACTGTTGGAGGCCTTCTATTTATAGAAGAAGAGGTTGTTAGGTCCTCCCCGGTGATCGCGGGCGACCGCCGTTTTCTATATTAAAATAAGGTGGGCGATCGTCCCATCACGTGGGACTGTTTCCTTAAAGTCTGAGGATGTTGCTGGCAGCCAGATGTGCGAGCCAATGAGAAGTCCGCACGCATCCTGAGTCGCTGTCTGGGGAGGACCCACTTTGTACCTTTCGGCGGGCCTGTCAGTAGGTGTGAAGGTGGTGACAGGCTGGGGTTAAAGGGCCTTATCTTGTGGCGCCTTTTGCGGATCTGCACGTGGGTCTTCATCCGAGATTCGGTCTTCGACGACTCTGACGTATGTCGGATCCATACGTGGTACGGGACGATCGTCTACAGTCGGACATTATAGATGATCACCAGATGTCGATAGACGATCACCTATGATGTCGATCGCTAGGCGCTTGCCCAACATTTGTCTTCTATGGCCGGCTCTTGACCATTGTGCCGATCGCCATCTAGGCGTGTAAATCGCCGCACAACAAGATGTTTATCAAAAGGATTGGACTTTAGGGCATCTTGTAACTGCTCAACCTTCATTCTCTCTGTATCCAATCTAAAGTGAATATAGGAATAGTGCTTTATCAAACATCTCAAAGGTCTCTTAAGTTCTTTCAACTTCATCCAGATTCTATACATTTTTACACCCTCCACAGTCATGCTCCAGCTTGTCTTTACTGTTTTCATGAAGTCATCATGGTCAGTCATAAAGTTTAATAATTTGAAGCTTTTAGGCCTGTTTCCCTTCTTTTGTCCTAGCTGAACCATAAGTGGGGAGTGATCTGAGCTGCCAGGATTCAGAACTTCAACCACAGAGCTGTTATACACTTGTTGCCATAATATATCAGCAAAACTTCTAGCAATTTTAGAATATATCAGGTTCTCCCCTTGCTTATTGCACCAAGTGTATGGCCATCCTATATAGCTAAGTTCCTGCAATTCATTGTTCAAGATGGCTTCCCTAAAATCATTACTCTCAGCATCAATTACCATGTTACCACATATTCTATCCTCTCAGAGTACAGTACACTGTTGAAATCACCCATAATTACCCAAGGCTACTGTAACACCCCCTAAACAGCGGCTATCACAGTGTCGTGGGCCCACACTGGACCCACCAGGCGATACCAAAATATAGATAAATCATGACATATTTTGTGATACCGCACCACAAAATAATAATCCTTACTCCGATCGGGAGTTTACAAATTGTGCGGCTATTAGCCTTAAAATACACATGATCTAAATACGAGTAAAGACTATATGAAGATGGAATATACTGTTGGAACATTTTGTTCCATACATACTTTATAGTGTTTTGATGATTAAGTTGTTACACAAAACAAAACAACAAAGAGGTGAAGCAAAACAACGAAGGAGTGGAAGACGACAATCTGGAAGGATTTTCATACAGGCTAACATACGTAAACCTATGTGGTATAACATACATAGCGTATTGCATATAACGTACTTAAGCTAAGGATCTTAACGTATGTAATGGTGTGCTTGGGAATTCAAACAAGAAGAACGTTGTACGAGTCAAAGTAAGAAAGGCGGCAACAGATATATGACGTCAGCAATGATGTATCCTTAACGTACGTAATGGGTGATTGATTAACGTATGTAATGATCGAATCAGAAGTTACTTGGCTCAAACTGGGAGATATTAACGTACGTAACCGGGATGTGTTAACGTACGTTAAATGGCTAACGGCCGTAATGAGGAGTCAGGGAGCTAACTGCTAGAAAGGCTTTGGAGCTTATAAATACCATTCCTATGGTAATGTTTCATCACAACAACTTCAAGCAATCAAGACATTCATCATATATGATATACATTATATTGTTGTTGTGATATTGAGCTTATATTGTTAGTTTGAGTGTTTATACATTCAACACATACACAAGAGGTAAAAGAAAAGATACGATTGGATTCGGTGTTATTAGGATCAAGGATCCGGCATTATTAGAATCGCAATCGATATCTTCATGAGCTTTATCCAGTACCGATAGAAATCTAGAGTGGTTGATTCCTTTTCTAATAGAAAAGGAAAATGGTTTAACTTAGACCGACAAAAATACAAGTACGAGTGGTTTATCACGGACCAATTGAAGACGTGATTGTAACGGTTATCCCTCGACCGATAGAAAAGAGGTGCAGAGGTTTTTCTTCAACCTATAGAAAAGATATTGAGAGGGGACGTAGACTCGATTATAGCTGAATCTATATAAATCCGTGTGTCGTTTAATTTCCACACCTTTATATTTACGCTTACACACAACATCACAAATACCGATTTTGCTCCAACAATTGGTATCGGAGCGGTACCTCCAATAAGCGGCTTAACATCCAATGAGAAGATCCAAATGGCGTTCCAATTTGCTCCAGTCGAAGGCCTTGCTCTTAACCGACCACCATTTTTTGATGGCTCAAACTTCATGACGTGGAAGAAAAAGATGTCAATATTCATCCGAGCATATGACATCGAGCTTTGGAAAATAATATGTCTTGGTCCAAAAATTCCTCTCAAATCCGACGGTACGCTTAAATCTTTCGAAGAATATGATGATGCGGATTGGAAGAACGACCATCTAAATTGTAAGGCTACTCAATTTCTATTTTGTGCCTTAAGTCCGAAAGAGGTCAATCGTATCTCATCGTGTGAAAGTGCTAAAGAGATATGGAAAATTCTTGAAATCACACACGAAGGGACAACTCAAGTCAAGGAGACGAAGATCAATATGCTTCTCCATGACTACGAGTTATTCATTATGAAGGGTGACGAGTCCATCACCAACATGCTCGACCGATTTTCGGTCATCACAAATGGACTTGCTTCGTTCGGTAAACCATTATCAAGTAGTGAGAAAGTCAAGAAATTCTTAAGATCACTACCTGTTGAATGGGACAGAACGGTGACGGCGATTATGGAATCGAAAGATCTCAATAATCTTGATTTTAGTGCCCTCGTTGGTTCACTAATAACTTACGAGATTGTCCTTAAATCTCGAAATGCAAAGCCGATACCGAAGGAAAGATCGATATCCTTAAAGGCTAAGATGTCAAAAAGAGAAGAAATCCCGGTTGATGAAAGCGAGGAAGAATCGGCATATTATGCCAAGAATATTAATAAGTTTCAAACCTTATTAAACCGGAGAAAGAAATACATCTCGGGCGAATCTAAGAAATTCGAAAACAATTGTCGATTATGTGGTAAACCAGACCACTTTGCTAAAAATTGCCGAGTAAAACCCAAGAAGGAGGTTCTCGTTGCAACATGGAGCGATGACGACGAAGATGATGATTTTATCAATCAAAACAATCTCGCTCTCATGGCCCGAAGTTCATTCGACGATAGCGACGTCGAAAGCCAGGTTACTACATCATCTCACTATGAATTATTTGAAGCATTTGAATTACTGCATACCGATTTTCAAAATGCTTTATCCGAGATAAAATCCCTTCAATTTAAAAATAAATCATTGGAACTTGAAAATTCCAAAATTCTTGAAAAGGGAAAGTTTATCGAGATCGATCATTCTAAATGCATTGAAAATGAAAATATTTTAAAGGATGATCTTGTTAAAATTCAAACCGATCTCAAAAATTTAACGAAGAAATTTTCTCTCGGAAACGAGAAATTTGAAAATATGCTCTCGGTTCAAAAATACACTTTGAAGAAACAGGGGTTGGGATTAGGGTTGTCAAACGGATAATACGGATCCGGATATGGCCATATCCGTGTCCGGATCCGGCATTTAGTAGAGGTGTCCGAATCCGTATCCGGATTTGGAAATATCCGGACGGATCGGATACGGATAATATTCTGCGGATGCAATCCGGATACGGATATTATCCGTATCCGCCATTTTTTTTAATCTTCAAAATTTTAATGTAGGAGGAGGGATTTGAACCTTGGTAGAGCTACTTCTCCTTACCAGTCAATACCACTTGGGCTAGCTAACCTGATTGTTGTGTTAGAAAGAGAAATAACTCATAAGTAAAGATAACTTATACTGCATGCTTTTATTTTAATATTGAGAAACAAAGAATGAAGACATGTGACAAAGTATTATTGGGAGTAACATTCTTATATTTTATAATTGTATATTAAAATTATATTAAAAATATATATTATATATAATTAATTTCGGATATGGATATTTTCGGATACGGATGCGCCTATATCCATATCTGTATGCGGAATCTTCGGATACGGATAATATTCGTATCCGCTCGGATACAGATAATATCCGCTTTTTCCGGATACGAATACAGATATTTCGGACGGATATCAGATTTTTCGGATTATTTTGACAGCCCTAGTTGGGATTCACACCTCGTTCTAAAAATGAATCCTTAAATTTAAAGATATTGCGAAAAATATTTGAAAATCGAGCACCATATTTCAAACTGCAAAAGCCCAAGACGGGCGATTAAAATCAAAAATATTTGGGTTCCTAAAGGAACAAATATTTCAAATATCATCCATATTTCAAAACCAAAACCAACTCTCGGTTGGATCCCCAAAAATTAGTTTGTATTTTACCCAGGGGGAGTATTATTTTTTAAAACGAATATTTTTATCAGGGGGAGTTTTACCCTATTCATGCATATAGTAATATTCATTAATTGGTATCGCATACTGTTATATTCATCAATTTGGTATGTATTATTCGTTTTTATTATACTTTTTGATGAAGACAAAAAGGGGGAGAAAGGATAAAAGGAGAATAATGGGATTAACCCTGAAAGGGGGAGAAATCGAAGAAAAGTCGAGAAAGGAAGTTGATAAGAAAAATGAGGAGACGTCGAAAAGATGATGAGAAGTTGAAAATTTGAAAAGAAAAAGAAAAGGAAAGAATGAGTAGAAAAAGAAATAGGAGAAGAAACTAACGAAACGGACAAAGTCGAAAACTTTGGTCTGTACACATATACATATATTCATATTTTTGCAGGTAAATCCCATTGACGAAGTGTTGTTTTGTAATCATCAAAAAGGGGGAGATTGTTGGAACATTTTGTTCCATACATGCTTTATAGTATTTTGATGATTAAGTTGTTACACAAAATAAAACAACAAAGAGGCGAAGCAAAACAACGAAGGAGTGGAAGACGAAAATCTAGACGGATTTTCATACAGGGTAACGTACGTAAACCTATGTGGTATAACGTACGTAGCGTATTGCATATAATGTACGTAAGCTAAGGATCTTAACGTACGTAATGGTGTGTTTGGGAATTCAAACAAGAAGAACGTTGGACGTGTCAAAGTCAGAAAGGCAGCAACAGATATATGACATCAACAATGACATATCCTTAACGTACGTAATGGGTGATTGATTAACGTACGTAATGATCGAATCAGATGCTACTGGGCTCAAATTGGGAGATGTTAACGTACGTAACCGGGATGTGTTAACGTACGTTAAATGGCTAACGACCGTAATGGAAAGGTGATAGCGGCCGTAATGAGGAGTCAGGGAGCTAACGGCTAGTAAGGCTTTGGAGCCTATAAATACCATTCCTATGGTATTGTTTCATCATAACAACTTCAAGCAATCAAGACATTCATTATATATTGATATACATTATATTGTTGTTGTGATATTGAGCTTATAATGTTAGTTTGAGTGTTTATACATTCAACACATACACGAGAGGTAAAAGAAAAGATACGATTGGATTTGGTGTTATTAGGATCAAGGATCCGACATTATTGAAATCGCAATTGATATCTTCGTGAGGTCTATCTAGTACCGATAGAAAGCTAGAGTAGTTGATTCCTTGTCTAATAGAAAAGCAAAACGGTTTAACTTGGACCGACACAAAGACAAGTACGAGTGGTTTATCACGGACCAATTGAAGACGTGATTGTAATGGTTATCCCTCGACCGATAGAAGAGAGGTGCAGAGGTTTTTCTTCAACCTATAGAAAAAAGATACCGAGAGAGGACGTAGGCACGATTATAGCTGAACCTCTATCCGTGTGTCGTTTAATGTCCGCACCTTTATATTTACGCTTCCGCACAACGGCGCAAATACCGATTTTGCTCCAACATATACTTAAATAATAATACAATCGACAACAGTTTAAATGAAACTGATAAGTAATATTACATGATTTAAGTACAACCGGACAACAAAAGACTTTGGGGGGCCCGAACTAGTATCCTTCAAACCCTTCGCCGTCACCGTGTTCTTCCTATGCCTTGCCCTTGTAATACGCGAGATTTTTTATTTTCTAGTTGCCCTGAATTATTTGTCATTTGGTTCCTATTATTTGTTTTGCTACGATTATGCAGGATACGTTTTTATATGATGTACTGTATGATGTGTGCTATTGGGAAGTTCGTCAACTGAGACTTGTGTCGCCGGCGTTTCTTCGATTACAACCCTTGCCTCGACCTAAAATACAAGACAAGTATTTTTCCCAAAACCACAGGGTCAGATATACATGATAATAATTCTCAAAACCTTATACAATTCACATATACTGGATCTCAAGGAAACATCCCGACTATTGAACATACCCCTCGGGCATATGATCAATCAGTCACAAACCGTCGAACATATCCAATCATACATGGACTATGAACGACCAGTCAACATGTCTCAAGATGGACATAACAGTACGCGCGATCCGGAAATGTGTCCGTGCACATGTCCACCCTGTATACGGAATCCAGAATATACGTCTGACAATGTACCTAATTAGCCTCACGTACTACGTCTCATCTGCACAGTCCATTACGGAAACATCAACATATGAGTATGTGCCTGGCTAAAAATCATACACAATAACCAATCGGCACGCATATATGATTCAGATATGTCACGATACAACATGACAACGAACTCAATAAATTATGTATCCAAGTAAGGATCAAGAAGCTCACCGAAGTGACAATAAGAATCAACGAGATCAATGAACTTGGGAGTACAATCCCACAATAAAAACAGAAATATCCTAAAGAACAATATCACAATACGAATCACAGATTCATAAGCATTTCATATACACGAAACGTATAATGTTCACAATAATTCAATTATCATTATAATCAAGTAAGATAACTTGCCTCAATTCCGTAGATGAAATATAGTCCTTCTCCAAATGATCGAACGGACGGTATCCTCGACTAAGTACTCATTCGAAAGCAACCTTGAATGCAACGTAATTCATTCAATAATACATTCACGCAATATTGATATCAAGCCGTATGAAACGACACCCGAAACCTATCCGAAATAATTTATCCTATCCCAAAGAACGTTCTATCGACTATTGAGGTATCTCTATGCATCTAATTCATTTTTAACAATTGGATTATCCGCTAAAAATGTCCTTCTAATACTCTTGTTATCATTATGAGCAAGTTTATTTAAACAACTTCAGTTAACCACTACAATATGTTTAGTATTGCCATAACTTATAATAAACATTTTGAAAGTATCACCAACCTTCTTCATAATTCTTTAGACAGCCCAATTCATCAATTTATCCATCTCAGCATAAATGTACCAAATCATGAGTGTATTTACATAGTTCATTATCATTCCTCAAGGATTAACTAAACCTCTTCTTCAAGACATGATTAGATTCTAAAATCTCTAAGCATCAAGAGAATCCTAATCTTATAAGTTCCACTTATCATGTTCGTTCAATGACATGTTTTAGACATAAACAACATAATTAAGTTATCTTACAACCTTTCAAACATTCAAGAATTGATACTAACAAAATTGTCATGTTTTTCACTTAAGTTTGATCAAGTGTTCACTAATCATTAGATTATACTAGTTTAACCTAACATAATAAGAAGTACCCTTAACTAACATCATCAAAAGCATGGAATCAGCAAGAGTTTAAGATAACTAACCTCAAGAAAAGAAGAATAACCCCAAGACTATCAAGAACACACTCCAAGCTTCCAAACAATATGATTCAATCAAAGGTGCAAGCTCCAAGATAAGATGGAAGGGTGCAGAATCGGTCTGGGGAGGCAGAGGGATGGAAACTTGAAGGGAAAATCAGAGTTGGAACGTGCAAATGCAAGACAAAAGCTATCTTTTTTATAAAGTGCACAATCTGTTACGTATGTTATAGCATGAAGCTAACATATGTTAATCACTTTACGTACGCTACACATAATTTGTTACATACGTAATCTGCCTCCAGAGGCTACTGCCTCAAAACACCCACCTCATTACGTATGGTATAGCCTCAGCATTACGTATGTAATGTACGTCAACATGGCTGTCTCGGAAGGGCCAATTATCCGAATCATGCCTGCCCCCCCATGCCGAAAGTTGAGATCGGATAAGATTCTCAGCATTACGTATGTAACCAGTAACATGTTACGTAGGTAAATCCAATGCATTAGCGTACATTAAGTTAAACCTTATCGTACGTTAAACACAGAAAACCTAGACCAAAAATGTAACAATCTACACAACGTCAAGCAATCAATCACAATGGGAATAACAGTTATAATAAAGTCTATTCTGATAAATCCCGACATCAATTAACATTAAACTAAATGTAACATGATTACAATGATACTCAAATCATCCGAATAATACAACAGTATATAAGAAATTATTTTCGGATATTATATACTCCCCCACTTAAAAGGAGTTTCATCCTCAAAACTAAGGGGTAAACAACTCGGGATACCTCTCTCTCATGCTGCTCTCGGTCTCCCATGTAGCCTTCTCGACTCCGTGTCATGACCACTGAATCTTCAGCAGGGGAATCATCTTGTTCCTCAATTGTTTGATCCTCCTCTCAAGTATCTGTATGGGATGTTCCTCGTAAGAATGATCATCGGCTAACTCGATTTCTTCGAACTGAAATATATGGCTTAGATCAGCAACATACTTCCTCAATCGGGAGACATGAAACACGTTATGAATCCGACTCGAAGTTGGTGGCTGTAATACCTGTACTTTTTATTGATTGTTTGACCTTGCCGTTCTTCCTCTTTTGTCGCTCTGTAAACACTTTGAGATGTTGTCGATGTTGATTTAGAGTTTCATACCTTGTTTGGATCATGA
Source organism: Orobanche coerulescens (assembly GCA_033398695.1). Classification (NCBI taxonomy): domain Eukaryota; kingdom Viridiplantae; phylum Streptophyta; class Magnoliopsida; order Lamiales; family Orobanchaceae; genus Orobanche; species Orobanche coerulescens. The sequence continues at coordinate 19,988,815 of CM065814.1, read as the reverse complement.
TCGTGTTGTTTGGACCTTTCGGCAGTGTTTTGGGTCCGGGAGATAGCGCACGCTAGGCCTTGGCTAACGCACGCTATTTCTACTTGAGTAGCGCACGCTAACTTTGAGCCTTAGCGCACGCTAGCGTTCGGAGTATGGCAGAGATAGTAGTGAAGTCTGCCCTCTGGACTAGCAGTTAGTGCACGCTAGGAATTCACTAGCGCATGCTATTCGTGTTTAGTAACGTGTGCTAACATCGTCCGTAGCGCACGCTAACGAGTTGGGTCGGCAGAGGCAGTAAGGTATTCATACTTTCTCGAATATTAGGTAACGTACGCTAGGCAGCAGCTAGCGCACGCTATAAGTGTTGCATAGCATGTGCTTGTGCCCAGTAGTAACGCACGCTAGCGGAGTGGGACAGTGAACTGGCACTTTGGCAGGACACCAGTTAGTGCACGTTAAGGCTTGGTAGCGCGCGCTAACATCGCAGGTCAGTAGCCACTGGACTACCGGTTGACCCTGTTAGCGCACGCTAATCTTGAATCTTAGCGCATGCTAAGGAAACGCAGTAAATAAGGGCAGTCAACCCCTGCACTTGTCATTTCACATCTTTTTCACTCTTTGCGACGGGAGAGAACGGGATTAGGCGATTTGAGGCGGTCCTTCTTCAACAATCATCATCTTTGGTTGGATAACAAAGATTACACAACATCTAATCCATTTCCATCTTCCAAATCAAGGTAAAATCCTTAGAACCGTAGTTTTGGGAATTTTTGGGGATTTTCTTAGATTCGACCAATTTATCCGTTGAGAGGGTTTGGGTGATTTTCCAACCTCTAGATGTTTACCCTTGTAGTTTCGTGAATCGTAGGTGGGTTTCAGGAGTTTCTTCGTGTGATTTGAGTATGGATTGTTGATTATCGTATTCCTTGCGAATTATTTAGGTGTCGGAAGTGCGTTCTTTGACCTGCCGAACTTATACTCTTTTCCTTCTGATTTCTCGATTTCTCAAAGGCAAGTATATGTTTATGATTGTACGTTCTCGACTTTGAAAGTAAGATATGTGAATCTTATGATGATATATATCCAGTCTTGGACGGGCCGACGGGTCCTCTGAGGGTTCCGTAGCCTCTGGTGCGGTTCCGCGGATATTTTGGGTTAACCACTCTGGGACGGACCGACGGGTCCTCTGAGGGTTCCGTAGCCTCTGGTGCGGTTCCGCGGTTAATCATGTATGTATTAAATGTGATGATATGAGATTTAGTTATTCCGGAATACTCGTCTTGAGTTGATGAGATGATTATTACATTTACTTTATTGTCGAGGAGTATTGTGTTTCACATTCGATATACTTGTACTAGCTATTCGACGGCTAACCCCTTTATGGGGGGAAATACCTTTCATGTATTTCAGGATCCATGAGAGTGGATAGGAAAGTACCGGGTTGGTATGAAGGTGATGGGCAAGTGTGATGTTGTGTCTTGTCTCTGGTTATGTTTTGTATTTCCTCCATTCATTGTTGTTGTACTCGAATGGTTTTTGAATACTCAAGTACTATTTTGGTTCCCTTGATGTTTCGGCTTGTGTTGTTATGGTATTGATTTATGATGTATTGTATTCGGATGTATTGGATATGATTTTGAGTACCATTTTTATTGTCTTCCATTTCATTGTATTTGGACCTTCTCGGTCAAAGTTCATAGTTCCTCGTATAAATAACTTTGTGGGTCCCATGCCGGGGCTCACGGCGTTGTAATATACCCTGAATAACTTGGGGGTGTTATAGAATATGGTATCAGAGCTTAGGTTTATAGATACCTAGGTTGTCGGTCTTTTGGGTCGATTGAGTCATCGTTTGTCTACAGTGTTACTACTTTGCCATCATCATAGTGCGATCAGTACTAGTAAGACCTCTTAATCTCCTACTGTTTCCCTAATCGCTTTACTTTTGAATTGGTATTTTGGGAATCGGTCACTTCGATTACGTGCGATTTGAATTGTACTTGCATGCTTTATATATCCTTCAGAATGTCTGCTGATAGGGGATAGAGACGAGGCCATGGTCGTGGACGCGGACAATGACGTGGCACAGCCGCTTCCCTTAGTTCCGTTGCGGGGTCGACCACCCCTAGTTTATCTAACTCAGTGCATCCTGATACTGAGGGTCAACACGACCAGTCAACCAGCCAAGGGAATAATGCGGATATTGGAGTTACGAATGTCCTTCAACAATTAGCTAACCAGATGACTATCCTGGCCCAAGTTGTTCAGCTGAACAATCTGAACCCGACATCGGATGCCTTGCTTCAGAATGTGATCCGTATGCATCCTCCACAGTTCAGCGGTGCTACAGGCCCGATGGGTTGGGGGAATTGGTTAGCGGAGTTAGAGAAAGTGTTTGAAGCGATTGAGTGTCCGGAAGTGAGGAAGGTACCGATTGCCCATTACTTCCTTACCAAGGAAGCCGCGACTTGGTGGAAGGTTATCAAACCACAGGATCATGCCACTTCATGGGGAGAATTTAAAGAGCTACTGGAGGCTGAGTTTTGTCCTTGGCCAGTACAAGAAGGCAGAATTCGAGCCTTTTTCCAGGCTAAGCCACAGGACATTCCAGTCTCGCAGGCGATAGTGGAGTACAACCAACAGCTGATCCACGTGAAGAATCAAGTGCGGGATGAGCGTGACAAGATCCGTTACTTTGATATGCGGATGAATATGGATTTACGGCGTTACATGGCCGGGTTTGCTTGCACTACCTTGAAGGAATACCAAGATCGGGCTTTGGCACACAACATGTTAAGTCCCAACAATGATACCGCAGAAGAACCGAAGAAGTAGAAGATCGTTGTTAACTTTTCTGGTTCTAAAGGTGGAAACTTCCAGAGACCTCAGACGACTAACCATTCTGTCGGGTAGTCGTCACATTCTGCTACAGGGAAGAAGAGTTTTCGTTCTGCTCTGGGCACCTCAACTCGTCGATAACCTGTTTTAATTGTGGTTATCCCGGCCACATCAACATGGAGTGCAATTTCCCACCTCTGAAGTGTCACACTTGTGGACATATGGGGAATAGGGCAGCTTATTGCCCCGAACAGGATCAGACTTTTGATGCTCGGGCTTCGGCTCCAGTGCCTTTAGATTAGAGTTTGAATCAGTGGCAACCAGTTGGACAGTCACAACAGAGTTTTTGCAGAGGCCGGGGACGGAGTCAGAACATTAGAGGGGGAGATTCTAGCGTCGGTTCGGCACACCCACGAGTCTATGAGATGCGTCGAGCAGACAAACTCGATGCGGCGGTGGCCTCAGGTACCATTCATATCCTATCTCATCTAGTTCATGTACTTTTTGATTCAGGTGCTACACAATCTTTCATCTCCTTGGAGTGTGTACGCCGTTTGAATATAACTTGTATGACTACTTGCGATCTTTGCGTTGTGAAACTACCTAGTGGGGATAGAATCGTGGGGAATCGGGAGATTAAAGATTTTTCGGTGAATATAGCTGGTACAGATTGGTTGTCGAAATTGATTGTGGTTGATATGGAAGGCGAGGATGTGATCCTCGATGAGGATTGGCTTGGCAGTCACCAAGCGATTATGAATTACCGTACTAAAGTTATCACTATGATGACTAAAGATGGTTCCGAGTACTCGTTTATGGGGCATAAATCGGGCCAACCTAAGTTGCTTATCAGCGCCATGAAGACCGTTAAACTTTTGAATAAAGGTTGCACGGGCTATTGGTGTTATGCTTTGAAGATGGGAGGGAACAAATCCGATTTTTCTTCGATTTCAGTTGTTAATGAATATCCCGATATTTTTTCAGACAACCTTTCGGGATTGCCGCCGAATCGAGAAATAGAATTTTCTGTGGACTTAGAGCCTGACGCGGCTCCAATTTCTAAGGCACCTTATCGGATGGAACCTGCCGAGATACAGGAATTGAAGAATCAGCTGGGAGAACTTTTGGAGAAAGGGTACATCAGACCGAGCACTTCGCCTTGGGGGGCGTCTGTTCTTTTTGTGAGAAACAAGGATGGTTCACTATGTTTATGCATTGATTACCATGAACTAAACAAAGTGACCATCAAGAAGTATCCTTTGCATCGTATAGATGATTTATTTGATTAGTTGCAGGGAGCCGCAGTATTCTCAAAAATTGATTTGAGATCAGGGTACTATCAGCTCCGGGTGAAAGAGTCCGACGTTCTGAAGACTGCATTTCAGACGAGGTACGGACATTATGAATTTGTAGTCATGCCTTTTGGATTGACTAATGCCCCGGCAGTATTCATGAAACTAATGAACAAGATATTCATCAAATACCTGGACAGATGTGTGGTCATCTTTATTGACGACATCTTGATTTATTCTCGAGATAAGGAGGAACATGCCCGGCACTTGCGTTTGATACTAGATGTTTTGAGAGCCGAGCACCTCTATGCAAAATTCTCGAAATGTGAGTTCTGGTTGGAAGAGGTTATGTTTCTCGGCCATGTGATTTCGGACGAAGGGGTTCGTGTATACCCGCAAAAGATTGAGGCAGTGCTAGATTGGGCACCGCCTAAAAATGTTAAAGAAGTTCGTAGCTTTTTGGATCTTGCTTGGTATTACCGTCGGTTTGTCGAGGGGTTTTCGAAACTCGCTCGGCTGCTTACAAAATTACTCCAGAAGATAAAAAAGTTTGTTTGGATGGCTGAGAGATAGCAGAGATTTGATTAGCTGAAGAGACGTTTGACTTCAGCCCGATTTTAGCTTTACCACAAGGTAATGAAGGATTTGCAGTTTATAGCGATGCTTCGGTACAAGGGCTTGGACGTGTGCTTATGCAGCATGATAAGACAATAGCTTTTGCGTCACGACAGTTGAAGACGTATGAGATGAACTATCCTACTCACGATTTGGAATTGGCCGCATTTGTCTTCGAACTTAAGATTTGGCGGCATTATTTGTATGGCTCCCAGTGTCGGATTTATACCGATCACAAGAGTTTGAAGTATATTTTCAGTCAGAAGGAGCTGAATATGAGGCAGATACGTTGGTTGGAATTGATCAAGGATTACGATTTGGAAATTCTTTACCATTCGGGAAAGGCTAATGTCATCGCGGACTCCTTGAGCCGAAAATCGGCATCGCTTCAGATTCTCGAAGTTCTTACATCTCAGACGAAAATTCATTAAGATTTAATCGAGCAAGGGATAGAAGTTTGGCTTCAAAGAGTGCAAAGACAGTTGTGCACTCTCGAAATTACCTCGTCCTTGGTTGACGACATCAAAGGGAAACAGTGGAGTGACCCGATGATCTCTCTACTAAAGGAAGATGTAATTAAAGAAAAAGCCCCTGGTTTTATGGTCCACGAAGATAGTATTCTGAGATTTCAAGGCAGTCTTTTGTGTTTCAAATGACCTTGAGTTGAGACAGAGAATTCTCCGAAAAGCTCATGCTACACCTTACTCAATCCACCCCGGAACGAGTAAGATGTACAAAGACTTGAAGCGAAATTTTTGGTGGAATAATATGAAAAAAGATGTCACGTAGTTTGTACTATGGTGCTTGATGTGTCAACAAGTCAGGATTGAACATCAACAACCAGCGGGGTTGTTGAAGCCGCTTCCCATTTGGAAGTGGGAAGAAATCTCTATAGATTTTATCACTAGGATGCCGAGAACTAGAGCCGGGATGAATATGATTTGGGTAATCGTCGATCGATTGACCAAGTCTGCACACTTCCTAGGTATTAAGGATACTTGGGGATCAGAGAGATTGGCTCGAATTTTTATAGCCGAGATCGTGAGATTGCATGGTGCCCCTAAGACCATTGTTTCCGACCGAGATGGTCGTTTCGTATCTCATTTTTGGCAGGCCGTTCATCAGGCCTTGGGCACTAAGTTGCGATTGAGCACGTCTTCTCATCCCCAGTCAAACGGTCAGATGGAGCGGATGATTCAGACATTGGAGGATATGTTGCGGGCTTGTGCCCTGGACTGGAGTAATGATTGGGAGATTCACTTGCCGTTGATCGAGTTTGCCTACAATAATAGTTGGCATGCGTCGACCAAAATGGCACCGTTCGAGGCACTTTATGGTAGGTGGTGTAGATCGCCATTATGTTGGGACGAGGCTTCGGAGCTAGCCGGAACGGAACCGGATATGTTGATGGAGACTAAGGATAAGATTTCTATTATCCGGGACCGGTTGTTGACTGCCCAGAGCCGTCATAAATCTTATGCTGATACTCGTCGTCGACCTTTGGAATTCGAGGTGGGAGACCATGTTCTACTCAAGGTATCTCCGACCAGAGGAGTTTTTTGCTTCGGGAAAAAGGGGAAACTTAGTCCGCGGTATATCGGACCATTTGAAATTTTGGACAAGGTTGGAGATTAAGCTTATCGCTTGGCGTTGCCTCCAACTTTGAGTCATGTTCATAGAGTTTTTCATGTGTCTTAGTTGAGAAAGTACGCGCCGGACCCTAGTCATGTTATCGACTATGGTGAGATTGATGTAGTCGAGGATGTTACTTTTCCGGAGAGGCCGGTGAAGATCCTTGAACATCGTGAGAAGAAACTTCGGCACAAAGCCATCACGTTGGTTAAAGTGCAATGGTCAAGACATGGAGTTGCGGAGGCGACTTGGGAGACAGAAGAGAAGATGCGATCGGATTACTCCGGACTTTTTATTTCTTAAGTTTCAGGATGAAACTTTTTTTTAGAGGGGGAGAATGTAATACCCATACTTTTTATTGATTGGTTGACCTTGCCGTTCTTCCTCTTTTATCGCTCTGTAAGCACTTTGAGATGTTGTCGATGTTTATTTAGAGTTTCGTACCTTGTTTGGATCATGATCGTGTTGTTTGGACCTTTTGGCAGTGTTCTGGGTCAGGGAGATACCGAACGCTAGGCCAAGGCTAACGCACGCTATATTTACTTGAGTAGTGGATGCTAGATTTGAGCCTTAGCGCATGCTAGCGTTCGGAGTATGGCAGAGACAGTAGCTAAGTGTGCCCTCTGGACTAGCAGTTAGCACATGCTAGGAGTTCACTAGCGCACGCTATTCCTGTTCAGTAGCGTGCGCTAACATCGTCCGTAGCGCACGCTAACGAGCTGGGTCGGCAGAGGCAGTGATGTATTCATACTTTATGGACTATGAGGTACCGTACGCTAGGCAGCGGCTAGCGCACGCTATAAGTGTTGTGTAGCGCGCGCTAGTGCCCAGTAGTAGTGCACGCTAGCAGACTGGGGCAGTGAACTGGGACTTTGGCAGGACACCAGTTAGCGCATGCTAAGGCTTGATTGCGCGCGCTAACGTTGCAAGTCAGTAGCCACTGGACTACCGGGTGACCCCGTTAGCGTATGCTAATCTTGAAGCTTAGCGCATGCTAAGCAAACGCAGTATATAAGGGCAGTCAACCCCTGCACTTGTCATTTCACATCTTTTTCACTCTTTGCGATGGGAGAGCTCGGGATTAGGCGATTTGAGGCGGTCCTTCTTCAACAATCATCATATTTGGTTGGATAACAAAGATTACACAACATTTGATCCATTTCCATCTTCCAAATCAAGGTAAAATCCTTAAAACCCTAGTTTTGGGAATTTTTGGGGATTTTCTTAGATTCGTCTGATTTATCCATTTTGGATCTTGAGATATTTGAGATTATTATGTATCTACCCCGTACCCATGTTTCCCTTGCGATTATATGGATTGTTTTGTGCCTTGTTCGGACTTGAGAGGGTTTGGGTGATTTTCCAACATCTAGATGTTTACCCTTGTAGTTTCGTGAATCGTAGGTGGTTTTCGGGAGTTTCTTCGTGTGATTTGAGTATGGATTGTTTATTATCCTATTCCTTGCGAATCGTTTAAGTACCGGAAGTGTGTTATTGGACCTACCAAACTTATACTCTTTTTTTTTTCGATTTCTCGATGTCTCAAAGGCAAGTATATGTTTATGATTGTACGTTCTCGACTTTGAAAGATATGTGAATTGTATGATAATATATATCCACTCTAGGATGGGACGACGGGTCCTCTGAGGGTTCCATAGCATCTGGTGCGGTTGCGCGGTTATTTTGGGTTAACCACTCTGGGACGGACCGACGGGTCCTCTGAGGGTTCCGTAGCCTCTAGTGCGGTTCCGCGGTTAATCATGTATGTATTAAATGTGATGATTTGAGATTTAGTTATTCTGGATTACTAGTCTTGATTTGATGAGAGGATGATTACATTTAATTTATTGTCGAGGAGTATTGTGTTTTATATTCGATATACTTGTACTAGCTATTCGGCGGCTAACCCCTTTATGGGGGAAATACCTTTCATGTATTTCAGAATCCAAGAGAGAGGATAGGCAAGTACCGGGTCGGTACGAAGGTGATGGGAAAGTGTTATGCTGTGTCTTGTCTCTGGTTATGTTTTGTATTTCCTCCATTCAGTGTTGTTATACTCGAATGGCTTTTGAATACTCAAGTACTATTTTCGATTCCCTTGATGTTCCGACCTGTGTTGCCATGGTATTGATTTGTGATGTATTGTATTTGGATGTACTGGATATGGTTTTGAATACCATTTTTATTGTCTTCCATTTCATTGTACTTGGACCTTCTCGGTCAAAGTTCATAGTTCCGCATATAAATAGCCTTGTGGGTCCCATAGCGGGGCTCACGACACTGTAATATACCCTGAATAACTTGGAGGGTGTTAGTTCCGCGTATAAATAGCCTTATGGGTCCCATGGCGGGGCTAACGGCGCTGTAATATACCCTGAATAAGTTGGGGGTGTTACAGTGGCAACGCCAGACGATAGGCCAGATCGCCTACTCGTTCCAAAACCTCAAATGGCCTGATATATCTCGGACTCAGCTTGCCTCTCTTCCCAAAATGAAGGAAACCTCGAGTAGGGGAAACCTTCATTAGCACATGGTCACCAACCTCGAACTCAAGCAGTCATCGACGGTTGTCTGCATAAGATTTCTGCCGGCTTTGAGCCATTAACAAACGACTTCTAATCAGGGCAATCTTTTCACGGGCTGCTAACAACATATCAGGTTCCGTACCCAGAGATTCAGACAATTCGTCCCAACATAAAGGGGACCTACAACGACAGCCATATAATGTTTCATAAGGTACCATCTGAATCGAAGCATGGCAACTATTATTGTAGGTGAATTCCACCAAAGGCAATTGGGCTTCCCAGTCGTCCTTCCAATCAAGAGCACACACCCTCAACATATCTTCTACGGTTTGGATAGTTCTCTCAGACTGGCCATCGGTCTGAGGATGAAATGTTGTACTAAAGTTCAACTGCGTACCCATCGCATGATGAACTACTTTCCAGAAGTGCGATACGAACCGCCCGTCACGATTCGATATAATACTCTTGGGAGTACTGTGTAACCTTACAATTTCTTTAATGAACAGCTGAGCCAACCTCTCGGGACCCATGTGTCTTTAATCTCCAAGAAGTGGGCTGATTTGGTTAGACGATCCGCAATCACCCAAATGGTATTCATTCCTCGGCGACTCATCGGTAAGTTGGTGATAAAATCCATCATATGTCCTCCCATTTCTATTCGGGAATCGGGAGTGGTTTCAGCATACCTACCGGTCGTTGGTGCTCAATCTTAACCTACTGGCAGGTCAAGCATCTCAAAATGAATTCTGCAACTTATCGCTTCATATTGCCCCATAAATAGCATTACTTCAAATCCTTAAACATCTTGCTAGACCCCGGGTGAATAGAATAAGGAGTAGCATGAGCCTCTTTCAGAATAGATTTTCTCAATTCTTCATCTGCCGGTACACATACTCGATTCTTGAAACGTATCATTCCATCCTTGCATATCACAAATCCAGGGGCCTTCCCCTGAGTTACTTCATTCCGAACCCAAGATATGAATGGGTCCGTAATCTGCTTCGATCTGATTTCATCATCAAGGGACGACAAAATCTCAAGCGTGCAAAGTTTTCCCTGAACACGCTGTAGCAAAACTTCAATCTCCGGACTCATAAGATCTAAATGCAATTCTCTTTGGTCTATCAGATGGCCAAGCATTTGCTCTTGTATTGTATTGCGACTCAGGGCATCGGCAACCAGATTCGCCTTTCCTGGGTGATATAGGATCTCAATGTCATAGTCCTTAATCAGCTCTAGTCACCTTCTCTGTCTCATGTTCAACTCCTTCTGAGTAAAAATATAATTTAAACTCTTAATCAGTAAAAATCTAACAGGTGACTCCATACAAGTAGTGGCGCCAAATTTTCAAAGCAAACACCACGGCTGCTAGCTCCAAGTCATGGGTAGGATATTTAACTTCATAGGGTCACAACTGTCTCGATGCATAGGCAATCACCTTCCCATTCTGCATTAATACACATCCAAGGCCCTCTCGTGACGCATCACTATATACCACGAATCCTTCTATCCCTTGAGGTAAGACCAAAACAGGTGCCGAAATCAATCGGCTTTGGAGTTCATGAAAGCTTCGTTGACAAGCTTCTGACCAAGTATACTTCTTGTCCTTCCTCAAAAGATTAGTCAGCGGTTGAGCGATCTTGGAAAATCCTTCCACAAATCGTCTATAATAGCCTGCAAGACCAAGGAAACTACAAATTTCCTTCACATTCTTCAGAGGTAACCAATCCCGGATAGCCTCTGTCTTTTGTGGGTCCACACTAACCCCTTCAACCGATATAACATGTCCAAGAAAAGTAACCTCAGCCATCCAGAACTAGCATTTGGAAAATTTCCATAGAGTTGTTCTCATCTCAACACATCGAGAACATGGCGGAGATGGTACTCGTGTTCTTTACGGCTATGGGAGTAAATCAAGATGTCGTTAATGAACAAGACCACGAAACGATCTAAAAAATTAATGAAAATTCGATTCATCAATTCCATGAGTACCGCTGGTGCGTTAGTCAGTCCAAACGGCAATACTATGAACTCATAATGCCCATAGCGAGTACAAAAAGCTATCTTCGAGATATCGGACTCCTGAATCCTCAACTGGTGATATCCGGATCTCAAGTCGATTTCAGAAAACACAGCAGCACCTTGGAGTTGATCCAAGAAATCATCAATACGAGGCAACATATATTTATTCTTGATTGTTACTCTGTTCAGCTCACGGTAGTCAATACATAGACGTAAGGATCCGTCTTTCTTCCGTACAAATAATACTGGTGCCCCCCAAAGGGATGTACTGGGTTGAACATAACCCTTTTCGATCAAATCCTCAAGCTGATTCTTCAACTCTTGCATTTCAGTTGGCCATGCGATATGGTGCTTTTGAAAGCGGGGACGTACCTGGCTCTAACTCAATGGTAAATTCTACCTCACGGTGTGGAGGTAAACCTGGTAATTCATCTGGAAAAACATCTGCATAGTCTCGGACTACCGAAATATCGGCCAATTCAATTGATCGATCCACTGTCTTGGTCATGTAGCACCAATAACCAATACATCCCTGATTAAGCAGTTTCACTGCTCTCATACCACTGATGATTCTCCCGTAACGACTCGGATTATCACCCTGAAAAATACACTCGAAGCCATCGTCAGCAGTGACGGTCACCATCCGCTTGCGGACGCTAAGTATGGCATCATGACTATCCATCCAATCGATACCCAAGATTACATCATCTTTAGGTAAATCGACCACAATTAAATCTGACAACCACTCACGGCCGTTCATACGAATCGGACAGTTATGAACTTCACGATTCCCAACAATTCTTCTACCATCGGGTAGACCAATTATATAAGGCTCACAATTAATAACATGATCTAATTGCAAATGACTCAAACAAGAAGCAGATATAAAGGAATGTGAAGCACCAGTATCAAAAAAACACATACGGGCTGAGAGCGAACCTCGAGAGTACCTACAATCATGATGGCTTCGGGATCATCGGCCTTCTTCATCTCGTAGACTCTGGGTTTCGCAGTCCCGGTACCAGATGTACCAGCTTGATTTCCACGGCTCATCCCTTTGTTCGCCCCGGTAATCTGATAGGAAGCGGACGGAGGCACATGGTCCTGAAGAGAAGACTGAACTAGAGTATGAGAGGCTGGTGGAGTACGCCCTGGTCCACCCCTGCAATAACGAGCATGATGCCCCGCAATCCCACAAGCATGGCATGCAACGGCCGATTTCGGTCACTTGGAGCTGATGTGCCCCTGATCTCTACAATTATAACACACAATCGACGAGTTGACCACTCGAGGATGTGATCCTGCCAGTTTTGACACCGCAGAAGGCCGCTCATAAGGATTCTGCACAGATTGGGGTTTCTTGAACGTCCCCCAGTTACTATTAGTCTGGTTCTGGTTTATGGACCTCTTGTTATTGGACTGTGGTTGCTTCTTGGAAATCTCCTTTACCGTAAGCTCGTACTCAAGAGCTTTCTCAATTAATTCTGGCAGGGTCGTGCAGTGGTGATTCAACAGCTGCATTCTCATTCGGGGTTTAAGCCTCTTGAGAAAATATTTGATCTTATCGGCCTCCGTTCGGATAATCGACGAGGCGAAAGGAAGAAGTGCTTGAAATTTCTCGGCAACAAATAGTACATCAGCGTCTTCAGATGGGTCCGGGTTCAGCAATTCTGATAGTTTGGCCTCACGGAGGGGTCCTGGATAATAACGGTCCAGCATGAGGTTTTTGAATTCCTCCCAAGTATATACACCATCAGCGGGCCTCACTGAAAGCCACCAAGTATGGGCGCTCTTACTGAGGTAGTAAGCCGCCACGGAAACGCGATTCTCCACTAGACAATCAACCATCTCGAACAACTTCTCGAAATGCTCTATCCAATATACAATATCAGCAGGCTCATATCGTTCAGCGTGGTGAGACTGGTTCTCAGAAGGCGAGTCACTGCTTGCTGAACTTTGTCCCACATTCAAATAGGTATTGGCCCGTGGCCTCGGCATTCGGCCCCTTCCGCAGCCTCGACCCCCCTTACCCCGGCCTCTCATGTTTCTTTCCATACTGAAAGAATCAAACAAATACGATAAGCACAGTTTATGACCGTCTTTACGACCGATCAAAAATCATACTACGTTAATAGCAACAATGAAACTACATATTTAAGAAAATAGTTTATAATGAATTATCGGCACCGCGAGTGCCAAACAAAATATCATATCGACATCAAGTCGAAACAAATTCAATCACATAATCCGTCCAGAATTTTCTCGGAATATCGATTAGATAAATCCCACCACAGATCCTTGAAATATCAAGATCAATAAAAAGATCCATTCTGACAGCAATATTATGCCAGTAATTAAATCATGGCTCACAAAGGACATACCGTATTTGGCTCGTAGGGTGAGCCACTTGCACAGGTCACACATTTCGCGAAGGTTTCTTGATACTAGTTCTCTTCATAACGACTCTTAAAAAGAAACGACGCTCTGATACCATCTTCTGTAACACCTCCTAAATGGCCGCTATCACAGTGTCGTGGGCCCACACTGGGACCAACCAGACGATACCAAAATATAGATAAATCATGACATACTTTGTGATACCGCACCACAAAAAAATAATCCTTACTCCGACCGGGAGTTTACAAATAGTGCGGCTATTAGCCTTAAAATACATAGGATCTAAATACGAGTATGGACCATATGAAGATGGAATATACTTAAATAATAATACAATCGACAACAGTTTAAATGAAACTGATAAGTAATATTACATGATTTAAGTACAACCGGACAACAAAAGACTTTGGGGGCCCCGAACTAGTATCCTTCAAACCCTTCGCCATCACCGTGTTCTTCCCGTGATTTGCCCTTGCCTCAACCTAAAATACAACACAAGTATTTCGCCTAAAACCATAGGGTCAAATATACATGATAATAATTCTCAAGACATTATACAGTTCACATATACTGGATCTCAAGGAAACATCCCGACTATTGAACATACCCCTCGGGCATATGATCAATCAGTCACAAACCGTCGAACATATCCAATCATACATGGACTATGAACGACCAATCAACATGGCTCAAGATGGAAATCACAGTACGCTCGATCAAAAAATGTGTCCGTGCACATGTCCACCCTGTATACGGAATCCAAAATATATATGTGTGACAATGTACCTAATTAGCCTCACGAACTACGTCTCATGTGCACAAGCCAATACGAAAAAATCAACGTATGACCATATGTGCCTGGCTAAAAATCCTACATACTAACCAATCGGCACGCAAATATGATTCCAGATGTGTCACGATACAACATTACACCGAACTCAATAAATTATGTATCCAAGTAAGGATCAAAAAACTCACCGAAGTGACGATAAGAATCAATGAGATCAACGATTCAAAGGTGATGAACTTGGGAGTACAATCCCACAATGAAAACGGAAATATCCTCAAGAATAATATCACAATACGAATCACAGATTCATAAGCATTTCATATACACGAAACGTATAACGTTTACAAGAATTCAATTATCATTATAACCAAACAAGATAACTTGCCTCGATTCCGTAGACGAAAGATAGTCCTTCTCCAAATGATCGAATGGACGGTATCCTCGACTAAGTACTCACTCGAAAGCAACCTTGAATGGAACGTAATTCATTCAACAATACATTTAGGCAATATTGATATCAAGCCATAGGACGACACCCGAAACCTATCCGAAATAATTTATCCTATCCCAAAGAACGTTGTATCGACTATTGATGTATCTCTATGCATCTAATTCATTTTTAACAATCGGATTATCCGGTAAAAATGTCCTTCTAATACTCTTGTTATCATTATGAGCAAGTTTACTTAAACAACTTCAATTAACCACTACAATATGTTTAGTATTGCCACAACTAGTAATAAACATTTTGAAAATATCACCAACATTCTTACATAATGCTCTAGACAGCCCAATTCATCAACTTATCAAGCTCAGGATAAATGTATCAAATCATGAGCGTATTTACATAGTTCATTATCATTCCTCAAGAATTAACTAAACCTTTTCTTCAAGACATGATTAGATTCTAAAATCTCTAAGCATCAAGAGAATCCTAATCTTATAAGTTCCAATTATCATGTTCAATAACAGGTTCTAGATGTAAACAACATAATTAAGTTATCTTACAACCTTTCAAACATTCGAGAATTGATACTAACAAGATTGTCATGTTTTTCACTTAAGTTTGATCAAATGTTCACTAATCATTAGATTATACCAGTTTAACCTAACATAATAAGAAGTACCCATAACTAACATCATCAAAAGCATGGAATCAGCAAGAGTAAGATAACTAACTTCAAGAAAAGAAGAATAACCCCAAGACTATCAAGAACACACTCCAATCTTCCAAACAATATGATTCAATCAAAGGTGCAAGCTCCAAGATAAGATGGAAGGGTGCAGAATCGGTCTGGGGAGGCAGAGGGATGGAAACTTGAAAGGAAAATCAGAGTTGGAACGTGCAAATGCAAGACACAAGCTATCTTTTTATAAAGTGCACAATCTGTTACGTACGTTATAGCATGAAGCTAACGTATGTTAATCACTTTACGTACGCTACACATAATTTGTTACGTACGTAATCTGCCTCCAGAGGCTACTGCCTCAAAACAACCACCTCATTACGTACGTTATAGCCTCAGCATTACGTACGTAATGTACGTCAACTTGGCTGTCTCCAATGGGCCAATTATCCGGATCATGCCTGGCCCCACATTCCGAAAGTTTTGATCGGATAAGATTCTCAGCATTACGTACGTAACCAGTAACACATTACGTACGTAAAGCCAATGCATTAGCGTACGTTAAGTTAAACCTTAGTGTACGTTAAACACAGAAATCCTAGACCAAAAATATAACAATCTACACAACGTCAAGCAATCAACCACAATGCGAATGACAGTTAATAATAAAATCTATTCTGATATATCCCGACATCAAGAAACATTAAACTAAATGTAACATGATTACAATGATACTCAAATCATCCGAATAATATAACAGTAGATAAGAAATTATTGTCGGATATTACAGCTGTTGCATACCTATAGCAATTCTTCCCAATTCAGACCATAAATCCTCTCTACCAGTCTCCTCATTCAGCCCGTAGGTAAAAGTGATAGCAATCTGCATATTACCAGCTACATCACTCAACATCTCATGCAAAGTTTGGTCAGAACTAGAGACCTTCTGAAACTGCACCTTAGAAGGATCCCAAACCACCCAAATTCCACCATTATATGCCTCAGTGTAGTTATCAACAAACTTCATATGTTTACCAAACTGATGCCATATTCTAGCTGCATTTGTTTCTTTCGCCCTTGTTTCCAACAAACCAGGTATGTCAACCTTATTACTTCTAATTAATATAACTACTTCATTTTGTCTCAAAGGCTTATTTAGACCTCTAACATTCCAACTCAATATAATCACTAATTGGAATAAGAGAAGGGGGGTATATCAACCCTAACATTTGTCTCCAAAGAACCAAATTGGACTTGCCCTAAGACATTCTCATTCTGCACAATGTTATCAAGCAAATTTACCTCCTGATGTGAGAGCCCAGCAAACTGGTTGTTTTGTAAGTCTCCCAAAGGTCTGTCTTGCACTACACTAGGAGCTCTCACTTGCTGATTATGTCTTTAATTCCAAACATTCTCAAACCGCACTTGTTGTTCCTCAGTCTCAGCAGGCCTTCTCCTCCTGTTTTGCATAGGGATCCATTGGCCTCCTTTTTCATTATTTCTTTTTCTAGACCTGGTGCCATGCTGCCTCATTTGTGGTCTTCTAACCTGCTGTTGTCTAACATGTACATTAGCACAGTCATGACCAAGACATTGACATGTCTGACAGAAATAGGAACCCATTCATACTCAATAGTTTCTCAATTGTAGTGCCTGAAGGGGTTTTGATCTTAACATTCTTTTTTATTGGTTGGCTAATATCCACATCAACTAGCACTCTAGTATAAGCCACCTTGACTTGCTTAACAGTGCATTCATCAGTATGAACAGAAGTCCCCAAAACACTAGCCAATCTTCCCAAGCTCCTCTTACCCCAATAAGACAATGGCAGATTAGGAAACCTAATCCATATTGAGACTATCCTGAGATTATCCTTGGAATAGTTGAAGTCTGGCTTCCATTTCTTGAAAATCACAGGCTGATTCTTTAGAGTATAAGGCCCAGCATTCATCACTAAGTCACATTCTTCATCGGTTTTAAATCTGGCTATGAAAATCACTGGAACTGCTATGGAGCCCCTGTAACACCCCCAATCCATTGAGGGATATTACACACCGTAGACCCCTTTTCCTCAAGGATCTACCAGGCAGGAGATTACAAAACAAAACCAACACGTGGTCAATTCGACCAAAACATAAACCGTATACCGATTAGGTCTCTCAAAACACAACATAACAGTACAACTGATAAACCAAAATACAACTCGATCACAATATACACAACATGTCCATCCTCTTAAGAATGACAAAGAAACTAGAAATAAACACTCGGACCGACAGATCACTGACGGACAACCGACTACAACTGTGACTAGTATCACTTCTTTACATCATCCTCCAAGTCGATCATGTGGTTGCTCTCTCTCAAAACGGGATACCTAAAAAGTATAATATAATCCCCAACGAGGGGCTAGCGATGGAAATCGCTCGCAAGTAACCAAGCTTTACAATTATACATCAATAATACAACCGTTATGAAAATAACCTTTCGACAAGGTAGTAATGCGATTCCCGAGTCCAATTCTTTTCAAAACAGTTTCCTTTATGAAGGATCATAAGGATGACTCCAAACACATTTAAGAGAATAATTGAAGACTTTGGGGGTCTCAGTGTAAAATCATGAAAGATTTATAATTCTTCTTTTCAAAAGGGCTTTCTTTCAAAATCATATAAATGACTCAATTCTCAACCAAACCTCGAAGACAAACCATATTCACCAATATAACCGGGATCCAGGATCCAAGCATTCACAATTCAAAGATATCAAATCAAATAGTCAAATCGCCTTCATGGCCTCGAAAGGTCCCACCGGATTAGCTATCGAAAACAAGCTCGAACACACCCATAAATTTTCTTGACATCGCACTCGCAAGTAATGATTCTCGGAGCCCTCTCTAGACCTACCCTATTAGATAACCTTTTGGTCAAATCATGACAACTAGCCGTACTCGCAAGCACGCGCCGCCGGAGGCCTCACGGGTCCCTACCCGAGTAACATCACTCAAACACGCCCATAAGTTATCGTGACATCGCACTCGCAAGTGACGATTCTCGTAGCCCTCTCCAGACCTACCCGATTTGATAACTTTATGGTTGTAGCATAACAACTGGCCGTACTCGTAAGCACATGCCACCGATGGCCTCAAGGGTCCCTACCCGGGTAACATCTCAATTTACCATGGTACACAACAACAAAGGTACAATATTCACCACAATCACAACCGCGTAAAATATAAGTTAACGCGTCATACACCTCAACAAAGGCACAACATTCACCCAACACTAACATTCAGGAAAAAGCTAACAAACGAATAATACAAATGTTCCGCGATCTTACAATTCCTCGGATAACTACTCATTTCTAAATATCCGTCTTAAGCACAATACAACATGTAATGGTTGTTATCATTCTTCATGAAACTCAAGTTTACGTATGTATTTTCTTTCACAGAATCACATATTCATTTAGAGGTAAGTTACGGTTAAGTATACAATCACTAATAAGTCCACGTTAAATTCACGACACATCACATTCTCAAAGTATAAAGAATATAGATGAAATACTTGCCTCAAGTCCAAAGCACGCGAAGCAACGGGAAAGCTCGACCGGAAACCCTCGAATCCTCTAACTAGGTCCAAAACATAAGAACAACTTAATTACTACAAGATCGATTGCAAGAAAGATGGAAAACATAGGAAATTCTCGACGAGAATTCGTAGAAACAAAGGGTCGAATACTTGGGGTTGAATAATTCCCCAGGAACAACAAGAACATCACCCGAACCCGAATACGATAAGAAATACGAATCATACCATATGGATAGAATCAATAAAACCGATTAATCATATATAACAACATGATTCATGAAGAACAACTCGAATCTTAATGATTCTCAAAATACATAGAAAAGGGTTTCAAGAAAGTTACCTCGAATCAAAGACGAAGAAGACGGATTGATGATGTTAATCAACACCAAGAACTTAAGAAAGATGCAAGCTTGGAGTTACAAGACTCCAAAATCGCCCACGAATCGCCACAGCCGCGGAGGAATGAAGAAAGGATGAAAAATGACGAATACGGTCAACCCCTAGGTATATATGCCTGCGCCAGCTTAATGTACGTTAGGGTAGAAGCTTAACGTACGTTAGCAAACTTACGTAGGTAAGGCAAGCAAGATTACGTACGTAGTCGATGGATAGAACTCACTGTCCGAAACTGTGAAGACCCTTGCGTAGGTTATGAGTATGGATTAACGTACGTAAGGCACATGAAGTTAACGTACGTTATGCTCATCGCACAGCGTACGTAAGGCACTTAGCAGTTCCAAACTGCTAAGTTCAGCTCGTCGAGTACGAGCGCGATGAAACCGCGAAACGACAACAACACAAGACGAAGACATGTACATGAGTAGTGCGCAACGATGAACTCAAGCACTAAAAGAAAACACGATTCCGACTTCCCGAAGGTTCGGAATACGACAACGGAAGTAATTACCCCCAACTTTGGGAAATTACAAAACGGCCCAAAACGTCCGAAAATCATAATACGAAATCAAACAACCAATCCGAAGCTCACAACACGTCTAACAAAGTTAAACGGACTTACAGGAAACACGAAACCGCAGTTTCGAACCATCATCACACGAATTGAACCGAATAGCAGAAAAAGTCGCTCAAAACATGAATTCGGGTAAAACAGCCCCGAAACAAACTCGGATGACCAAATATGCAGAACAAAACATTATCAAAATCTCAAAACGCTCGCAAGAAAGTTCTGGAAATCAAAAAAATGCCAAAAATGAAAAATTACCAAAAGAGAAAATCACGGGTATTACATTCTACCCCTCTAAAAAGAAGTTTTGTCCCGTAACTTAAAAAAAGGGTGAATTAGGCAGACAACAAAGTGAATGAACAAGTAAACCTCAGCTATCTACATGAGTCGATCCTGATAATGGTGCCGAAGCTCGATTTTGGGAAACTTCATGGAATAGTTCACAATACTGAACTCTGTGGCCCTCGAGTCCACAGTTATAACAAGTAATCGGTTGCGAAGGATAATTAGCTTGCACATGACCCACAACGTTGCAATTGAAACACCTCCCAGTCTGACTAGGAGTCAAAGAAAATGACTTAGAACTCTTGGTTCTACCAAACGAAAAAAGGGAAGGTTTCGCCGTAGGACTACGCGAAACTCGATGAGAAGAAGTCCCGACTCTCACACTATCCGAAATATCTCCAGACTTCCTCTGTATCTTCGACTCATGCCAAGGCCCAGTGAATAACGATGCCATCTTGTATGCCATGGCTCGATTCTGATACTCTCTCAAGGTAGCACAAGTGAAACCCGACATGTACTGTTGAATCTCTGGTCTCATCCGCATATTAAAATGATGGATTTTATCTTCCTCGGTCCTCGCCTGCCTCTTCACATAAGCGAGCTGTTGACTATAATCGATAATATCATGCGACACGTGTAATACTCTCGTTCCGATTATTTTGGATTTTTCCGGATATTTCTCGGTTGCCGAGTACCGGAATCATTTTCTCGATGATTGATTTTTGCGTTTATATGGTTGCATGTGATTATTTGTTGCATGGTGTTTAGTTTCGGATCGATGATGTTGTCCACGAGCGTTTCGTCATGTTCGTTCCGTGCGTTTTCAGAAATCGAGTTGCCAGGTCATAGCGGTTGGACACTGGTCGGACAATTGTTGTAGGAACTGGCAGGGACCGGCATAGCGCACGCTACTGTCGGATGGCAGCGCGCGCTAATCGGTAGGCATAGTGCACGCTATCGGTCACCCGTCGCACGTTACCTGGCTGGGCAGAGAGGTTTCTGAGGTTCTTGACTCGGGAAGGATCGGCAGGTAGCGCACCCTACTGTCGGTCATTGCGCGTGCTAATCGGAAGGTGTAGCGCACGCTATCATCCGACCGGCGCATGCTACCTGGACGAGCAGTTTAATCCAGAGAGTTCTGGACAGGTCGGCTAGCGAACGCAAGTAGATTTGTGAAATTGGGGGTTTTGCTTGGTTTTGTCCGATTTAACTCTAGTAACTTAGATTTGTGACAGATCGATGATTATTGAGCTATATTCTATCATTTTCCTTGTTTTTCCATGGTTGGATTGCCGAGGATTCATCGTTTTGTTGAATTCCTAATTGATGCCTTATAGGTGTTGGATTAAAGGTCTTAGAGCGATTATTATTCCTCGTACGATCGTTGATTTATTGATGATATGTCTTATGAACGAAACCCTTGTGGAGAACTCGAGTCGGAACCCTCCCGTTCGTTATCTTCTTTGGGGTCTGAGGTTTCCCGGTTGAACTGTGTTCTTTAGAGTGTTCGGTAGCTAGTATTGAGTCAAGTATCTTGTTATACAACTTGTGTCTTGTGATTAGAAATCGTGTGTTGTGTTTTGATGGTTGGTTTACCTTTGAATACGTGGTTCGTGTGAATTGGTTATGTGTTACCCGCTATATGGCATTGGTGATGACGATATTACTTGGATATATGTATTGTGTATCATGTTTTGTGTGCAGGATTGTGATAATCATGTTGGCTTGGTTGTACACATGGTTGCGCAATGTATTATGTATTGATTATTAGCTATGTTGGTCGTGTGTCGTTGATGATGATGATTTGCGTGTTGAGATTGTGTTACGCGCGCGTGATGCGTGATTTTGTGGTGATCAATGTGATTGATTTGCCGTTTGTGGACTTGGTTAAATGTGAATGTAACTGTGAAGATATGTTATGTGATGTTAAGTTCACTCTTGCGGGTTTGATGGGGCCGATGAGGATTCATGGCAAGAGATCACGGAATCGGAAATTAGTATGTGGTGCTGAGGTCCAGTCGTGCGGGTCTAACGAGGCCTACGATGGCAAATGGCAGTCGATCGTGGGGTCAGGACACAGTACGTCCAACCGTGTGGGTTCGATGGGGCCTACGGTGACTCGTGGCAAGAGATCACGGAGTCGAGATTGGATGTTGTGATTGTTTTGGTTTGCATAGTCCGTGCGGGTTGATAAACCTACGGAGCCACGTGACAAGGGATCACGAGTGTTATGTTGTGTTGATACATGACAAGGGTTCACGGTATTATGATATTTATGTTTGGCATAGTCCGTGTGGGTTGATGAACCTATGGAGCCACGTGACAAAGGATCACGAGTGTTGTGTTTGTTGTGTTGACACCTGATAAGAGTTCACGGTATTATGATATTTGTGTTTGACATAGTCCGGGCGAGTTGATGAACCTACGGAGCCATGTGACAAGGGATCACGAGTGTTATGTTTGTTGTGTTTGACAAATAGCGTGAGTTCACCGTGTTATGTTTATTGTACTTGGCATAGTCTGTGTGGGTTGATGAACATACGGATCCACGTGACAAGGGATCACGAATGTTATGATTGTTGTATGTGGTTTATGTGACAAGAGTTCACAAACATTTTGATTGACCATCGAGCATGTTTTAATGTAAAGGATTTTGACAAAACTAGGACGTGAGTCCCTAGAGGATTTTGACAAACTTAGGACGTGAGTTCCTAAAAGATTTGCGTTTTCAAAGATTCCCTAGATGGCATTTCATTTTGCAAAGACTCCATTTGTGTTGGTTTCTATATTCATAAAACTTCTAGGGAATACATGAATAGTTGACTTGTGATTGGTAGAGTGTGGTTGTCTGATTTATGATTTGTAATTGCTTGTCACATTTTGTATAGTTTGATACTTGCACTATTAAAACAGTGGAGCTTTACTAACCCCTGAGTAATCGGGGGGTGGATATCTGTTTTGTGTCCAGGTTCATGCTGGTGCGTGGAGCAGTCATATGATCGGTGCGAAAGATGATGGACAACGATACTAAATCAAGAGATGTGGAACTCAGTTGTTTGTTGTTGGGTCGTGTATTATCTCTCAGTCTTCCGATGTGTTATATCATTTTTGTATTTTGCACCCCAGTGTGGGGGATGAGTTGTAACAAATTATTACTGTTTGGTTCTATTGTGTGACCTTATCAGTTCATGTCTTTATGATGTTTGACCCTGGCCGGTCAAACATTTGGTCATATGTTTATGTTCAGTCTGGTAGATCTCTGGTGTGGGGTCCACGGCGTGTAATATTCCCGGTTGCATTCTAAGGGTGTTACAATTATGGTATCGGAGCTTAGGTTGTGGAAATCTTTGTTGTCGGGTCGAGTCGAGTTATGTGTTGTGCTGTCATTCGAGGTGTCGATTGACAAGTTGAGTTGAGTTGAGTTGTGTTTTGTTTCGTCACTTGAGTTGTCGGATAATGAGAGAAGATTAGTATCGTGTGCGAATGTCATCTTCGTGCGATCTGTGATGTAAGTCTCCTCCGTTGTATGTTGTGTTTACTGACTTTGTCACAAGTTGTTGTGAAATGAAGTTGTATTTGGTGCTTGTGATGCATTACGTGTGTACTGATCAGAGATGCTCAGGGGAAGCATTGATGGTTCGACATGTGTTCGAAAATGGTGTTCATTAGTTATGTTGTTAAACTTGGATGGATGGTTTGACATGTGCTTGAACTCGGTATTTATGAGTTGTTTGTGGAATTTATGAATCCGTATGCCGAGTGAGCATGAATTTTAAGATTGGTTAATTCTAGATAGTTGTTGTAATCATATCCGCTGCATGTATGTTTGAATATGATTTTCTTGAAGATACCATGGCTTGAGTACGCTGATGGAAAAACAAATTTTGAAACGGTTTTGGCGATACGGTCAAACAGTGGGTTGATGTTGATTTTGGAAATTTTTGAATTTCGACGAACTAACCTTGTATTTTAATGGAACCCTATGACAACCTCTTTGAGGAAGGTGTTTTGGATGCTTGGTAAAATATTACCGTTGACGGTATTTTGTCGTGTTTGAAAAGATTTTAAGAAAATGATTTTCGTGTATTGGTTCTATTTTCAAATGATCGAGTAAATGATTTTAAAACCTTCACACCCTAAAATTTTTGTATTTATGATTCAAACATGATTTTAATTTCAAAAAGGGTGGAGGAGAAAAATCTTTATGAATTGTGTCAGTAGCACATAACGCACGCTAAATAGTATGCTTAGTGTGTGTCAAGATGCATTGTGTTGTATGACTTGGATGTGATTGTTGATATGTGGAAATATCTGTTGTATGTATTATCCACCAGGGGATGGTTCGGTGGAACCTCTGGGTGTCGATGCCAAGAGAGCATGACCGTGGGATACCCTATGTGTTGTTGATTGTGATGATGATTGTGGTAACACGTGATTATCATATGTGCTGTTTGATTGTGATGATGATTGTGGTAACACGTGATTACCCTATGTGCTGCTGATTGTGATGATGTTGAGTGGTAACATGTGATTACCTTTTGTGTTGATGTTGTGATCGAGCCTTAGCGATTGAGATGACCATTTCTATGACAGAAACTAGTCCAGAAAGTAAGAAGCAGAGGATTACTGGTAGTTTCTGTTAGGAGTATGCCCTCGAATGCCACTCAGAGGTTGTTGAGTGAGGGCATTGTACTTGTAATTATGTAAACCATTTATATAAGGCAAAATGAATGTTTCTTTATTTACTGGTAGTTACTGGCATTCCTAACTCGTAAATAAACATATAGAAACTAGTCCGTGTATTTGAGAGCAAAACGTTCCACTCCTTATTGGATAAGGGGGTCGGCACTGGAAAGGTTATAGCTCAAATACTTAATCGTTCGCAAGTCAATGAAACTTGACTGGGCGTTAAGTTTATGTGAAGACTTGTATGACGTGTTCTTTGACAAGGAGAGTGCCTGTCGAACACTAATGGTTAGTGGGAGCACACGTTATAGGTATGCTAATTAGATTAGTATACTCGAACCGACTCACCCTCGATTCGTCACACGGATTTCACTCCGGGACAGTCAATGATGGAATCGAAAGGTTGTGATAGGTATTCGTGAACCTTCGACTTGAGGATTTAGTAGACATGTGCTTGTGACGTCAAGATTTTCATTAGAGTAGTTCGACCCTATAAACCGGAAGGCGGGGGTCAACCTCGACGTGCATCTGGATGGGCAAGTAGCAGGTCCTACTGAATACCAAGATAGAATTCTTTCTCCTGTTAGTGAACGGGTTATATGTCCTATGCGGTTATTGGCAGATGAGATCATAAGTCTTTGGCCAAAGCATTGGAGCTAGCTGTATTAGATACACGAGAGCTCGATGGTCTCGATTTGCATTAACGCATGCATAGCGTCAAGTACAGATGGGGTTTGACTGACCGTGACCCCATAACTTGATCGGGACATTTGAAAGAATGGTTTATACGTATACTGGTATTCACGATAGAATGGTTCTTGAATGATCCAAATCATTCGCTCTCAGTTGGGGTACAGTGTAGGCCGCCAGGCTGGCTAGGTGGTGCTACTACTCTTTGGTTCCTCCCATTGCTGACTGAGCCGAACCTACCGAGTCGCGCAATAGGATTGACGACGGAATGAATCAAGCTAATTCTCTCATTATGTGTATTAGATATTGGATATCTAAATTTGGGACATTAGATGTCTAAATCGATTTATTGGATAAATTGATTTACGGCCTAATGAATTAAATATATCACTGGGTGATTAATTTTATTCATGGATATAATTATTTCTTGGAGAAATTAATTATGTTATAATGTATTTGATATGATGAAATTAATTGGATTAATTAAACTATACAAATACATCGGGACGGAATTGGAGTTTATCTGTTTGGACTCTCGGGAGTCCGAAACGAACCGAACTCATCTGTTTCTCCATGCCCCCCCATTTCTAGCCACCTTCCTTTTGGACTCTTGTCTCCATTCTTTAATGGATGATAATTGTGGAGGTGGGGTTAGATTCTCACATGCATGAGTTGTTGCAAGTGGTGGGGAGTTGAATAAATGAAGATGATGACAATCACTCACCATTCTATGCCATTTCCAATGTGAGGATAGAGAGAGAGGGAGATAGACTTTGAGTTTAACACTCATCTTCATCTTCTTCATTCATTTCTTCTTCATTTTTCTTGGAGAAAAATTGAGAGAAAATTATTGAGAGATATATTATACACTTAGAGTGTAATAATAAAAGCTTCAACACTTGATTCTAGTCGTAACCTTAGAGGTTAATCAAGTGTTGTTATTCCGGTCATTTTTTCGGCGCGTGGCAAGTAGAGACGCGGTGCTTTCGGCGTTGGATCGTTCAAGATCTTGAAGCGGAATAGATTCGTAGAGATCAAGCAAAGCTTGGGGAATAGCTCAAGAGAAGGTTACCATTTAATCAACGGACTTCGAGGGTTAGTTTCTTACGACTCTTGCTATTCATTTTTTATTTTCGTATATACGTAGCTCGATCGATCCTCATAGGGATTCGGATCGAATTAATTTTCGTTTTACCGCTTCCGCTGGGTCTTCATTTTAGGCACCGAATCCCAACAGTGGTATCGGAGCGTAGGTCTTGCGATCGTATATACGATATTATCATTTGGAATGCTTGATTAGATGGTGTATGATTTGGAACATAATAGTATTAATCGTTGATTTTCTATTGTTCATCTAAAAATTAATTTTTCATGATTTTATGTTACAATATAAATCTATTTTTCTTTTGAGAAACTGATTTAAATGAGTAATATAAAGATTAGAAAAATATTATTTTTGGAATCGGGGCGAAAAAATGAGCCGAAAATGTAAACGGACCTGACTTGGGGGTGCCGAGCCTCGCCTCATGATGCTGTATGGACATGATGCAGCGGCGAGGCGAGTCTGGTCGGCGGGCGTCCGGCCGTTCTCGGCACCACTGTGCGAGGCCACCTTTCAGCGGCACTGGCAGGTGTCCCGGGCTTGGCCCGGCCGTGTTTTTCGACTCCGTTTTTTATATTTCGTTCGATAATTAATTTCTCACAAATTAAATTGGATTTAATTTGGCTAAGATTTAATTATGGTAATTTTATTCTTAAGGGAATTAATTTAATGAAATATTTTCTCATCCGGAACAAGTTAAAATTGACGGTTGTTTGAATTAATTGGATTAATTCGTTTTGGATAGATTGTTTTATATTGATTAGATCAATATTCAGATTCATTATGAATTCCATTTATTTAATATGTTGGATGCATTATTTTTGAATGGTGATGTGGTTCATGGACCTAGTTTTTTGAATCGTTCGGTTTTATTCGATTGGGTTGTAAAGGCCGTTTTGAGCCTATTTATTTTACTAGAAATATTTGTATCTAGGATGCAATTTTCAATGTAAAATTTATATGTAATGATGAAGACCGGAGGAAGATCCGTTTCGAGAAGACGGAGATTCAAGACGAAGACTTGTAATTAGATTACGGAGTTTTTGTTTTCTGGGAACGGTCCATGAACCACATGTTGGTAGCAACTAGGTTGTGAATGGTTGTTTCATGTTGTATGAATGCCACAAACGCGCTTAAATGATTAATGTGCAAAGTGTAACGTTAGTCGCGATAATTCTCCCACAACAAATAATTAAGTTTATAAGGTTTCAAGGTTTTCCTTCCCTCCATCGAGTTTTCGGGAAATTGAAATCCAAACCGGATGTGCTATGCTTCCGAGTTATCGGGGTAGTCGTTCGTGGAGGACGGATAAATTACCGGGAGCGCATTGGATGCCTTCGGTTGGAGCAAATTTTATCCCTAGAAAGCTGATAGGTTGCCGGATAAGATTGATTGTGGCGGTTGCGTCGATGGTATAAACTTAACTTGTTCACGAACCATAGAAACCGTATAGGTTGAGGGGAGTGAACAAGGGGAAAAAGAAGATTGAATCATCCATTATATGGGTTGGTGTTGGACACCACTTTATGAAAATTAATAGACTAGAAACCTGTTCGGTTGCCCTCTATTAAGATTTATAAAGAACTCGATCACCACTATGAAGTAGAGCGACGATACTTCCGGATTTCACATGGGAGTGTGTTATTCCGATAAAAATAGTGGGAGCTGGGTAACAAGATTAGAAAAGACCTTAATTCTATACTCAGAACATAATTGAATGAGTCACTAATTAATCTATCGTACTTAATGCAGACTCAAATCTCAATATGACAATGAATCCACTCGCAATTCTGCTCGAAAAGAATACTTTAATGGGACCTAACTTTGTGGATTGGCTCCGCAATCTGATGATTGTCCTCAGTATAGAGGAACTGGGATACGTCTTGGAGACGGACATTCCGGCGCCTCCTGTGCGGACCCGAGCCAATCAGGAAGAGATTGAAAACCACGAAAAGTGGGTTAAGGATGACGTGAAAGTCCATGCTTATATGATGGCTTCCATGTCTAATGAGCTTCAGAGAGCTCATGAGAAAATGACTTCTGCTAGGCAGATTTTATCACACTTAACCGAGCTTTATGGTGAGCATAGCAGAACTGCTAGATATGAGATATCAAAGCAACTGTTCGGTGCAAGGATGAAGGAAGGTGAGAAGGTTGGGGAACACGTCCTCAAAATGATATCCATGATCGAGAGATTGGAGGCTCTTGATTTTAAAATGGATACTTCTCTCCAAACCGACCTTATCCTACAGTCTCTCCCTGATTCCTTCTCACAGTTTGTTATGAACTTCAACTGCAATGAGATTGCATGTAATTTAGCTGGGCTAATGAACAAACTTGTGACCGCTCAGTCTCAGATGAAGACTCCGCGGATGAAGGAGTCTGCTCTTGTGATTTCTTCTGGACTTCGGAAGTCTAAGAATAAGAAGAAAAAGACCAAGAAGCGGACTGGACCACAAGCTAAGAACCTTAAGGGAAAGGGCAAGGCCCCGATGGTTCCAAAGAACAAGAAGAAGAAGGATGTTTGTCTCAAGTGCGGTGAGCTGGGCCACTGGGCTAGAGACTGTCCAATTCTTCATGGCACTTCAGGTACAAAAATTTTAGTTTTGGAAACAAATTGTTCTGCTACTGTATTTTCTACTTCCTGGATACTGGATTCTGGTGCTAGTTCTCATATTTGTACTATGAATCAGGATCTGGAACAAAGTATAAACCTTGGAGCTGGAGAAGTTATAATCACAGTCGGAAGCAGGCATAGTGTCGAGGCGACCGACATAGGATCACTTCTTTTGGGTTTAGAATCCGGCTTTGTTTTGACTTTAGAAGATGAACTTGTTTTGCCCAAGGGGCATAAAAACATTGTATCCATTCCGGTGATGGACCGAAAAGGCTTTTCGTTTTTCATTGGTGATGGTTCCTGCAAAATTTATTTTAGAAATAAACTAGTGGCCACTGCTACATTGTTAAATAGATTGTATCATCTAAATCTCAGCAACAAAGTAGTTGTGAATACTATGACTAGAAAACGTGGTAGGGATGAAACCAATCAAGTTTTGAAATGGCATCTTAGACTTGGTCATGTTGGTCAGACCAAGGTTTACAAGATGGAAAAAGATGGACTTATGGGTCCATTGGGATCAGATCCTTTTCTAACTTGTGAATCTTGCCTTAAAGGCAAAATGACTAAGTCCCCCTTGACAGGGACTTTTGAAAGAGCCGCTGATAAACTGGGATTAATCCATACTGACGTTTGTGGTGCTTTGGAAGCAGCACGTGACGGATATCAATATTTCATTATGTTTACAGATGATCATACTAGGTATGGTTATGTATACTTAATGAAACATAAATCCTAGGCCTTTGAGAAATTCCAGGAATTCAAGGCCCTAGTCGAGAAACAAACTGGTAATCATATCAAAGCACTTTGTTCGGACCGAGGTGGCGAGTATATGAGTACGGAGTTTGACGAGTTTCTTAAGGAACATGGAATAGTTTCACAACTAACACCTCCAGGTACTCCTCAGTTAAATGGTGTGTCAGAAAGAAGGAACCGGCCCTTGTTAAACATGGTCCGTTCCATGCTGGGCTATACTGACTAGCCGATTTACCTGTGGAGGTATGCACTCCTGACTGCCGCTTACATCTTGAACAGATGTCCTTCCAAATCCGTTCCTAAAACTCCACATGAGATGTGGGAGGGCAGGAAACCAAGTCTTAATCACATTAGGATTTGGGGATGTCCCGCTTATGTCAAGAAGACTAAGGTGGAGAAGTTGGAAGCTAGGTCCGCAAAGGGACATTTCATTGGATTCCCATCTGGGACGATGTGATATCTATTCTACATGCCCCAAGATCGAAAGATCGTTATTGCTTTACAAGCACACTTCCTAGAAGATGAGTTCATTCAGGAAGGCGGAGCAGGTAGAAGTATTTCTTTAGAAGAATACAATGAAACTCCTCGGGAGACACCTGTGCAAGAAACTGGAACCAAACCTTCTGAAACACAAGTACAACCACCCCGTAGGTCTAGTAGGGTGTCTCATTTACCTGAGAGGTATGGGCTTGTGCACTTGAAGGAGCTGGGTCTCCATGAGGTTTCAAGTGATAGCCAAGAGACCGACCCGACGACCTATGACCAAGCGATGGTGGATGTAGACTCCGCGAAATGGCGTGAAGCTATGGAAGCTGAGATAGACTCGATGCATGTCAATCAGGTATGGACTCTAGTAGACCGCCCCAAGGGCATAGTGCCTATTGGGAATAAGTGGATCTACAAGAGAAAGACTGATGGTGATGGCAAGGTTGACGCCTATAAGGCCAGGCTTGTGGCAAAGGGTTATACCCAGAAGGAAGGGATCGATTACCATGATACCTTCTCGCATGATTCTTGCTATAGCTGCCTACCACGATTATGAGATATGGCAAATGGATGTAAAGATAGCTTTCCTTAATGGATTCTTCGAGGAAGAAATCTATATGGAGGAGCCTAAAGGCTTTGTGTCCGAAGTCGATATTCAGAAAGTGTGCAAGCTTTAGCGTTCCATTTATGGACTGAAGCAAGCGTCGCGTAGTTGGAACCTTCGTTTTGACGAGGCGATCAAAGAGTTTGACTTCGTGCAAAATGAAAAGGAACCTTGTGTATACAAGAGGGTTAGTGGGAGCAAGATCGCATTCTTAGTACTATATGTGGATGATATTATTCTAATAGGAAATGATGTGGGAATGCTCAGTTCTGTAAAAGCTTGGCTTTCGAGTAATTTCTCCATGAAAGACTTGGGAGAATCTACCTATATTCTTGGTATTCGACTCTACCGGGATAGAGCGAAGAGAACAATAGGCCTTTCCCAAGCCCTCTATATAGATAAGATCTTAAAGC
Organism: Orobanche coerulescens; assembly: GCA_033398695.1. Lineage (NCBI taxonomy): Eukaryota > Viridiplantae > Streptophyta > Magnoliopsida > Lamiales > Orobanchaceae > Orobanche > Orobanche coerulescens. The sequence goes on along the minus strand of CM065814.1, from coordinate 19,957,405 downwards.
GATTTAAGATGGATGATTCTAAAAGAGGGTTCCTACCGATGCGACATGGAATAAAACTCACCTTGAAGATGTGTCCTCAAAGTGAGGAACAACGAAATGAAATGAGTAATATACCATATGCTTCGGCCGTGGGTAGCCTTATGTATGCTATGTTGTGTACAAGACCTGACATCGCGCATGCTGTAAGCATGGTGAGTAGGTTTCAGGCAAACCTAGGTAGGGAACATTGGACTCCTGTAAAGAACATTCTCAAGTACTTAAGAAGGACTAGAGATATGGCTCTTATGTATGGCGGTGGAGAATTGGATGTGGTGGGATTCACTGATTCGGACTTCCAAGGACTGAAGGACGATTCGATGTCAACTTCAGGCTACATATTTACTCTTAATGGAGGAGCAGTATCTTGGCGTAGCGCCAAGCAAAGCGCGACTGCTGATTCCACCTGTCAGGCTGAGTATCAAGCAGCCTCGGAGGCTTCCAAGGAAGGGTTCTGGATTATGAAGTTTCTGGGAGAACTTCAAGTGATACCATGTGCTGAGCTGCCTATTCCACTGTACTGCGACAACGACGGAGCTGTAGCGCAGGCCAAGGAGCCGAGGTTTCACAACAGCACCAAACATATTGAGAGGAAGTATCATCTCGTAAGAGAATTTGTTCGCAAGGGATACATTGTACTGCACAAAGTAGACTCGGCCGACAACATCGCCGATCCACTGACCAAGCCACTTTCTCAGACTAGCTTGGAGCGTCATCTGGAGAACATGGGTATTAGATACCATAGTGTGTGGCATTGAGTGCAAGTGGGAGATTGTTAGAAGTATGCCCTCGAATGCCACTCAGAGGTTGTTGAGTGAGGGAATTGTACTTGTAATTATGTAAACCATTTATATAAGGCAAAATGAATGTTTCTTTATTTACTGGTAGTTACTGGCATTTCTAACTCGTAAATAAACATATAGAAACTAGTCCGTGTATTTGAGAGCAAAACGTTCCACTCCTTATTGGATAAGGGGGTCGGCACTGGAAAGGTTATAGCTCAAATACTTAATCGTTCGCAAGTCAATGAAACTTGACTGGGCGTTAAGTTTATGTGAAGACTTGTATGACGTGTTCTTTGACAAGGAGAGTGCCTGTCGAACACTAATGGTTAGTGGGAGCACACGTTATAGGTATGCTAATTAGATTAGTATACTCGAACCGACTCACCCTCGATTCGTCACACGGATTTCACTCCGGGACAGTCAATGATGGAATCGAAAGGTTGTGATAGGTATTCGTGAACCTTCGACTTGAGGATTTAGTAGGGATGTGCTTGTGACGTCAAGATTTTCATTAGAGTAGTTCGACCCTATAAACCGGAAGGCGGGGGTCACCCTCGACGTGCATCTTGATGGGCAAGTAGAAGGTCCTACTGAATACCGAGATAGAATTCTTTCTCCTGTTAGTGAACGGGTTATATGTCCTATGCGGTTATTGGCAGATGAGATCATAAGTCTTTGGTCAAAGCATTGGAGCTAGCTGTATTAGATACACAAGAGCTCGATGATCTCGATTTGCATTAACGCATGCATAGCGTCAAGTACAGATGGGGTTTGACTGACCGTGACCCCATAACTTGATCGGGACATTTGAAAGAAGGGTTTATACGTATACTGGTATTCACGACAGAATGGTTCTTGAATGATCCAAATCATTCGTTCTCATTTGGGGTACAGTGTAGGCCGCCAGGCTGGCTAGGTGGTGCTACTACTCTTTGGTTCCTCCCATTGCTGACTGAGACGAACCTACCGAATCGCGCAATAGGATTGACGACGGAATGAATCAAGCTAATTCTCTCATTATGTGTATTAGATATTGGATATCTAAATTTGGGACATTAGATGTCTAAATCGATTTATTGGATAAATTGATTTACGGCCTAATGAATTAAATATATCACTGGGTGATTAATTTGATTCATGGATATAATTATTTCTTGGAGAAATTAATTATGTTATAATGTATTTGATATGATGAAATTAATTGGATTAATTAAACTATACAAATACATCGGGACGGAATTAGAGTTTATCTGTTTGGACTCTCGGGAGTCCGAAACGAACCGAACTCATCTGTTTCTCCATGCCCCCTCCCCCCCATTTCTAGCCACCTTCTTTTTGGACTCTTGCCTCCATTCTTTAATGGATGATAATTGTGGAGGTGGGGTTAGATTCTCACATGCATGAGTTGTTGCAAGTGGTGGGGAGTTGAATAAATGAAGATGATGACAATCACTCACCATTCTATGCCATTTCCAACGTGAGGATAGATAAAGAGAGAGAGAGAGAGAGAGAGAGAGACAAACTTTGAGTTTAACACTCATCTTCATCTTCTTCATTCATTTCTTCTTCATTTTTCTTGGAGAAAAATTGAGAGAAAATTATTGAGAGATATATTATACACTTAGAGTGTAATAATAAAAGCTTCAACACTTGATTCTAGTCGTAACCTTAGAGGTTAATCAAGTGTTGTTATTCCGGTTGTTTTTCCGGCGTGTGGCAAGTAGAGATGCGGTGCTTTCGGCATTGGATCGTTCAAGGGCTTGAAGCGGAATAGATTCGTAGAGATCAAGCAAAGCTTGGGGAATAGCTCAAGAGAAGGTTACCATTTAATCAACGGACTTCGAGGGTTAGTTTCTTATGACTCTTGCTATTCGTTTTTTATATTCGTATATACGTAGCTCGATCGATCCTCGTAGGGATTCGGATCGAATTAATTTTTGTTTTACCGCTTCCGCTGGGCCTTCGTTTTAGGCAACGAATCCCAACAGTTTCTCTAGGGGTCAGATGAGTGAGTCTCATGAGCCTGTTGATTCGCATCGTTCGGTTTAAATACTTCTCGTTCGGTTGGTCAGGCCAACAATCCTATTCCGATGTTTAGTAAGGGTAGAAGTGTGAAAACGTGTTTCAATTGCAATCGTGTGGGCCACACCAGTAAGAATTCTCATTCGCCGCAAGTGAATTGTTTCAAGTGTGGTCAAGCGGGGCAACAAGCGGTGCATTGTCAGACTTTGCTAAAATGTTCGGGAAGTGAGATTTCTTTCCTACTTCTGGAGGGGCCAGCGGTGCCCAGTGAAAGTACTCTATGTTGGTCTTATGGGTTTTATCTTGCGTGTAAACTTGAAATGTGATGTTTGATGTATGGTAGTTGGCAGCGCGCGCTAATCGGATGGCATAGCGCACGCTATCGGTCGCCCAGCGCACGTTACCTGGCTGGGCAGAGAGGTTTCTGAGGTTCTGGACTCGGGAAGGATCGGCAGGTAGCGCACTACTGTCGGTCGTTGCGCGCGCTAATCGGCAGTTGTAGCACACGCTGCCGGCCGACCGGCGCACGCTACCTGGATGATCAGTTTAGTCCAGAGAGTTCTGGATAGGTCGACTAGCGCACGCAAGTGTCCGCGCAGCGCACGCTATCGTGGTCGGGCAGGAAGGTTCTGGTCCGCAGGACTGGGCCCCGACCGAAGGTTCTAGGCCGAGACTGGCCGATACCGCATGCTAGTCACGAAGCCTAGCGCACGCTAGGGACGCGCCAGTATAAATATGACTGAGCAGTCATATTTTCTCTCGTTTTTCATCTCCTTCCTTTTCTGTCCGCAGCTGGAGTCTTGGAGAAGTCGAAGGCATGTTGTCAGGCGATCAATCCACGAAATCCTGTAGTTCATATCATTGATTAATCCTTCTATAACCTCATTTGATCGAGCGAATCAAGGTTAGATTTTCTAAAAATCCTAGTTTTGGGAAATTGGGGGTTTTGCTTGGTTTTGTCCGATTTAACCGTAGTAACTTAGATTTGTGACGGATTGATGATTATTGAGCTATATTCTATCATTTTCCTTGTTGTTCCATGGTTGGATTGTTGAGGATTCATCGTTTTGTTGAATTCCTAATTGACGCCTTGTAGGTGTCCGATTAAAGGTCTTATAGGGGGATTCGGGTGTTATGCGATTATTATTCCTCGTACGATTGTTGATTTATTGATGATATGTCTTAGGAACGAAACCCTTGTGGAGAACTCGAGTCGGAACCCTCCCGTTCGTTGTCTTCTTCGGGATCCGAGGTTTACCGGTTGAACCGTGTTCTTCAGAGTGTTCGGTAGCGGGTATTGAGGAAAGTATCTTGTTATGCAACCTGTGTCTTGTGATTAGAAATTATGTGTTGTGTTTTGATGGTTGGTTTACCTTTGAAAACGTAGTTCGTGTGAATTGGTTATGTGTTACCCGCTATATAGGATTGGTGATGACTATATTACTTGGATATATGTATTGTGTATCGTGTTTTGTATGCAGGATTGTGATAATCGTGTTGGCTTGGTTGTACACGTGGTTGTGCAATGTATTATGTATTAATTATGAGCTATGTTGGTCGTGTGTCGTTGATGGTGATGATTTGCATGTTGAGATTATGCTGCGCGCGTGTGATGCGTGATTTTGTGGTGATCAATGTGATTGATTTGCCGTGTGTGGACTTGGTGAAATGTGAATGTAACTGTGAAGATATGTTATGTGATGCTAAGTGTGATGCCCAAAGACTCTCACACACAAGGTCTAGTCAATAATAGCATATTAATCTTAAAACATGCAAGACTTCGTGCTTAATCGTATAAAAATGTGACAGTGTGACATGAAACGGCTATTATTTGAATAATATGATTCATGCATTACTTGTTATCAAGTATTATTTTGACATTTCATGATTCACCTTATTGGATAGTTAATTTAACGGCATTGAAGTGGCTAAGCATTGAAAATAACCCCAAGTTCAAGCGGTAAGCCTATAAGCAATAAATAATAGTATCAGTGATGTGTCTATCGATTGGTCTCGGAGTTTTAGTCGGCGGGTATGCTAAGTCAATTCGGATTGATGATTCAAGTAAATAACCCTTTCTTATTCCGATAACACGTGTCAAGCATCTTGATACTTATGAATACCATCAATGATGAAATTCAAGGTCTCAGTGATAACCTTTGTTAAGTCATTTGATTTGCAAGTATTTTATTCGTCCCAAATGCGATCGGGTAGAATGGAATTTGTCCTTTAGTTCATTGTCCAATAATGTCATATTTCTAAGTGAGTACTCGGGCTCTTATTTCTAGGGTTAATTATATAAAATTTCATAAAGATAACAACAAACTCATTTTTTACCACTTTCGAAGGTATTCGCAAAAGTAGCTGAGTTTAAACAATAAAAATACATATTAAACTTTATCAAAAACCTTGGACCATATATTCATACCCTAAACATGATCAATCCCTACTAAGAACCGGTCTAAAACATCCAAGAACCGGATTATAACAACTTCAACCGGTCCATTCTTCTAAACCTGACTTCTGGAGGCCATTGAGGGGTATTTTAGTACTTTCACCCTTATAAACCGACTCTTCCACTTAGATAAGGGAGGAAACAGACTCTAAACTCTTCCACTTAGATACGAGAGGAAACAGACTCTAAACTCTTCTACACACTCTGAACTCGATCCATAAGCCCCACACTTCGAAAATTCAACAAAAAATTGAGGAGAAATCATAAAAACATCAACACCTCAAGTCAGTTGACAATCAAGGTGAGTTATCTTTGTTTTACTCTTGTTCTTGCTATATTTCTTGGGTGGTATGAAGTTGTGAGAGCTGTTTTAGGTGCTTATATGCGTTCTAATGATGTTAAGAACTCATACATGGCCTAAACCTGTGTTTGATGTGGAATTATAGGACTGAAAACTCACTAAGACAACAAAATAATCAATTCTGTCACCTTTTGAAAATATGTGTGGATAGTATTGAATTCGTGTGCTTCAGGGGCAGAGGTTGTTATATACATGTTCTTAAGTATATTAGGTATGTTATATAAAAATTTTATGCAAATCTGACATATAATCAAGTGGACATACGCCGGACAAATTCAGTTATTTCAAGATCTTGATAGTTTCCCCTAAACCATTGTATTCTTATAGAATCCTAGAGTTGTTGCCTATAAGAGTTGATCTAACACTATGAACAGAAAATAATAGGCTTCATAATAAATTAGGAGTGTAAAAATGATTGAGTATTATGCTCGTATATAACGAAATGCGCATATAAAATTTATTGGATACCAATTATGTGAAATCGGTAAAATCCTTCGGATATGCAGTGAGTTAAACTTCGTGTATACCATATAGATTCTTTAAACGCACTCCTTAAAACAGGCTCTGAAGACATTTCATCACAACCAACTATTATTGGTATAAAAGCAAAGGTATCACTTGAACAAGGTAAGTAGTAACTGATTGCAAAACTGTATCACAAGAGCATTTGTCTGAAATATGTGTTAATGATTGTTGTTTTGGATATTGCTCATACCTTGTGTATATGTGGATAACATATTGCTCTATTCTTATTGTGTGACATATCCCATAGAGCATTTATACATGTGGTATTATCACGATGCATATGATCATAGCATAGCATTGGAGGTTGTTGTTGCATGCATTGATCATAGTACAGGTGTTCTAGGGTGATCGGAACAAACTGTTTTGGTTATGTGCATCGCGGGATACTGGTAAGGGGCTGTTTTGTGGCGGAGTCTATGACACGCCGTAGTGATCTATGTGTTATGATTGGACACTTGTGTGATGTTTTGCGGTGGAGTCTGGGACACACCGTGGTGACTCATGTGTATGATTGGGCACCTTTATAGCCATGATCCTGGTGGAGTCTGGGACACGCCAGGCTGACCCATGTGTTATGATTGGGCAGTTTGTTCTGGATATGGTTGGACATGCACACTTTTGGACCAGGCCAGGAACTCGAGGTGTACATAGCAGCGCGCTATAAAAGAGTTTTCGAAAGTTAAAGGAAAAATGAAACTGCATTTCACAAAATCATTCATATATGCATTCATGCATTGTGTGTCACTACTTATTGAGCTTTCGCTCATTTAGTTGAATTCTTGTGATACAGGTAATAATTCAGGGTATCAGGCATAGGTTGATGTCCGGGACACTTCTCTATGCCAACGAGCTGTTGTATATGAACATCAGACCTGTTCTGTTGGTGTGTTAAGTCTAAGTTTGCTTATAAACCTATACAGCCGATGTTTTCTTTTGGTTGTAATATAATAGTAGGCTGATGTGTAAAAGTAACTTTTGGTGTGTAAAAGGAGTTTCCTCTTAAAGGTTTTAAGTTTTTCGATGTGCTGTAATATATAATAAGGATATTTTTAATATCCGGTATCTGATAGACAAATCTAGGGGGGTGACAGATTTGGTATCGGAGCAAAGGTTTAAAGCGTTTCTGAAGACCGTTCATATACAATAATCGCTTGGCGGAGAGGAACAACCCATCAGTTAATGGTTTCATTTATTTATTTTTGTTTACTTGTTATTTGCGTGTTTATGTTAATATTGGCTAATAAAAGATCCTTGTGTGAGAAGTGAAGGCTATTAAAAGATTATGGAGGAGAGTAGAACACAAAATAGTGCTGAATGAGCTAGAGATAACCGCATCGACCGACTGACGGATCTTGTGGAAGGCTTATAGAACGGGATGTTAGATGTGAAGTCGAGGCTCATCGTTCTCCACCTCCTCGAAATGATGCCCTTGATATGGTTAGTGAGAGGTTCAAGAAACTAAAACCTCCCACATTTGAAGGTGGGCTCGATACGAGCGTCTCTGAGAATTGGCTCCGAACTATGGAAAGGATGTTCAGTTATGGGAGAATCCCTGATGAGGCCAAGGTTTCATGTGCAGTGTTTTACCTCCGTAATGATGCTAGTTACTGGTAGGACACCATGATGGGTATCTATGATGTTCCTAGACTAACATGGGAGGAATTTAAAGAGCTTTTCGAGGCGAAATACCTTACGAAAGCTGCACGAGCTGCAAAACGGAAGGAATTTTCAAACTTGAAGCAAGGTGACATGTCAGTTGATGAATATGTCAGAAAATTTGAGAAGCTATCAAGGTATGCGCCACACATGGTAAGCACGGATGAGCTAAAGGTCGAGCAATTCATCGAGGGTCTGAAACCAGAGATATATAGAGATGTGCAAGTCGGGGAAACTGGAGGCTCAAAATATGTGGCAGTGTTTTAGCGAGCTCTGAATGCAGAAATGGCTCAAAGGAAAATCATGGAGGAACTAAAGGAGAAAGAGGCTAAAGAAAAGCAGAACCAGCCGAATTATCAGTAGGGCCAAGGCAAGTGGCAGCACTCAAACAAAGGTAACAAGAGGCAAGGTCAGTTCTACAAAGGTAATGGCCAGAAACGGTTTAAGGACAACAACAAAGGACAGCCATCCACTGGAGGTAAACAAAAGCCAAAATGTGTAAAATGTGGAAGATATCACTTTGGCGTCTGCATGAAAGGACCCGGAGCCTGCTACAAATGTGGAAAGATGGGTCATTTTGTGAAGGAGTGTACCTCTAATGACTCCGAGCAGAAGAAAGTACAAGGAAGAGTATTTGCAATCAAGCAGGCAGAGGCCGATGCCAACCCTGCAGTCGTCTCAGGTAACATACTTATTTGTGGTATTCCTGCATATGCATTGTTAGATCCAGGAGCAACACATTCATTTGCATCGACCAAGTATGTGAGAAGGTTGTGCAAACCACTGGAAGAGTTTGGTGGGCAGTTTAATGTGTTTACCCCTTCAGGAGAACTCTTGACCTCGGACAAAGTTCTTAGATCCTGTTGTGTAATAATCAATAACCGGTAATTGGATGCTGATCTCATTGTGCTCAACATGTCGGACTACGAAGTAATCCTAGGGATGGATTGGTTATCCAAGCATCATGCTACCATGGATTTTAAAAAGAAGATTGTTACATTCCAACCACCAAATGAAGAGGAGTTTGTGTTTGTTGGGAGTAGCAGCAAATTGAGAACGAGAATAATTTCAGCAATGTGTCGGTTATTTACCCAAAGGTGGGACACACGAAGGAGCAGATCCACAAACACGAAGATGTACCTGTGGTACAGAATTTCTAGAAGTATTCCCGGAGGATTTACAGGGCTACCTCCAGACAGAGAAATTGAATTCAACATTGAGCTGATTCCAGGAGTAGCCCCAATATCGAAAACACCGTACAGAATGGCTCCTACAGAATTGAAAGAATTAAAAATTCAGTTGCAGGAACTGCTTGATAAAGGGTTCATACGACCCAGTTTTTCACCGTGGGGAGCCCCAGTACTCTTCGTCAAGAAGAAGGATGGTACCATGAGACTCTGTATCAATTATAGAGAATTGAATAGGGTGACCATGAAGAACAAATATCCTTTACCAAGGATTGACGATTTATTCGACCAGCTTCAGGGAGCTGCAATGTTTTCAAAGATCGATTTAAGGTCGGGTTACCATCAATTGAAGATCAAAGAAGATGACATACCAAAGACGGCATTTCGAACTAGGTATGGACACTATGAATTTCTGGTGATGCCTTTTGGTTTAACCAATGCCCCTGCTGCTTTCATGGATTTAATGAATCGAGTCTTTAGAGAGTACTTGGATAAGTTTGTCATTGTCTTTATTGATGACATCCTTATCTACTCTCGATCATTGGATCAGCACAAGGAACATTTAAGAATAGTGTTGGGTATCCTAAAGGATAAACGGCTATATGCTAAGTTTAAGAAATGTGAATTCTGGAGGGAACAAGTGGCATTCCTTGGGCATATAGTGTCAAAGGAAGGAATTTCAGTTGAACCAGGGAAAGTGGAAGCTGTGAGTAAGTGGCCCAGACCGAAGAATGTTCATGAGGTACGCAGTTTCTTGGGTTAGCAAGTTATTATAGACGATTCGTTGAAGGATTCTCCAAGATAGCCTCACCGCTTACTCAATTGACGAGAAAGAACGTTAAGTTTCAGTGGTCTGATGCATGTGAAAAGAGCTTTGAAGAACTGAAACAGAGGTTAACATCTGCACCGATCATTTCGATTCCAACAACTGCGGGAAGATTTGTTATTTATAGTGATGCGTCAAGGTCAGGATTGGGAGCTGTGCTTATGCAAGATGGAAGAGTAATTGCTTATGCTTCACGGCAACTGAAGGATTACGAGAAAAACTATCCAACTCATGATCTTGAATTGGCAGCCGTAGTATTTGCCTTGAAAATGTGGCGACATTACCTTTATGGAGAAAGATGTGAAATCTACACGGATCATAAGAGCTTAAAGTATTATTTCACATAAAAGGAACTCAATATGAGGCAAAGGTGATGGCTGGAATTGGTTAAGGATTATGATTGCACAATAAATTATCATCCAGGTAAGGCAAATGTTGTTGCATATGCTTTAAGTAGAAGGTCTAATGCTAGCGTATCGGCAATAATAGTGACCCAGAAACCATTATTACAAGAGTTGGAGAAGTGTGGATTGCAGATTGTGCAAGAAGGGCATGTCAGAAAACTGTCTTCAATGACGCTACAACCTACCATACATGAGACCATTAAACAAGATCAACGTACGGATCCCTATATGTCTCATTTGAAGGAAGAAGTTGAGATAGGCAAATCCAAGGATTTTGGAATTACACCAGATGGAGTTATCAACATCAAGGGGCGGCTATGTGTACCGGATAATAGTAGTCTGAAGAAGGAGATACTCTCAAAAGCTCACAACGCTCCATATACAGTACATCCTGGAACCACCAAGATGTACAAGGACCTAAAGATGCACTATTGGTGGCCTGGGATGAAGAACGATGTGGTTAAATTTATGGCTCAGTGCCTAACTTGTCAACAAATAAAGGCAGAACATCAAAGACCCGCAGGGACATTACAATCACTGGATGTTCCTAAATGGAAATGGGAATACATCACTATGGACTTTGTAGTTGGACTTCCAAGAACCAGAGAAGGTCACGATGCCATATGGGTTATAGTTGATCGCCTAACAAAATCATCTCACTTTTTTCCGCTACATACTACGTATTCCATGGATAAGTTGGCGGATCTATACGTTAGAGAAATTATAAAATTGCATGGCGTACCTTTATCAATTATATCAGACAGAGATCCCCGTTTTACTTCATCATTCTGTAAGAGCTTACATAAAGCTCTGGGAACAAAGTTGGCGTTCAGTACAGCGTTTCACCCACAAACTGATGGTCAGTCGGAGAGAACTATCTAGACTCTAGAGGACATGTTAAGAGCGTGCGTAATGGATTTCCAAGGGTCGTGGAATACCTACCTGCCTTTGATAGAGTTTGCGTATAACAATAGCTTCCACTCTACTATTGGCATGGCGCCTTACGAGGCTCTTTATGACAGAAAGTGCAGATCACCGATTCATTGGGATGAGATGGGTGAGAGGAAGGTTCTTGGACCAGAATTGGTGCAGAAAACCAAAGAAGTCATTGAGAAAATTAGAAAAAGAATGCTTACATCTCAGAGTCGGCAGAAGAGCTACATGGACAACCGACGAGGAATGCTTGAGTTTGATATCAAGGACAAAGTATTTCTCAAGGTGGCACCAATGAAGGGCGTCATGAGATTCAGAAAGAAAGGGAAATTAAATCCAAGATACATAGGCCCATTTGAGGTACTGGAAAGAATTGGAGAAGTGGCATACAGGTTAGCACTTCCGCCATCACTAACAAATGTTCACGACGTCTTTCACGTTTCAATGTTGAAGAGGTATGTCTCGGATACATCACATATATTGAGCTATGAGCAATTGCCGTTAAGTGAGGACTTGAATTATGAAAAGACACCGGTCAAGATCTTAGATAGTAAGCAAACAAAATTGAGGAACAAAAAGATGTCATTTGTTAAGGTGTTTTGGAAGAATCACTCAGTTGAAGAAGCCACGTAGGAAAAGGAAGATGAAATGAGGCATAAATATCCGGCTCTATTTGGTAAGTAAATTTCGAGGATGAAATTTATATAAGGAGGGAGGATTGTGATGACCAAACACTCTCACACACAAGGTCTAGTCAATAATAGCATATTAATTTTAAAACATGCAAGACTTCGTGCTTAATCGTATAAAATGTGACAGTGTGACATGAAACGGCTATTATTTGAATAATATGATTCATTAATTACTTGTTATCAAGTATTGTTTTGACATTTCATGATTCACCTTATTTGATAGTTAATTTAACGGCATTGAAGTGGCTAAGCATAGAACATAAACCCAAGTTCAAGCGGTAAGCCTATAAGCAGTAAATAATATCAGTGGCGTGTCTATCGGTTGGTCTTGGAGTTTTAGTCGGTGGGTATGCTGAGTCAATTCGGATTGATGATTCAAGTAAATAACCATTTCTTATTCCGATAACACATGTCAAGCATCTTGATACTTGTGAATGCCATCAATGATGAAATTCAAGGTCTCACTCATAACCTTTGTTAAGTCATTCGATTTGTAAGTATCTTATTCGTCCCAAATGTTGTCGGGAAGAATGGAATTTTTCCTTTAGTTCATTGTCCAATAATGTCATATTTCTAAGTGAGTACTCGGACTCTTATTTCTAGGGTTAATTATATAAAATTTCATAAAGATAACAACAAACTCATTTTCTACCACTTTCGAAGGTATTCGCAAAAGTAGTTGAGTTTAAACAATAAAAATACATATTAAACTTTATCAAAAACCTTGGACCATACATCCATACTCTAAACATGATCAATCCCTACTAAGAACCGGTCTAAAACATCCAAGAACCGGATTATAACAACTTCAACCGGTCCATTCTTCTAAACCTGACTTCTGGAGGCCATTGAGGGGTATTTTAGTACTTTCACCCTTATAAACCGACTCTTCCACTTAGATAAGGGAGGAAACAGACTCTAAACTATTATAGACACTCTGAACTCGATCCGTAAGCCCCACACTTCGAAAATTCATCAAAAAATTAATGAGAAATCATAAAAACATCAACACCTCAAGTCAGTTGACAATCAAGGTGAGTTATCATTGTTTTACTCTTGTTCTTGCTATATTTCTTGGGTGATATGAAGTTGTGAGAGCTGTTTTAGGTGCTTATATACGTTCTAATGATGTTAAGAACTCATACATGGCCTAAACCTATGCTTGATGTGGAATTATAGGACTGAAAACTCACTAAGACAACAAAATAATCAATTCTGTCACCTTTTGAAAATATGTGTGGATAGTATTGAATTCGTCTGCTTTAGGGGCAGAGGTTATTATATACATGTTCTTAAGTATATTAGGTATGCTATATAAAAAATGTATGCAAATCTGACATATAATCAAGTGGACATACGCCGGACAAATTCAGTTATTTCAAGATCTTGATAGTTTCCCCTAAACCATTGTATTGTTATAGAATCCTAGAGTTGTTGCCTATAAGAGTTGATCTAACACTATGAACAGAAAATAATAGGCTTCATAATGAATTATGAGTGTAAAAATGATTGAGTATTATGCTCGTATATAACGAAATGCGCACATAAAATTTGTAGGATACCAATTATGTGAAATCGGTAAAATCCTTCGGATATGCAGTGAGTTAAACTTCGTGTATACCATATAGATTCTTTAAAGGCACTTCTTAAAACAGGCTCTGAAGACATATCATCACAACCAACTATTATTGGTATAAAAGCAAAGGTATCACCTGAACAAGGTAAGTAGTAACTGATTGCAAAACTGTATCACAAGAGCATTTGTCTGAAATATGTGTTAATGATTGTTGTTTTGGATATTGCTCATACCTTGTGTATATGTGGATAACATATTGCTCTATTCTTATTGTGTGACATGTCCCATAGATCATTTATACATGTGGTATTATCACGATGCATATGATCATAGCATAGCATTGGAGGTTGTTGTCGCATGCATTGATCATAGTACAGGTGTTCTAAAGGTGATCAGAACAAATTGTTTTGGTTATGTGCATCGCGGGATACTGGTAAGGGGCTGTTTTGTGGCGGAGTCTATGACACGCCGTAGTGATCTATGTGTTATGATTGGACACTTGTCTGATATTTTGTGGTGGAGTCTAGGACACATCGTGGTGACTCATGTGTATGATTGGGCACCTTTATAGCCATGATCCTGGTGGAGTCTGGGACACGCCAGGCTGACCCATGTGTTATGATTGGGCAGTTTGTTCTGGATATGGTTGGACATGCACACTTTTGGACCATGCCAGGAACTCGAGGTGTACATAGCAGCGCGCTATAAAAGAGTTTTCGAAAGTTAAAGGAAAAATGAAACTGCATTTCACAAAATCATTCATATATGCATTCATGCATTGTGTGTCACTACTTATTGAGCTTTCGCTCATTTAGTTGAATTCTTGTGATACAGGTAATAATTCAGGGTATCAGGCATAGGTTGATGTCCGGGACACTTCTCTATGCCAACGAGCTGTTGTATATGAACATCAGACCTGTTCTGTTGGTGTGTTAAGTCTAAGTTTGTTTATAAACCTATACAGCCGATGTTTTCTTTTGGTTGTAATATAATAGTAGGCTGATGTGTAAAAGTAACTTTTGGTGTGTAAAAGGAGTTTCCTCTTAAAGGTTTTAAGTTTTTCGATGTGCTGTAATATATAATAAGGATATTTTTAATATCCGGTATCTGATAGACAAATCTAGGGGGGTGACAGATTTGGTATCGGAGCAAAGGTTTAAAGCGTTTCTGAAGACTGTTCATATACAATAATCACTTGGCGGAGAGGAACAACCCATCAGTTAATGGTTTCATTTATTTATTTTTGTTTACTTGTTATTTGCATTTTTATGTTAATATTGGCTAATAAAAGATCCTTGTGTGAGAAGTGAAGGCTATTAAAAGATTATGGAGGAGAGTAGAACACAAAATAGTGGTGAATGAGCTAGAGATAACCGCATCGACCGACTGACGGATCTTGTGGAAAGGCTTATAGAACGGGATGTTAGACGTGAAGTCGAGGCTCATCGTTCTCCACCTCCTCGAAATGATGCCCTTGATATGGTTAGTGAGAGGTTCAAGAAACTAAAACCTCCCACATTTGAAGGTGGGCTCGATACGAGCGTCTCTGAGAATTGGCTCCGAACTATGGAAAGGATGTTCAGCTATGGGAGAATCCCTGATGAGGCCAAGGTTTCATGTGCAGTGTTTTACCTCCGTAATGATGCTAGTTACTGGTGGGACACCATGATGGGTATCTATGATGTTCCTAGACTAACATGGGAGGAATTTAAAGAGCTTTTCGAGGCAAAATACCTTACGAAAGCTGCACGAGCTGCAAAACGGAAGGAATTTTCAAACTTGAAGCAAGGTGACATGTCAGTTGATGAATATGTCAGAAAATTTGAGAAGCTATCAAGGTATGCGCCACACATGGTAAGCACGGATGAGCTAAAGGTCGAGCAATTCATCGAGGGTCTGAAACCAGAGATATATAGAGATGTGCAAGTCGGGGAAACTGGAGGCTCAAAATATGTGGCAGTGTTTTAGCGAGCTCTGAATGCAGAAATGGCTCAAAGGAAAATCATGGAGGAACGAAAGGAGAAAGAGGCTAAAGAAAAGCAGAACCAGCCGAATTATCATCAGGGCCAAGGCAAGTGGCAGCACTCAAACAAAGGTAACAAGAGGCAAGGTCAGTTCTACAAAGGTAATGGCCAGAAACGGTTTAAGGACAACAACAAAGGACAGCCATCCACTGGAGGTAAACAAAAGCCAAAATGTGTAAAATGTGGAAGATATCACTTTGGCGTCTGCATGAAAGGACCCGAAGCCTGCTACAAATGGGGAAAGATGGGTCATTTTGTGAAGGAGTGTACCTCTAATGACTCCGAGCAGAAGAAAGTACAAGGAAGAGTATTTGCAATCAAGCAGGCAGAGGCTGATGCCAACCCTGCAGTCGTCTCAGGTAACATACTTATTTGTGGTATTCCTGCATATGCATTGTTAGATCCAGGAGCAACACATTCATTTGCATCGACCAAGTATGTGAGAAGGTTGGGCAAACCATTGGAAGAGTTTGGTGGGCAGTTTAATGTGTTTACCCCTTCAGGAGAACTCTTGACCTCGGACAAAGTTCTCAGATCCTGTAGTGTAGTAATCAATAACCGGTAATTGGATGCTGATCTCATTGTGCTCAACATGTCGGACTACGAAGTAATCCTAGGGATGGATTGGTTATCCAAGCATCATGCTACCATGGATTTTAAAAAGAAGATTGTTACATTCCAACCACCAAATGAAGAGGAGTTTGTGTTTGTTGGGAGTAGCAGCAAATTGAGAACGAGAATAATTTCAGCAATGTGTCGGTTATTTACCCAGTGTGGTGGACACACAGAAGGAGCAGATCCACAAACCTGAAGATGTACCTGTGGTACAGGAATTTCTAGAAGTATTCCCAGAGGACTTACCAGGGCTACCTCCAGACAGAGAAATTGAATTCAACATTGAGCTGATTCCAGGAGTAGCCCCAATATCGAAAACACCGTACAGAATGGCTCCTACATAATTGAAAGAATTAAAAATTCAGTTGCAGGAACTGCTTGATAAAGGGTTCATACGACCCAGTTTTTCACCATGGGGAGCCCCAGTACTCTTCGTCAAGAAGAAGGATGGTACCATGAGACTCTGTATCGATTATAGAGAATTGAATAGGGTGACCATCAAGAACAAATATCCTTTACCAAGGATTGACGATTTATTCGACCAGCTTCGGGGAGCTGCAATGTTTTCAAAGACCGGTTTAAGGTCGGGTTACCATCAATTGAAGATCAAAGAAGATGACATACCAAAGACGGCATTTCGAACCAGGTATTGACACTATGAATTTCTGGTGATGCCTTTTGGTTTAACCAATGACCCTGCTGCTTTTATGGATTTAATGAATCAAGTCTTTAGAGAGTACTTGGATAAGTTTGTCATTGTCTTTATTGATGACATCCTTATCTACTCTCGATCATTGGATCAGCACAAGGAACATTTAAGAATAGTGTTGGGTATCCTAAAGGATAAACGGCTATATGCTAAGTTTAAGAAATGTGACTTCTGGAGAGAACAAGTGGCATTCCTTGGGCATGTAGTGTCGAAGGAAGGAATTTCAGTTGACCTAGGGAAAGTGGAAGCCGTGAGTAAGTGGCCCAGACCAAAGAATGTTCATGAGGTACGCAGTTTCTTGGGGTTAGCAGGTTATTATTGACGATTCGTTGAAGGATTCTCCAAGATAGCCTCACCGCTTACTCAATTGACGAGAAAGAACGTTAAGTTTCAGTGGTCTGACGCATGTTAAAAGAGCTTTGAAGAACTAAAACAAAGGTTAACATCTGCACCGATCATTTCGATTCCAACAACTGCGGAAAGATTTGTTATTTATAGTGATGCGTCAAGGTCAGGATTGGGAGCTGTGTTTATGCAAGATGGTAATTGCTTATGCTTCACGACAACTGAAGGATTACGAGAAAAACTATCCAACTCATGATCTTGAATTGGCAGCCGTAGTATTTGCCTTGAAAATGTGGCGACATTACCTTTATGGAGAAAGATGTGAAATCTACACGGATCATAAGAGCTTAAAGTATTATTTCACACAGAAGGAACTCAATATGCGGCAAAGGCGATGGTCGGGCGGTTAAGGATTATGATTGCACAATAAATTATCATCCAGGTAAGGCAAATGTTGTTGCAGATGCTTTAAGTAGAAGGTCTAATGCTAGCGTATCGGCAATAATAGTGACCCAGAAACCATTATTACAAGAGTTGGAGAAGTGTGGATTGCAGATTGTGCAAGAAGGGCATGTCAGAAAACTGTTTTCAATAACGCTACAACCTACCATACTTGAGACCATTAAACAAGATCAACTTACGGATCCCTATATGTCTCATTTGAAGGAAGAAGTTGAGATAGGCAAATCCAAGGATTTTGGAATTACACCAGATGGAGTTATCAACTTCAAGGGGCGGCTATGTGTACCAGATAATAATAGTTTGAAGAAGGAGGTACTCTCAGAAGCTCACAATGCTCCATATACAGTACATCCTGGAACCACCAAGATGTACAAGGACCTAAAGATGCACTATTGGTGGCCTGGGATGAAGAACGATGTGGTTAAATGTGTGGCTCGGTGCCTAACTTGTCAACAAGTAAAGGCAGAACATCAAAGACCCGCAGGGACATTACAATCACTGGATGTTCTTAAATGGAAATGGGGACTTCCAAGAACCAGATAAGGTCACGATGCCATATGGGTTATAGTTGATCGCCTAACAAAATCATCTCACTTTCTTCCGGTACATACTACGTATTCCATGGATAAGTTGGCGGATCTATATGTTAGAGAAATTATAAAATTGCATGGCATACCTTTATCAATTGTACCAGACAGAGATCCCCGTTTTACTTCATCATTCTGGAAGAGCATACATAAAGCTCTGGGAACAAAGTTGGCATTCAGTACAGCGTTTCACCCACAAACTGATGGTCAGTCGGAGAGAACTATCCAGATTCTAGAGGACATGTTAAGAGCGTGCGTACTGGATTTCCAAGGGTCGTGGAATACCTACCTGCCTTTGATAGAGTTTGCGTATAACAATAGCTTCCACTCTACTATTGGCATGGCGCCTTACGAAGCACTTTATGGGAGAAAGTGCAGATCACCGATTCACTGGGATGAGTTGGGTGAGAGGAAGTTTCTTGGACCAGAATTGGTGCAGAAAACCAAAGAAGCCATTGAGAAAATTAGAAAAGAATGCTTACATCTCAGAGTCGGCAGAAGAGCTACGCGGACAACAGACGACGAATGCTTGAGTTTGATGTCGGGGACAAAGTATTTCTCAAGGTGGCACCAATGAAGGGCGTCATAAGATTCAGAAAGAAAGGGAAATTAAATCCAAGATACATAGGCCCATTTGAGGTACTGGAAAGAATTGGAGAAGTGGCATACAGGTTAGCACTTCCGCCATCACTAACAAATGTTCACGACGTCTTTCACATTTCAATGTTGAAGAGGTATGTCTCGGATCCATCACATATATTGAGCTATGAGCAATTGCCGTTAAGTGAGGACCTGAATTATGAAAAGACACCGGTCAAGATCTTGGATAGTAAGCAAACAAAATTGAGGAACAAAAAGATGTCATTTGTTAAGGTGTTGTGGAAGAATCACTCAGTTGAAGAAGCCACGTGGGAAAAGGAAGATGAAATGAGGCATAAATATCCGGCTCTATTTGGTAAGTAAATTTCGAGGACGAAATTTCTATAAGGAGGGAAGATTGTGATGCCCAAAGACTCTCACACACAAGGTCTAGTCAATAATAGCATATTAATCTTAAAACATGCAAGACTTCGTGCTTAATCGTATAAAAATGTGACAGTGTGACATGAAACGGCTATTATTTGAATAATATGATTCATGAATTACTTGTTATCAAGTATTATTTTGACATTTCATGATTCACCTTATTTGATAGTTAATTTAGCAGCATTGAAGTGTCTAAGCATTGAACATAACCCCAAGTTCAAGCGGTAAGCCTATAAGCAATAAATAATATCAGTGACGTGTCTATCGGTTGGTCTCGGAGTTTTAGTCGGCGGGTATGCTGAGTCAATTAGGATTGATGATTCAAGTAAATAACCCTTTCTTATTCCGATAACACGTGTCAAGCATCTTGATATTTGTGAATACCATCAATGATGAAATTCAAGGTCTCAGTGATAACCTTTGTTAAGTCATTCGATTTGTAAGTATCTTATTCATCCCAAATGCGGTCGGGTAGAATGAAATTTGTCCTTTAGTTCATTGTCCAAGAATTCCATATTTCTAAGTGAGTACTCGGACACTTATTTCTAGGGTTAATTATATAAAATTTCATAAAGATAACAACAAACTCATTTTCTACCACTTTCGAAGGTAATCGCAAAAGTAGCTGAGTTTAAACAATAAAAATACATATTAAACTTTATCAAAAACCTTGGACCATACATCCATACCCTAAACATGATAAATCCCTACTAAGAACCGGTCTAAAACATCCAAGAACCGGATTATAACAACTTCAACCGGTCCATTCTTCTAAACCTGACTTCTGGAGGCCATTGAGGGGTATTTTAGTACTTTCACCCTTATAAACCAACTCTTCCACTTAGATAAGGGAGGAAACATACTCTAAACTCTTCTAGACACTCTGAACTCGATCCATAATCCCCACACTTCGAAAAATCATCAAAACATTGAGGAGAAATCATAAAAACGTCAACACCTCAAGTCAGTTGACAATCAAGGTGAGTTATCTTTGTTTTACTCTTGTTCTTGCTATATTTCTTGGGTGATATGAAGTTGTGAGAGCTGTTTTAGGTGCTTATATACGTTCTAATGATGTTAAGAACTCATACATGTCCTAAACCTGTGTTTGATGTGGAATTATAGGACTGAAAACTCACTAAGACAACAAAAGAATCAATTCTATCACCTTTTGAAAATATGTGTGGATAATATTGAATTCGTGTGCTTCATAGGCATAGGTTATTATATACATGTTCTTAAGTATATTAGGTATGCTATATTAAAAATTTATGCAAATCCGACATATAATCAAGTGGATATACGCCGGACAAATTCAGTTATTTCAAGATCTTGATAGTTTCCCTTAAACCATTGTATTCTTATAGAATCCTAGAGTTGTTGCCTATAAGAGTTGATCTAACAATATGAACAGAAAGTAATAGGCTTCATAATGAATTAGGAGTGTAAAAATTATTGAGTATTATGCTCGTATATAACGAAATGCGCACATAAAATTTGTAGGATACCAATTATGTGAAATCGGTAAAATCCTTCGGATATGCAGTGAGTTAAACTTCGTGTATACCATATAGATTCTTTAAAGGCACTCCTTGAAATAGGATCTGAATACATATCATCACAACCAACTATTATTGGTATAAAAGCAAAGATATCACCTGAACAAGGTAAGTAGTAACTGATTGCAAAACTGTATCACAAGAGCATTTGTCTGAAATATGTGTTAATGATTGTTGTTTTGGATATTGCTCATACCTTGTGTATATGTGGATAACATATTTCTCTATTCTTATTGTGTGACATGTCCCATAGAGCATTTATACATGTGGTATTATCACGATGCATATGATCATAGCATAGCATTGGAGGTTGTTGTCGCATGCATTGATCATAGTACAAGCATTCTAAAGGTGATGAGAACAAACTATTTTGGTTATGTGCATCGCGGGATACTGGTAAGGGGCTGTTTTGTGGCGGAGTATATGACATGTCATAGTGATCCATGTGTTATGATTGGACACTTGTGTGATGTTTTGCGGTGGAGTCTGGGACACACCGTGGTGACTCATGTGTATGATTGGGCACCTTTATAGCCATGATCCTGGTGGAGTCTGGGACACGCCAGGCTGACCCATGTGATATGATTGGGCTGTTTTTTCTGGCTATGGTTGGACATGCACACTTTTGGCCCGGTCCAGGAACTCAAGGTGTACATAGCAGTGCGCTATAAAAGAGTTTTCGAAAGTTAAAGGAAAAATGAAACTGCATTTCACAAAATCATTCATAAATGCATTCATGCATTGTGTGTCACTACTTACTGAGCTTTCGCTCATTTAGTTGAATTCTTGTGATACAGGTAATAATTCGGGGTATCAGGCATAGGTTGATGTCTGGGATGCTTCTCTATGCCACGAGCCGTTGTATATGAACATCAAACCTGTGGAGTGTTCTGTGGGTGTGTTAAGTCTAAGTTTGCTTATAAACCTATACAGCCGATGTTT
Organism: Orobanche coerulescens; assembly: GCA_033398695.1. Classification (NCBI taxonomy): domain Eukaryota; kingdom Viridiplantae; phylum Streptophyta; class Magnoliopsida; order Lamiales; family Orobanchaceae; genus Orobanche; species Orobanche coerulescens. The sequence continues at coordinate 19,935,678 of CM065814.1, read as the reverse complement.
TCTTTTGGTTGTAATATAATAGTCGACTGATTTGTAAAAGTAACTTTTGGTGTGTAAAAGGAGTTTCCTCTTAAAGGTTTTAAGTTTTCCGCTGTGCTGTAATATATAATAAGGATATTTTTAATATCCGGTATCTGATAGTCAAATCCAGGGGGTGTGACACTAAGTTCACTCATGCGGGTTCGACGGGGCCTACAAGGATTCATGGCAAGAGATCACGGAATCGAAACTTAGTATGTGGTCAGTCGATCATGGAGGTCAGGACACAGTACGTCCAACCGTGTGGGTTCGACGGGGCCTATGGTGACTAGTGGCAAGAGATCACGGAATCGGGACTGGATGTTGTGATTGTTTTGGTTTGGCATAGTCCTTGCAGGTTGATGAACCTACGAAGCCACGTGACAAGGGATCACGAGTGTTATGTTGTTGTGTTGATACATGACAAGGGTTCACGGTATTATGATATTTGTGTTTGGCATAGTCCGTGTGGGTTGATGAACCCATGGAGCCACTTGACAAGGGATCACGAGTGTTGTGTTTGTTGTGTTGACACGTGACAAGAGTTCACGGTATTATGATATTTGTGTTTGGCATAGTCCGTGCGGGTTGATGAACCTACGGAGCCACGTGACAAGGGATCACGAGTGTTGTGTTTGTTGTGTTTGACATGTGGCATGAGTTCACGGTGTTATGGTTATTGTACTTGGCAGAGTCCGTGTGGGTTGGTGAACCTACGGAGCCACATAACAAGGGATCACAAGTGTTATGATTGTTGTATGTGGTTTATGTGACAAGAGTTCACAAACGTTTTGATTGACCGTCGGGCATGTTTTAATGTAAAGAATTTTGACCAACTTAGGACGTGAGTTCCTAGAGGATTTTGACAAACTTAGGACATGAGTTCCTAAAAGATTTGCATTTTCTAAGATTCCCTAGATGGCATTTCATTTTGCAAAGACTCCATTTGTGTTGGTTTCTATATTTATAAAACTTCTAGGGAACACATGAATGGTTGACTTGTGATTGGTAGAGTGTGGTTGTCTGATTTATGATTTGTAATTGCTTGTCACATTTTGTATACTTTGATACTTGCACTAGTAAAATAGTGGAGTTTTACTAACCCCCGAGTAATCGGGGGGTGGATATCTATTTTGTGTCCAGGTTCATGATGGTGCGTGTAGCAGTCACAGGATCGGTGCGAAAGATGATGGACAACGATACTAATCAAGAGATGTGGAACTCAGTTGTTTGTTGTTGGGTCGTGTATTATTTCTCAGTCTTCCGATGTGTTGTATCATTTTTGTATTTTGGACCCCGGTGTGAGGGATGAGTTGTAACAAATTGTTACTGTTTGGTTCTATTGTGTGACCTTATCGGTCCGTGTCTTTATGATGTTTGACCCCGTCCGGTCAAACATTTGGTCATATGTTTGTGTTCAGCCTGGTGGATCTCCGGCGTGGGATCCACGGCGTGTAATATTCCCGGTTGCATTATGGGGGTGTTACAACACGGGTATATCCTGTGGCTCGGCTAGATAAAAATCCTGGATCCTCTACTCTCGGATCGGCTCCAGACAGAACTCCGCTTCCATCAACTTCTTGAACTCTTCCCAAGTAACAGCATGATCGTGAGGCTCAACGGCCTACCACCAATTAGCAGTGTCACTATTGATGAGGAACTGAGCGATAGGAATCTTTTGTTCCTCTGGACAAGAAACCACCTTGAAAATCTTCTCCAATTGGAAAAGCCAACCGTCCCAGCCCAAAGTATCACCTACGCCTGCAAAACGGGGAGGACGCATACGAACCACTTCTCTAAGCCACTGAGTTGACCGGACATTCTCAGTCACAGCAGTGTTATATTGAACCGCCTAAGTCGAATGAGTCATCTGGTCTGCCACCTGCTGAAGTATAGTAACAACACCAATACCCGCCATCACCGACAGCAAGATCCTGATCGCGCGACTGATTGCCACGGTAATGACCTCTGGCCCTCGACATACTAAACTGAACAACCGTTCGATAAAACAAGACATAACAACACATAACATCAATCACAAAAGGAGGTCCATACAAGACACACTACGAAGCACAGAAATATTCTTGCTAACAAGATTACCATAGAGCGTTCACACAATAAACTCATATCTGATAGTTCTCATATACTCGGAAATGAATATCTCTGACAACAACATTTATCAAGTCATCACACATTAGAATCAAGCACATGGGTAAACCAATCGAAACATTCAACACATGCTCAAGGCATTAAGCGCAGCTATCACTGCATATACGACAATATCACTACACCAAAAACAGGTTTTTGTGACTTTAAAACTCGCTGGATTTGTGATCACAATGATACAACTTTACGATCGCCAATAACAAATACAAAGACAAACAAATGATAAATTCAAATATTTGCGATCATTAACGACTTTCACAAGTGTTTCGATCGCTTGAAGAAATACAAATTCACATATTTGTGACTGTCTTAAGTAGTCATAAACTTTTCAGTTTTATGTATAAATACATTTTGGCTAACCCTTAGCACATGCGACGGCCACATCTGAAATATGGGTAATACAATTTCCTTTTTTTTATTTTTTCTTTTTAATATTCCATTCCCCTCATTCACCGTCCCCCTTTCTGTCTTCTCTTTCTCTCTCCCCGATGTTCATGCCCTCCATCTTCTTTCTTATCCTCGACCCCGATCTCACTATCACAACACCTCTTCTCAAAACTTAAAACATACGCACATATATACCAGTACAGGGTAGCGACAACCCAAACGAAGCATGAGCCGGAAGGAGGAAGGCGATTCTGGTTGCAGTCAACAGTGGCGACGCTGTCATTTGTCAGAGATTTCAGCACAGATGAGGGATGGTGGTGGGTGGCTGTGAACCAGCGATTCTTGTTTCGTCTCTCTGGTGAGGACGAACAGAAGTTTGTGATTCATGGCGGCAGCGACGGACACTTCGATTCGGCGGGTATGGTTGGAGCTAGACGGAGGCGGCGACGATAGGATGTTATCCGAATAGGCGATCTCGATTCTAGTGAGTGAATATTGTGTTCATTGAAAAATTTCAGCAATCTCGTTTTGAGGTTACAAAAAAACTGGTCAGAACAAAAATGAAAATTCCCGTGTTTCCCCGTGTTTCCTATTGCAACCTAATTGTTTCTTTACTTGGTATTGTGCTGATTATGTTTGTCTCTTGGGTTTTGTTGGAAATTCGTAATTGGGTATTTGGGCTGGTCTTAAATGAAACATACATGCACTGAAATCTATTGCTTTGCAATGTTGAAAAGGAAGGGGAAGATTCAGAAAACTAATTCTATTGGATGACTGAAAAGATAATTAAAAAAAAATATTACATCATCTTTTTTTTTTGGTGGTGTTCTAGGCTACGGTATGTCGAGGTTATTGTTTTTCCCTTATTTTCTTTCTGTAGTATTTGCAGTGGTAGTATTTGAAAATTAGGTTATTGATTCTAAAGGTTTGATTTTTTATTGGTTTTGGTGAAGGAAATTTGTTTTGCTAATCACTGGACAGAATATTCAGAAATGCAATGCGCTATGAAGAAAAAGAAGAAGAAAACTGAAAATACGGAATATTGCTTTTATTTGATTTTATGGCTAGACGTGACAATCAAGGCTTATTGTATATTTCTTTTGCTAGTTGAATATGGGTGCGGATCCGGTGCTTAAGCTTTTCATGCTTAAATTGTGCTTAGTTACTATGAGGGTAATAGTACTCAGCCAGATGAGTATAATAGTACTCATGTGCTCCGTAAAATAAGTGCTATTGTTGTACTCATGTAATATGAGTACTGTTTTACTTATGCAATATGAGTATTTGCATCAAGAAATAAATAAATAATAATGTGAGTGCATACAACAGTATTCATATAGCTATATGAGTACAACAATACTCATTTGGCCGAGCAATAAGAGTATTGTGGAACATTCAAGCATGACTTAAGCATGGAAGGTGTTCTTAAGCATGAGATCCGTTCCCATTTAATATAGTATGTTTTGATATATTAGAAATGATATTTGTTCTTTACAGGTCCTATCCCTACTTTTTGCTATAATACTGAGATCCTTGGTTTCTGGTCAGACAGAGGATGATGACATTGAGGGAGATTATGATTTTAGGAGTTGTGTCAGGGAACCAATTGTTGCTCCAAATTCAATCCAAACATCCGTGTCAGCTAGAGGTGACTCTGATATATGGAGTTCAAGGATAAGGGAGAAGGTTCGCATCTGATAGTTAATAGAATTCGTGTTTGCAGTAATTACGTGCATAAGTAGAAATATCATTATTAGTACCAATTACCATCTACTTATTCATTCATCTGGTTCAAATACCATCATTCGCTTGCAGCAATTATGTGAAATAAGACTATAAGAGCATCCCCAATTCAAATGTCATATTTATCCTTAATGGCAGACTGATTTTAAGATATACATTGTACAGAAAAAAAAAAGATCTTCTCCAATGCAAAGTTTTTAGGCTTTTAATTCATAATTTGGTGAGTTGGATAGTTAGCCAATGTCAACTAGAATGTCTAAAATAATACCTCCATGTTGACATCATCTGAAGTATCTCACTCCACATTATTTTTAGACTTCCAAAAGACTTTTGCGTTGGAGAAGTTTTTTTTTTGGGAAAACAAAAGTCTTATCCTATGTGGCTATGTCGCCTGGCAGTATTAAATCAAGATTTTCACCTTTGCATTAGAGATATGCATGAACGTGCTTGACAGAGTGGTGATTTCGCTACTATATATGTGATATTGTTGAGCCCCTCAATTGACTTTGTATGAGTTGGTAACTTTTACTTTTTGCGGGAAGAAATGGCTTTGCTGATGCCGATTTTGGGAGTTATTTCTTATTCTGATTCTCGTTTTCAAACTTAATCGGCCCTGAATCGCTTGCCTCAATCACTATAACATAACCCCGTCAATACACATTGGTCATTCTCTTGTATCTCTCATAAATATCTGGTTGCAGTACGGACTGAACAATGGTGATGCGAACAACAATGCACTGAACCAGATTCCATCCTTTGATGCTAAGCAGTGAAGCTACCGAGTATCCAAGAGTAGAAGTACTCGGTGTGTCTCTTTCCTTCACGACCTGCTTGTGGTACCAAATCAAGCATAATATACTACATATTGTTATTCATATAACCATCACTTTTACATAAACACTTGATCTTTTGCCACCACCAAAGACCACACTGACCCCTAAATGACACAGAATATCCTGCAAAGCTAACTCTGGTGCAAGTGTTCAAGATAATTTATGTAACTTAGCTGATGATTCCCTTGTCAGATTCATGCAGTTGCTGCCAAGGAACAAAAATATGGATACTCTTCGTCTAGTGACGCGACTTTAAGGATCGCCAATGTACCTATTGTTGCTTTCAGGTCGCGTGCTCATCCTGAGGAAAAGGCTCTAGCATCAGTTGAGTAATGTTGCATGTTCACTTGTGTGAGCTATTTTGAGTTTGTCTTGTTTTGTATGTATGTCGTTGTTTGTCTAAATCACGTTCATGTTATCTAATTTCTCAGAGGAAATGGTACCGAAATTTCTTGATGAAGGGATTCCATTTGCTAGTTCTGTTGGTTGATGGTCCTAGAATTAGAGACACACAGCAGAGGCAGACTTGACGACTCGGTTATCTAATGTCACTATTAGACAGTTTGTTTCTTTTTTTTTCATGATATACTCTTTAGAGGCTTTCTCGTGGTTTTCCCGTGCATAGTACTCTTTTGTGCCTGAAGAGGGAGAAAGTGTGATAGTATGTATGCTTTTGAGAGATTAAACCACAAAACATGAAATCTGGTTCCTGGATCTTCTTTAGTCATCATATTGATTCTCTTGATGTTTGTATAATGAATCTTGTAAATCAAAATATTTGTGCTCTATTTCTATTACTTTAGTAGTTTATGCTCTAATTTAGTTAGTTGTTCTACATAAAGGTAAACTATGTTATGAACCGCAATCATACTTAATTTTTTGTTTTCACTTTTCTCATTCCTCTGTATGTTTTAGTGTGGTTTTAAGATGTATTATAATCTATATTTTATCTTCATTTATATGGAAGGATTAATAAAATTCTATACAGAGTTTTGAATTTTTTCTTTTCAGGTCAAGGGATTACATTGTGATTTTTATATTTCTTGTAAAAATTAATTGGAATGTTGTGTGAATACTTTGAGAAATATGTTTGGATTGTATTATGAATTTATTGTGAAAAATAATTAGATTGCATTCAGAGAAAAATAGGGTTTTACAATTTTTTTTTTTTGTATTTTTTTCAACATTTGTGACTTGTAAAAACAGTCACAAGACAGTCAAGAAAAATAATATTTGTGACTGTCCATGGAAGTCACGAAAGTTGAAATTCGTGACTGCTAATAACTGTCACAAAAGTGGAAATTCGTGACTGCTAATGACAGTCATAAATGATATTTGTGACTGCCATGGAAAGTGGTATTGCAAAGTCATATAAATGAGGTTTTGTCACTGTTTTGTGACTGTTTTTGACAGTCACAAAAAAACTTGTGACAGGTGATTTTATGACAGTCATTTGTGGCTGTTTTTGCCATTTGTGCTAGTTTTTTACAGTCACAAAATCGTGATTCTGGTGTAGTGTATCACTCAAGTTTCGAACCATTCTCAACAGCTACCACCATTTTTGAAACAAAACTGAACTCTCATAAAATAGTCGGGAACTCCCATACTTAAGCTGACAAACTCATCGATTTTCCAATAACCAAGAACATCTCAATTTAGTTGAACTCTTGAAGATCTCAAGTCAAAATTTTGGGTTAAAGAACTGAATTTTCCGAAGTTTATCGAAGTTCAAACTTTTTAAACAAGAGTCACGAAAAAATAGTTTAACGACCACAAACTCGAGCATCATCAACTAGAGTAATGATATTAGAAAGCACACATATCTTTCAAACATGATTACCGGCTGCATATATTAAAAAGGAAATGGAATTTCATTCTCAAACAACAAAAATGCTTGTAATTATCAATTCTTCGTGAAACGGATCAAGGATTTCTTATTTTGAAAATTTTGAAAAAGTGTGAAAAATATTTTAGAAGACTTGTCGTTCCTCATAAAGCGGAAAGAACTCAGTCTTAAAAAAATAAATTTTAAATCATCAACATCCCGTTCCATTTCGAAGCAAAACTTTCGAATCTTAGCAAAAAAATTTCAAAACCCTTTCGATCATAACCAAAATAACGGTAACATTTTACAATATCCAAAATACTTTAAAACGCCTACTTTAGATACCGTCTGAAGGTGTCATTTGAAAATACATGACTAACTCATCAAATTTCAACCGATTTCAAATTTCATACAAAACTGTTGATTAACCGCACCATCGAAATATTTTCAAAAAATTGGTTATTTTACAAACAAACTCAAGTTCATAATTATAATTAAGAAAACTGTTTTCAAACCTACACACAACGGACATAATTACAACTATCCAAAAATAATTGAACTTGAAACCACATGCCCAATCTGCAAACGAGATTACAAATTCAATCAAACATGATTCGTGAACACCAAGTTCAAACATACGTCACAACCATCCATCTGAGTTCCTCACGAACTCTACCGTCGATACATTCTCTGGGACATCAAGGTTCATAGTTTTCACATCGTATTGCACCATTCGGTGTCTAACCATCAATACATTCAACTAAAACACAAATGGTGTGCCATGAATGTCAAACACGGATTCCATTTCACAACACTATACAAACAAAATTATGCACCACAATCATCGCACATAAATGAAGTCATGAAATACTGATACCTCGCATAAAAGAGGAGACTTAAGTCCACATGCTGCACGGAGATAATGGCTGCACCACGATACTAATCACAACGAATCACAATTGATCACAATGGATCACGATGATCACACTTGTTCACAATTGCTCACCCGGATGACACGACAAGACACGCCTCGACGAGACCCAACTAGACCCAACTGGCTAGGTTTTCACAAACCTAAGCTCTGATACCATTTATGTAACACTCCCAATCCACTTAGGGATATTACATGCCGTAGACCCCTTTTCCTCAAAGATCTACCAGGCAGGAGATTACAAAACAAAACCAACACGTGGTCAATTCGACCAAAACATAAATCGTAGACCGATTAGGTCTCTCAAAACACAACATAGCAGTACAAATGATAAATCAAAATACAACTTGATCACAATGTACACAACATGTCCATCCTCTTAAGGATGACAAAGAAACTAGAAATAAACACTCGGACCGACAGATCACTGACGGACAACCGACTACAACTATGACTAGTATCGCTGCTTTACATCATCCTCCAAGTCGATCATGTGGTTTCTCTCTCTCAAAACGAAATACCTGAAAAATATAACATAATACCCAACGATGTAATATCCAGAATTTCTACTACTGTTGTTTAATATTATTTTATCTGAGTTATGTGTACAGTGTGGAATCTCTACAGTATGAATAAAATAAATGAAGGACTGAGATGCCTGTATTAGTATAATTGTCATACTTGGTTGATAATTGCATTTGAGGATATAGTGTGTTGTGTATATGTATTCGGTATATTGAGACAACGAGCAAGATCAGTGTAAATGGCTAAGTACAACGCTCTTAACGTACGTTAAGTTTATGAGATAACGTATGCTAAAATGCTAAGTGTTACGTACGCTATGTATAGCGCATTAAGTACGTAACGAGGGGAATCAGACAGGATCAGGCTATGGCCGACGGGTGGGACCCGTGGTCGACAGCTTTCGGTGAAGAACGTGCATGGGCGAGTCAACTCCTAAATAACGTACGCTATGAGTAGTGTATTATGTACGTTAAATGGAGATTTACTGTAGCAAGCCAATGTATGTATTACGTACGCTATGAAGAAAGTATTACGTACGTAAACGAGTGAACGAAACAGGTCAGTGAGTTCTGGAATGATGTTACGTACGTTATGAAGGACCTGTAGCGTACGTAAGGAGCATTACGTACGTTAATGTGGATTGATAACGTACGTAATGGGCGATGCAGTTTATAAAATAAGGATCGGTTCCTCATTTCTTCACGAGAGAGAAAATATTTCTTCCTCCAAACTTCGTCCCTCTAAGTATGTTAGTGAGATTTAACCTCTTCTATCTTGATTATAATCTTGAAAACATGGATTAGATGCTTGGATATGAAGATATCAATGATTCTTGAAGAGTTTGATGGTGTTGCTCATGTTCTTGAGGTATGTTGTTGAACTCTACACCTTGATTTCGGATTTTTAGTATTGTTATCCATATTTGCTTCGTATGATGATGATTAGGGTGTTGTTGTTACGATTATTGAGGTTATGTGAAGTATATATTGAAGAATATAATGATACATGACTTGGAGTACGAATTGGATGATTATCTACATGTTAAAGGATATCGAATTATGTTGTTTTGATATCTATGAACATGATTTCAAATCACTTGGTGTTCTTGAGGAACTTCTTGATGAATTTAACATAGCAAGACGATCGTAAGTTGATTTATCGGTATTTTTAGATATGAAGATCGAATATTCGTTAGGTCGTGTTGATTTTAATGGTAGAAGTCGTATGTTCTTGATGAAATACGAATCATGATAAACAATTTGGAATCCGAAAAGATTGTGATTTATCGTCGAATATGATTTCCTTTACATTCGTATTCATAATTGTATTGTGTCCGTGAATTCATAATTGATTGATTCGGGTTGTTCGGATTTATGTCCAATCGGGATATTATGGAACCGTTGGATTTATTGATCGGTTGTATTGATTGTTAATTATGATCATCGAGTTGCGGATTGTATTGTAGATATAAGTTAGTATTTGTTGAGTTGGATTATTTGGCTTTGTGTTTGATCGAGATATCATTGAACTGTTGAGTTGATTGGTTAGTCGTGTCGGTTGTCGATTGTTATTGGATATGTGTTAATTGATTTCTTCAATAGGTGGTGATCATTGATGGTTGGTTATAATCGTCGACTAGAAAAGTGTGTTGCGGTCGTGTTCGAGAATGTACGCGAATTGCTTTGGCCGGGAGCCGAGGAGCTTGTTGACGAAGGCAAAGAGTTGATAGCGGCTTCATCATCGTCGTATCGGTATCGAGGCAACTTATTACTTGCACAGTTTATAATATTTAATGAATAGTTTCGATTTCATTCGTTTATAATTCGTATAGCAATGATTATAATTGTGAACTCTGGAGATTTGAGATTGTACGTTGTTTTCAGATTTTGGGAATTTAAATTATAATGTATATGATTTATTTTTGTTATTGGTATGATTGGGTATCGAGGATACATTATGGTATTGCCGAAGACAAGAATTATCTATCGTCGGTGATATTTTGGACCGTCGAGATTACTTTCGAAGGACTCGGGGCAAGTACTCTAATCATTTTTGTCATTTGTGTAGATCATGTTGTTATACATTCGTGTATTCTCGTTGTCATGCATTTGTGTATTGTTGTTGTCGTGCATTGTGTATTGTTCTTTTGTGCAGTTGTGCATTATTGTCATATGTCCACCATGTGTTGGCCCGACGGGATCATCATGGGAATCTATAGCTGTGTGTGCTGGATCGTTGTATAGGTATTTCCACCATACATTGGTCCGACGGGATCATCATGGGAATCTATAGTTGTGTGCTGGATCATTGGATTACCATATGTTGTTATTGTGCATACGTATATTATGGGTTATCCATAAGTATACATTGTTGTTGTTATCGTGGGCATGTTGATGTCGTCATCTGAGTATGCATTTGTAAGTTTTGTGTTAGGACCATGTCCGTATGTTGTATTGTTCTGATCTCGGATTAGACTGACATGATTGTCGTGGCATTACATATCTTGAGGTATGTTCCGTATTTCCTTTGGTATTTATCTTTTAATGGACAATTGATTATCGTGTTGGGATTTGATGATGTTATCCGATGGATTGAACTGGTCAGAGCTGGTATATTACCGTATCGTGAGTTAGTGATGATATTTTGAGAATCTTGGATATCATTTGAGGTACAATACAGATGTTATGTATGAGTTTATTGGTTAATCGAGATTACGAGATATGAAAATGTGATATCATCATGAGAATTATTACGAATTTGGTTAAGTTACGGCGGTAAGATTACATTGATCGTATTCTTACTTAGTATTTTCATTGATATGTAATTATTGACGCGAGGTGATTATTATCATTGTTGGATATTATGACTGGCCCCGTCGTGGGATTTCTTTTTAGGTTCTTGGGATATCGATCTTGTAGCGGTCGTGAAGAGATGAGCTTCCCGGAGGATACTAGCTATGGCATGTGTTTGTGAATCGAGTATTCTGATTTTATGTTGTATTCCGCTGTGAGAGTATTTTTAGTTGTTTGTCCTTTCCGTTGCGTGAGTATTTCTTAAATGCCCGTTGGTTTTTGGCAACTTGAGTTACTTAGAAAATTGTTTTCTAAACTATTTTTTCGGTACGTGTAAGCGATAGCTTAACGTATATTTTTAAACTGTTGAGTTTTGGCATCTCGGGCCTTGTAGTTTCAAATAAGATGTTACGACGGTCTTTGATAAATGGATTTTATAAAGTCTTCGAATATTTTTAAAAGATAGTACCGTCGTTAGCTTCTTGGGCGTTTGTAAATGTTTGCGAAAAAGTCTTTTAGCCTTGTGGGTTCTATCTCGGGGCCCACGGCGCTGTAATATTCCTGGATGGCTCTGGGGGTGTTACAAATGAGGGATTAGCGATGGAAATCGCTCGCAAGTAACCAAGCTATATAATTATACATCAGGAATACAACCGTTATGAAAATAACATTTTGACAAGGTAGTAATGCGATCCACGAGTCTAAATTCTTTTCAAAACAGTTTCCTTTAGGAATGATCATAAGGATGACTCCATAAAACATTTAAGAGAATAATTGAAGACTTTGGGGGTCTCAGTGTAAAATCGTGGAAGATTTAGAATTCTTCTTTTCAAAAGGGTTTTCTTTCAGAATCATATAAATAACTCAATTCTCAACCAAACCTCGAAGACAAACAATATTCACCAATATAACCGGGATCCAGGATCCAAGCATTCACAATTAAAAAATATCAAATCAAATAGTCAAATCGCCTCTGTGGCCTCGAAGGATCCCACCCATATTAGCTATCGAAAACAAACTCGAACACACTCATAAGTTATCTTGACATCGCACTCGCAAGTAACGATTCTCGGAGCCCTCTTCAGACCTACCCGGTTAGATAACCTTATGGTCAAATCATGACAACTGGCCGTACTCGCAAGCACACGCCGCCGGAGGCCTCACGGGTCCCTACCCAGGTAACATCACTCAAACACGCCCATAAGTTATCGTGACATCGCACTCACAAGTGACGATTCTTGGAGCCCTCTCCAGACCTACCCGATCTGATAACCTTATGGTCGTATCATAACAACTACTGTACTCGTAAGCACACGCCGTCGGAGGCCTCAAGGGTCCCTACCCGGGTAACATCTCAATTCACCAAGGTACACAACAACAAAGGTACAATATTCACCACAATCACAACCGCGTAAAATATAAGTTAACGCATCATACACCTCAACAAAGGCACAACATTCACACAACACTAACATTCAGGAAAAAGCTAACAAGCGAATAATACAAATGTTTCGCGATCCTACAATTCCTCGGATAACTAATCATTTCTAAATATCCGTCTTAAGCACATTACAACATGAAATGATTGTTATCATTCTTCATGAAACTCAAGTTTTACGTTCGTATTTATTTTCAGAGAATCACATATTCATTTAGAAGTAAGTTACAGTTAAGTATACAATCACTAACAAGTCCACGTTAAATTCACGACACGCCACATTCTCAAAGTATAAAGAATATAGACGAGATACTCGCCTCAAGTCCAAAGCACGCGAAGCAATGGGAAAGCTCGACCGAAAACCCTCGAATCCTCCAACTAGGTCCAAACACAAAAACAACTTAATTACTACAAGATCGATTGCAAGGAAGATGGAAAACATACAAAATTCTCGACGAGAACTCGTAGGAACAAAGGGTCGAATACTTGGGGTTCAATAATTCCCCAAGAACAACAAGAGCATAACCCGAACCCAAATACGATAAGAAATATGAATCATACCATAGGGATAGAATCAATACAACCAATTAATGATTTACAACAACACGATTCATGAAGAACAACTCGAATCTTAAAGATTCTCAAAATACATAGAAAATGGTTTCAAGAAAGTTACCTCGAATCAAAGATGAAGAACACGGATTGATGATGTTAATCAACACCAAGAACTCAAGAAAGATGCAAGCTTGGAGTTACAAGACTCCAAAATCGCCCCCGAATCACCCACGAATCGCCACAACCGCGGAGGAATGAAGAAAGGATGAAAAATGACGAATACGGTCAACCCCTGGGTATATATGCATGCGCCAGCTTAACGTACGTTAGGGGAGAAGCTTAACGTACGTTAGCAGACTTACGTACGTAAGGCAAGCAAGATTACATACGTAGTCGATGGGCGGAACTCACTGTCCGAAAATGTAAAGAACCTTGCTTACGTTATGAGTAGGGCTTAACGTACGTAAGGCACATGAAGTTAACGTACGTTATGCTCATCGCATAGCGTACATAAGGCACTTAGCAGTTCCAAACTGCTAAGTTCAGTTCGTCGAGTACGAGCGCGACGAAACCACGAAACGACAACAACAACATAAGACGAAGGCATGCACACGAAGAGTGCGCAACGGCGAACTCAAGCGCTAAAAGAAAATACGATTCTGACTACCCGGAGGTTCGGAATATGACAACGGAAGTAATTACCCCCACCTTTGGGAAATTACAAAACGGCCCAAAACGGCCGAAAATCACAATACGAAATCAAACAACCAATCCGAAGCTCACAACACGTCTAACAAAGTTGAACTAACTTACAGGAAACACGAAACCGCAGTTTCGAATCATCATCACACGAATTGAACTGAATAGCGAAAAAAAGTCGCTCAAAACACGAATTCGGGTAAAACAGCCCCGAAACAAACTCGGATGACTAAATACGCAGAACAAAATATTATCAAAATGTCAAAACGCTCGCAAGCGAGTTCTGGAAATCAGAAAAATGCCAAAAATGAAAAATTACCGAAACAGAAAATCACGGGTATTACAGCCCCAAGCTTTGTTAACAAAAGCTTGCATGTAGTTCAAAGTGTGCTCAGCTCCAACAACATATAGCACAAGAGAGTGCTCCCATTTACCTGATTCCTCTGCAACATCCTCCTCTGAGAAACTTATACATGGTTCACCTTCCTCCATTGTTGGAGCTTCATATTCAAGTGTGTGCCCATTTTTTGCCAGCCTATTCCCTTGCAGAGCTTGTGCATATGTTTCCTCGACTTCTACCTCTCCCTCTTCTTCATGATTATCATAAGTTTGACCGGGGTTAAGTTTCACATCCTCTACAACCAATCGTCGAACAGGTGGTGGGCGAGATATGGTTTTAGAAACTAACCTAACTGCACCACCTTGCTTAGCCAGGGAAACCGTAGCTGAACAAGTCCGAGCAGCCGACGGTTCTACTATGGCCGGAGGACCCGTAGCCGCAGATGGCTGTGTCGCCGCCTCGTTGGGTAAAATATTTGATCTCACACCACTCGTAGGTAGTCGCTCCCCTGAAATCCCCCCTCGGTCATTCCCTTCCTAAAAATTCTCCGGCGTATAAAGCTGTTGTGCAACCGGAACAGCTTTTTTTTGTTTGTGTTGGGAATTCGTCGGCCTTACGCGTTTCTTTTTGCTCATGATTTCGAGTCGATTACACTCGAGAAGTTTTTTATAAATATGGTATTTTATTTGATGTATTTTTATAATAAAGTAATCAATATATTCGTTAAATCATTTAAAATCCTTTAAAATTTTACAATTTAATAATTTTTCTAAGGATAAATATATCTGATATTATTTTTATTATATTATGTAAGTTGAAAGATGAATATGTAGTAGTAGTTTAGTTGGATATCAAACCAACCATTTGTACACTATGCCGCTTATAATAGTATGTATAGACTAACATGTAATTAGTGTGTTTTCATTCTACCGTGAGAGTAAAAACCAAATCAAACATACCCGGTAGATCCCGCTCAGAACAGGGTTTGAGGGGGTAAGATGTACGCAGACCATATCCCTACTTTTTATGGTAGGGAGGCTGTTTCCGTGAAGATCCCGAGCTTAATGCACAACAAAGTATTGAGTGATATATACATAGAAGCATATGGTGCGAAAAAACTCAAAACCATACCTGAGTCCATGACTTAATTCACATGAGACTTACCCAAGGGAACATTGAGAATCGCACTCGATGACGCCGCTCTAATGTAAGAGAGGTTGACTCTGCGCACATCTCCCTGTCAAAAATACACCACACACAAAAAGCAATAGAATAAAATATACGGTCAGAGTGAGTTCTTTAAATAAATTGATTGAGTTCTCATTTTATTATAATAAATCTTACGTTTTTAAAAATATTAAAATCAATCAGGCATTTTTTGGATAAATTTATAATTAGAAGGTGTAATTGGAAGTGCATGTATGTAATTGGAAGTCTAATTAGATCATATCTCTACGATGTTCTGGTTTTTTTAATTTAGTTTTTGTTTTCTAATTTAATTTAGTTTTGTTTTTAATTTAAACTATAACTTTTTTGGGAAGGGAGTAATGTTTTTTTAAAGGTTTTTGAACCAAACCAACCATTTAGGCTATGTTCTTTTGGACTGAAAGAATCAATCGAATTGAATCAATCGAATCGAATTGAATGGACTCGAATCAAATATATATTAAGGGTAAATAATAATAATAATAATAATGGTAAATAATAATAATAATAGTAATCAACAACAACGGCGATAATAGTAATATTATTAGTAATAATAGCAATAATAATAATTAAGATTAATAATAATAAGAAGAAGAAGAAGAAGAATCAATCGACCCAATCGAATGGACCAGGCCGAATCGAATTAGGCCCAATCTGAATGGATCAGGCAGGTGATCGAATCGAAAATCGAAAAATAAATCTAAAAGAACAGGGCCTTAGACCCCATTCCGCTTATAGTAGTATAGTATAGATTAGAGTGTTTTCATTCTACGGTTAAAGTGAGTTTTTTAAATAAATTAACTCAGTTCTCATTTTTTATAATAAATCTTATGTTTTTAAATAAGGGAAAATGAATTTTTTTGTCACTCAACTATTAGCTATTTTAGAAACCTACCACTCAACTAAAAATTTATTTAATGTAGGTACTAACGTTACACATATTTATCGTTTTAGTCATTCCGTTAAGTATATTTATTTTATTGTTTTAAAATATTATATATTACCATTATATTATTTATATTTTTAAATTGTATTTAATAGAAGAAAAGTATTTTTCAACTTGAACAATTTCATTTCAATTTTTATACAAACTTCTCCGTATTAATTATAATTTTTTAAAAATAAAAGTAATTTTTTTGATATGTGGGGTATTCACGCGAAAATTATAATTTTTTATGTTTATGTTCTAAAAATAAAAAATAATTTTCAATGATTAAATTTAAAAATTTGCTCCTCCTATTCTAAGGAAAAAGAAAATGTTTAACGGTTAAATTTAAAAATTATAACTATTAAATTTAAAATTATAAATATTTATAATTAATATAAAAAGGCTATATTGATCTCCCTTTAAGTTAAAAGCTGATAATAAGATATATAATTATGATATTATTATAATCGAATATATATATAAATTGACCCATAAATTTGTGATATTATACAAATTCCCTTTTTATTTAGTTTTTGGGTTTGTCTGAAATATATTAAAAAAATAAATTTTCCCATGAAAGTATTATTTTCTGAATTTTTTAACTAATATAGCAGATCACGTCACCATAGTAGATCCACGTCAACGTGTAAAAAACAAAATTTCCCTTGAAAGTTTTTTTAACGGAAAACAGAAAGAATTAACAGAATGGTAACGGAATGACTAAAATGGTAAACATGTGTAACGTTAGTGCCTATAATAAATAAATTTTTAGTTGAGTGATAGATTTCTAAAAGAGCTAATAGTTGAGTGACAAAAAAATTCATTTTCCCTTTAAACAATTTAAAATCAATCAGGTATTTTTTGGATGAATTTAGAATTATAAAGTGTAATTGGAAGTCCACGTATGTATTGGAAGTCTAATTAGATCATATCTCTCGAATATTGTGTTTTTTAATTTAGTTTTTGTTTTCTAATTTAATTTAGTTTTTGTTTTTTAATTAAACTATAACTTTTTTAGAAAGGGAGTAATGTTTTAAATCAAACCAACCATACCAACCAAACCAACCATTTATACCTCATTAGGCTTATAATAGTATAGTATAGATGTTCAGTATATTTTGTAAAAATTTATACATATTCAGTAAAATAAAAAACCCAAAAAAGGGATAAAATAGATGATAAGAATTTAAATTACATAATAAATAAAATAGAACATAAAAAATTATTGACTTAAAAAACAATAAAGTTCACAAAATGAAGCGCACAATAAAACAAATTTTAATTTGTTTAAGTATATTTTTTTCAAATATAATTGTCTTGTTTGTTTCCATCCACGCCGTTACCGTCTAACGTAGTAAACCCATCCATTTATATGGTTAAGATTTTAGTTTTTTAGTTACCAACTATATTGCATGGAACAACCTTATATATATATGTCATGGTGTAATGAGAACCCATATTAATTTACTAGTCGACACGACCGCGCTTTACGGCGGCGCTATAATAATTTTTCTTAACTCCTAATGAATCAATTTTTTAATTTAAAAAATAAATTATTAAATTGTAACACAAAAACTCAATACATGATCAAATTCGATGGTACAAAACTTTCCTAAAAATCAGGACCAAATTCAATCAAACCAAACTTTCCCGAAAACAAAATATTCTACAGTGGGTACTCAAAATAAAATACACAATATCATTTCCAACTTAACTTAATGGTTTTCTGTATACTCTCCATTATCATTTTTACTTTAAATAAAAATACAGAGGCCAATTGTGTAGCAATTTCATTATCTTAATATTTTTATATATATCATTAGTATTTATTATCTTCAAAATTCAAATGTTAACTTATTTTAAGAATATATATAAGTAAAAATTATAAAATGATAATTAAATTCGAACAGTTAGCATGCTCCTCCCTACTGAGACGCTCTCTCGTTGAACACGTGTCTTCCTGATAGTTGATTGTCACTCTCTCGTTGTTTCTTCCTCATTAAACACGTATCTTCCCAATAAGCCGCTCTATCGTTGTTTCTTGGACTTCACGTCGGCAACCTATTAAATAAATTTTATCGTCTATTTATTAATTTAATATATTATAAAAAATTATATATTTTTAAAAATCAAAATTATGTTCAAACCATCCACAATATTCTACAAAGTTTAATATATGATCGACTTCGATCGAACCAAACCCGAATATTCTACAATAAGTAGGGATGTCAATTTTACCCATCGGGTCGGGTAACCCGTCGGGTAATCGGGTATTGGGTAGGGTAGGATTATGAAGTTTCGGGTATCGGGTAGGGTAGTACCCGTACCCGATAAATTATGAAAGAGTACGGGTAGGATATGGTTATAACAATTTATCCGTATACCCGACACGATTACCCGATTATAATATAATATATATATATATAATATATATATATATATTATACTATTAGTTAGGGTTTCTCTCGGACTCCTCCCCCTTCATTATATATATATATATATATATATATATACACACACTGACAACAACATATCACACACATGCACACACCTACCAATATATATATATATATATATATATACCTCAACATATCACACACATGCACACACCTACCAATATATATATATATTACACGTTACAACACACACCTACCACCAACATATCACACACACCTACCTACATACAGTTTCTTTCCTCACGCCCCAGCAGCCACTCCCTCCCCCTTCACACTTCTTCTCCCCGACCCCTCTCTCCATCTCTTTCCTAACTTTTTTTTTCCACTTCTGACCTCTGTTTTTTCTCTCCCTCACCTCGCCCCTTTTTGTACTCCAGGAGAACTCGCTTGTTCTACTCCCGCCAGTCAACTTCGCCTTAAGCTCACTCGATTTCAAAGGTACGGGTTAGAAATCCCCTTTTTTTTTGCTCCATTTCAATTTTGGCTTTTTGTTTATACACCCCTTTTTTTATGTTGGGATGTTGAGAATTCGCTAGAATTTTTTTTCTTAATCATGTAAATATGTGAAATAACTTACTGGAATGGTGGTTCTGTAATTCAGATTTTCTCTTTCTTGATGATGTAATATTATTATTAGGAATATTATTTTGCAACCCCACAGTCCAGCCACATCTTCCTAACTGGATGAAATTACTGTCAGCTCAGCTTCTTGTTTCTGAAACCAAAAAAAAAAAAAAAAAAACTTGAAACCTAAGTCTGGATAAATTCATGTATCTGAATCCGGTATATTTTTTGAATCCGGTATATTTTTTTCGCTAGAATAGTTTCATTTAGGTACAACTAGTTAAACTTGTTTGTTCAATTATCAATGAGACTCATAAAATATGTTGTTGTACTTTGGTTTCTAACAGAACAGGAACATGTCTACGTTTGTGGGTACCTCGTCAGCTTCAATCTCAACCGAACAGTCTAGCCATCATGATTTAGTTCAACCATCAGAACCAATCCCAAATCCAGATGGTAATCCTACCCCAACTCAAAGTTCATCACTATGTCCAGGTAATGATTTAGAAATAGTAGATGTTAATGATGAAGTGGACGGTAATGGAAAAAAGAGATCTAAAGTTTGGGGACATTTCGAGAGGAAGAAAATTAAGGGAGAGGATAACGCAGAATGCAATTATTGTCATAAGAAGTTAAGTGCCAAAAGTAAAAATGGAACAACTCACTTACATGAGCATCAGAAAAGATGTTTGGGGAAGAAGCAACTTGATGTAAAGCAATCTCTATTGGTCAAAAAAATGGATAAAGATGGGAAAATGCAATTGAAAAACCATACTTTTGATCCTGAGGTTGCTAGACTTAATCTTGCATATATGATCGTCATGCATGAGTATCCACTTCGCATGGTTGAACATAAGTGGTTTACGGTTTTTGTTGGTACTTTGCAACCACTTTTCAAGTCAATCTCTAGAAACACTTTGCGTGCTGATATCATGAAAATATTCCGTGAGGAAAAGAAAAAAATAATGGATATTTTGGAGGATAATAAGAGTCGAATTGCAATCACTACCGACATGTGGACTTCTAGTAATCAAAAGAAAGGGTACATGGCAATAATTGCTCACTTTATTGATAATTCATGGAGATTATAAAGTAGAATCATAAGGTACTTATGACTTACTTCATCTCTACTGCACTTTTTTGTTGATTCTCAGTTATGATCTCTTTTTTTAAAGTTGATTTTTTTGGTAAGTAAATTGAAATTAATATTTCAATTTATTTTTTTATTTCAGGTTTGTGTATGTTCCTTGTCCACATACGGCTGAAGTAATAACTGATGTGTTGGTGGAATGTTTGTTGGATTGGAATATTGACCGTAAGTTGTCTACCCTCACATTAGATAACTGCACCACTAATGATTCTATGTTGTCAATGATAATGAATAGGATCAGTCATGAGTCATTAATATTGGGTGGACAACTTTTACACATGCGCTGTGCGGCTCACATTCTAAATCTAATTGTTAAGGATGGTTTAGATTCTATTGTGGATAGCATTGAGAGGATCCGAGATAGTGTGTATTATTGGACGGGAACTCCAAAAAGAGTGGAAAAATTTGAAGAAACTGCACGTCAATTGCACATAACTAATAAGAAAAAACTTGCTCATGATGTTAAAACAAGATGGAACTCTACTTATTTAATGCTTAGCTCTGCACTCTTATATAAGACCGTTTTTCCTCGTCTGAAACAGCGCGATTCACTATATAAGAGTTTGCCAACTGAGCATGATTGGTTGCTTGCTAGTGAAATTTGTGAAAGGCTGGAATTTTTTTATGTGTTGACTGAAATGTTTTCTGCTACAAAATGTCCAACTGCAAATAAGATTTTTATCTATATTTGTGAAGTTAGGCTTAAGATAGATAAGTGGCTTGAGTCTGAGTACCTTGCAGTCAAGTTTATGGCTGCAAAAATGATTGAAAAGTTCAAAAAATATTGGGATGACATTCATAAAATCTTGTCAGTTGTAGTTATTTTGGATCCTAGGTTCAAGTTTCAAACCATTGACTATTATTTTGATCAAATTTATGGGGAAAATGCTGAAAATGCAAAGGAAAATGTTCGAAAATTTATGTACGAATTTGAAAAAGAGTACAAGTCTTCCTCCCCAAAACCCACAGTTGGAAGTAGGGCTGGGCAAAAAAACCGCTCCGCACGTCCCGTCCCGCCCCGCACCGCAAAAATGGCGAGGGAGTGCGGTTTGATATATCAAAATTTCCCGCCCCGCATCAAACCCGCACCGCCAAAAAAAATATAAAACGAGTGCGGTTTTATTATTATTTCATCCGTCCCGCCCCGCCCCGCTTCGTCCCGCCCCGCCCTGCATATAACAAGATAAAAAACAAAAAAAATAGTCAAAATCCTATTTCACTCCGCCCCGCCCCGCCCCGCTCCCTTCTTGCCCCGCGAAAAGTGTGGCGCGGTGCGGTTTTAAGTTGTAAAAATGCCCCGCCCCGCATAAAACCGCACCGCACAAAAAATACGGGGCGGGTGCGGTTACACTCTCGCCCCGCCCAAAACCGCCCCGCCCCCAGCCCTAGTTGGAAGCAATCCAACTTCTCTTGCTTCAGAGGTTCTAGAATCTGGACCACGAAAAATCTTTTGGGGTATTGAATGTAACACCCCCAAATCCGCTCAGGGATATTACACGCCGTAGACCCTCTCCTCGAGGATCTACCAGGCTGATAACTAAAATCAAACATCTAAACCTCGCCTTTAAGGCTAAAATGACTCAGTAGACCGATTTGGTCTTACAACAAATACATACAGCTCAAATACAACTCATGCCCACGCAGGGGTCAAAATACAACCACACCTGCATAACGGAAACAAATCTGCGGCGGAAAAGAAAATACAACTAGACCAATACAACAAAGAACGGATCCTCGTGTGATTAGTATCGTTCATCATTCATCATCCTTCGTGCGACCTCGTGCTATGCTCCAAAACCCGAATGCAAAATAGACATCCACCCCGAATACTCTGGGGTTAGCAAACTCCACTGTTTTGCTAGTGCAAGTACAAGTGCAAAAATACGAGCCATACAATACAAGTTCCAAGAACAATAATAATCAGGAATCCTCAAAGATCCAAACGTAAAGAAAAGTACTTCCCGAGGCAAGAGTTTGAGTAAACATTTCCAAAACCGAAAGATCGCAAATAAGGGAAACAATTTACAAAACAGTTTAAAATGCCATCGAGAGTTTTAATAGAAAACAATTTAGGATTATAAAATCCTTCTCTTTCCAAAAATCAATAGGGTCACGGCCCAAATGTTTTGTTTTCGCAAATAGGAAACCACCAACAATTTACAGGGTCAAAGCCCAACATCATGTGTCCTCAACGGACGTAAAATCAACGAAACATAATCACGCACGCGCATCGCCTAGGACCGGGACGCTACCACCGACATCCCACTCGAGACCTCGAAGGACCCTCCCGAGCTGGCTAGCGAAACAAATCACACACATCTCACGGTTGGATCAATCGCTTGTTGCATCCTGGCCACATGATCACATGCCATGTGCCACCGTAGATTATCTCAGGCTCTCACGGTTGGATCAATCACTTGTTGCATCCTGGCCACATGATCACATGCCATGTGCCACCGTAGACCTTCAACCATATCCACACATTCACACA
Organism: Orobanche coerulescens; assembly: GCA_033398695.1. NCBI lineage: Eukaryota > Viridiplantae > Streptophyta > Magnoliopsida > Lamiales > Orobanchaceae > Orobanche > Orobanche coerulescens. The sequence continues at coordinate 19,912,631 of CM065814.1, read as the reverse complement.
AATAACATATCACATCAAGGATATTCAAACAATTCGCCCAGAGGCATCAAACACTTAGCAAAACACCACGTCAATTCACAACGCACCGAAATGAAGTAATATACGTCCACACACAATGCCAAGTGCAACATGAACACCAAGCATATACATAGAATTCACATGGTTATTCACGAACCACACCAATCACAAAACACACACGGTTTTGAAAGAGGCCTTTAACGAGGCTAACCAAAACTTTTGAAAATTCATTTCAAACAAACAAGCAAACCAAGACGATCACCAATCATCATATCCGCGAAACAAGAAATGTATGGACAAGGTACTTGCCTCGAATAAGAACGACGCGGAGAATCGGCCAAGTAGGTTGGCCCGAACCGACTACGAACCCGCCGACTCCACCGAACGCCAACTCACGATGATAAACTACGGAGGACAATAACAACAATGAAAATGAATTCCAAAGTACGACCCAAAGCCGCTGAATTCAAAGAACAAATGACGAAGGTTCAAGGATCTCCCCCAAAACGGTCAAGAACACGATTCGTCCCGTCAAAACCCGAAAACGGAATTCCAAGTTGAAATATGGATATACAATCCATAGAATATGTTTAACAACATCACTTAACCATAATCGATCCATCGAAAACGGATGAAAAACGAGATCGGGGACAAATCCCCCGAAAAGTCAACTCGAAGGAAATCAAGAATTATACTTCGATTCGACGAAGAACAATGGATTAAATGATGTTAAACACAAGAATACTATCAAGATTAATCATACCCATCATGAATTAATCAACAACACGGAACGAATCGGACGAAATTGCAAAAATCCCCAAATTCACGAAATTAGGGTTCTAAGGAAGATTACCTTGATTCGCTGGATCAAAGGATGATAACGGACGATTGATTGATGTTATGGACTCCAGAACTTCATGGTTTTGTTGTTAAACAACATGGCTTCGTCGCCCATGAATCGCCATTCGCGGACGGAGAAGGAAGGAAATGAAAAACGAAGTGAAATGTGACTGCTCAGCCATATTTATACTGGCCAGACTAGCGTGCGCTAGCCTTCCCGGACTAGCGTGCGCTATCGGCCGGTATCGGCCGAGCACCCTCGGCCAGGGCCCACACGACCCGGCATCACCGACCAACCCTGCCGACCCGACTCCCGCTAGCGTGCGCTACGGCCGGAAGCCTGCGCCGACTGGCCCAAAGAGCCACCGGATCGAACCGCCCGGCCAGTAACGTCGCTAGCCGGCCGGCGTGCGCTACGCCGCCGACTAGCGCGCTACGCTCGGCGTAGCGTGCGCTACCCGCCGATCATGGCCGAGTCGAACCTCGAAACCCCACTGCCCAGGCCCGATAGCGTACGCTAGGCCACCCGGCAGCGTACGCTACACCTGCCGGTTAGCGCGCGCAGCCTTCCGGCCGTAGCGTGCGCTACGCCGGTTCCTGCCGCACCCGTCCGGCCGGTGCCCGCAATCGTCCGGCCAGTCCCGCAACCGTCCGGCGATCCGCAGCCGTCGAGCTCGGCGACCCGATTCAAAACGCGCAGGCGAACACGACGAAAAGTTCCCGGACGACATCAACGACCCGAAATGAAAACATAATACCATATTCAATCATACGCGACCAAGAAACGGGTCGAGACGACAATTACAGATACGGATACCCGTAACTTTCAAGAAATTACAAAACGGCCCAAAACGCCCGGAAATCACGATACGTGATCGAATAACCAAACGGAAGTTCACAACACGTCTAACAAAGTTAAACGGACTTACGGGAAACTCGAAACAGCAGTTTCGAACGAGATTCGCAAGAACCGAACTCAAGTGCGGAAAAGTCGTTAAAAAGCACGGAACTCAACAAAACGACCCCGAAACGAACTCGGATGTCAAAAAGTGTAGAATTAATCATTCTCAGAATGACGAAACGGACATGAGCGAGTCGTCAAAACAGACTACCGCCGAAAAAAAAGAAATTACCGGAAATCGAAAACTGCGGATATTACATTCTACCCTCCTTAAAAGAAGTTTCGTCCCGAAACTTAAAACAAGTAGGGAGAAGAAATATTCCGCCAGGAAAAACTCAACGAGATACACAAGAATGCGTAACTAACGCCCAACGGCGAAATGTTACAAACAACGCAAAGGAGTATACGGCGTGTAAACACGCTCCACGACGACCAACACAACATCGCCGGTAGAGACATAATAACACCAACAAGTGACAAGCGTCATCAAATGGATAATACAATCAAGTCAATTATCCGAACAATCACAAAACACAACGAACGAAAATCAATACGATTGACCAACCCATCGGTACATCAATCAAAACGCGAGCCAATCGCTGAACAAATACGGAATTCCACCGCTCAAGGGTTGGAAGATCGAAAACGAGACTAATTTCCCGAACTTAAGGGAATTACGAAGGAGCCTGAATGTTCGCCAATCACGGAACGAGGTCAATATAAACCGAACAATCAAACGATCAAACCACAACGATCGAGACAACAAAGATCGAAGAATCATGTTCGAATCACAAAGAACAATAAAGTTCAAACAACAACTCCCAGGATGATCTGGTGAGAACTACAAGACATGCATTGCCGAAGATCCACAGGAAAGGGAATAGCGATTGAAAAGTCACAACGACAACGAGTTATTCCGAAATAACACCACACTCGTTCGATCAACAAAAGCAAGGAGCAGGACAAGCTCAGAAATGTCAACGAACATAAACGAGTCGACAGAGTCGAAAATGTAAAAGTTCAAGATCCAGTCCACTTCGAATAAAAGAACTAGTAGAACTAAAGATGTTACTTAGAACAAGGTTCGCAAGAATCGAACCGAATTCGGAAAGTGACAATGATAACAGATTGACCCAAAACAAGATCACTGCTCGAATGATGAACCCGAAATACAAAACAAGTTCGATAAAGATCAATGAACACGAGCGAATCGATAGACTGGAGAAAGAGAAAATACGTAAGTCTAAAAACAACACGGGTACTACATTCGACCTCTTATAAAAGAAGGTCGCCCGCAACTCACAACAAAGAAATCAAGGTGACGACACAACAAGCAACCGACGAAACATCCTTCAAAGGCCTCTCAAAGCCGATTCGATATCTGTCTTTGGCGCGAACTCCGAAAGTCTCGGTAGCCACATCACAAAATCAATTCGGTGTCCTCGAGTCCACACTTGAAATGTGTTATCGACGAGAAGGACAATTTACACGTGCATGCCCCGGCACATCACGATTGAAACGCCTCGGCTCGGCATACCGAAAATATAAATGCTCGATACAATGGATTAAAACACCGCAAAACAACATACCGGAGATGCCAACTCAGCATAACATATCAACGCATACAAAAATCACAACAACAACGGCATCATTCGAAGATTACAACATCCCGAACGACAGCCATCACACAATCACAAACATCATGAAACAATCACCCATGTGTATAACGCATAAAAATCCAGGCTTTAACAACCCACACTAGTGCGACAATACGCAAATCGCCACGAGGCGATAAACAGTAAACACCAGTTCACACCTCTCACAGAGGGCCAACAAAACATATGCGTGGCGAACGACTCGACGCTCACGCCACCAATTCAATCACAATTCGGGGTTGACACCGTAACGAAAGTTCGAAAACCATACACGCATTTCCGGTCCGCAAACAAGAATGATAGGTTTTAAAAACGAGAACCACCTTTTGAAAACAGTTTGGAAACAACAGTTGATCTTGAGTATCATTTTACAAAAAGTAGTACAAACACCATTATCGAGACTTTGGAAATCATCTTGCGTTTGAACAAAAATGAGGACACCTTTCCTTTAGTGAAAAACTTTCAAAAATATTCGACCCTTGGGTCTAAGCAACTGCATTTGAAAATATCTCAAAAAAAAAATATTTTTGGTCCTCAACCGGAAAATTTTTGAAATGTATTGCGGCATTAGAAAACACCTTGAAAACACCGCAAGAAAATAATTCGCTTTAAAAGTACGTCTCGAATTTCAATTTTCTAAGATACTCAAGGTTTTCAAAAATAATTCAATGGGTTAGAATGCCCAAAAAGGTCGATGACGGTAGTACTTATCAAAACTCACAAAATCATTTGAAAACACCCAATTACCGTCAAAACGGTCAAGGCCAACAACTCGGTTAAAGGAATCGATTTTCGAAATAAAATTGATCGGTAAGATACCGAAAGCCATTACAATGGAACTCACGCAGCGAAAAAAGAAATACAGTCCAACATGCACAATCCAGCAACTACTCCTCACATGAAAGAAATATGAGAGTCAAATAGTCGCGTATCAAGAAATCAAAATCCATAAGAGGATTCCGTCACTTAGCAAATAAATCATAAAAATAGCTCGTGTCACACGAGGCACAACACAAAGAAGGGAGACTTACAGCCACAAGTCGCACGAAGATGATGATCGCCCCACGATACTAATCACGACCAACAAACTCAGACGACGCGTCGCGACACGACTCAGTCAGATAAAATCCGACGAGACAAAAACTCGATAGACACCACTGACCCGACAGCCTAGGTTTCCACAACCTGTCTCCGATACCATTTATGTAACACCCCCAAATCCGCTCAGGGATATTACACGCCGTAGACCCTCTCCTCGAGGATCTACCAGGCTGATAACTAAAATCAAACATCTAAACCTCGCCTTTAAGGCTAAAATGACTCAGTAGACCGATTTGGTCTTACAACAAATACATACAGCTCAAATACAACTCATGCCCACGCAGGGGTCAAAATACAACCACACCCGCATAACGGAAACAAATCTGCGGCGGAAAAGAAAATACAACTAGACCAATACGACAAGCGGATCCTCGTGTGTTTTGTATCGTTCTTCATTGATTATCCTTTGTGCCGACCGTGCTATGCTCCAAAACACGAATGCAAAAATAGACATCCACCCCGAATACTGGGGTTAGCAAACTCCATTTGTTTTGCTAGTGCAAGTACAAGTGCAAAAATACGAGCCATACAATACAAGTTCCAAGAACAATAATAATCGGGAATCCTCAAAGATCCAAACGTAAAGAAAAGTACTTCCCGAGGCAAGAGTTTGAGTAAACATTTCCAAAACCGAAAGATCGCAAATAAGTGAAATAATTTACCAAACAGCTTTAAAATGCCATCGAGAGTTTTAATAGAAAACAATTTAGGATTATAAAATCCTTCTCTTTCCAAAATCAATAGGTCACGGCCCAAATGTTTTGTTTTCGCAAATAGGAAACCACCAACAATTTACGTGGTCAAAGCCCAACATCACGTGTCCTCAACGGACGTAAAATCAACGAAACATAATCACGCACGCGCATCGCCTAGACCGGACGCTACCACCGACATCCCACTCGAGGCCTCGAAGGACCCTCCCGAGCTGGCTAGCGAAACAAATCACACACATCTCACGGTTGGATCAATCGCTTGTTGCATCCTGGCCACATGATCACATGCCATGTGCCACCGTAGATTATCTCAGGCTCTCACGGTTGGATCAATCACTTGTTGCATCCTCGGCCACATGATCACATGCCATGTGCCACCGTAGACCTTCAACCATATCCACACATTCACACAAATAACATATCACATCAAGGATATTCAAACAATTCGCCCAGAGGCATCAAACACTTAGCAAAACACCACGTCAATTCACAACGCACCGAAATGAAGTAATATACGTCCACACACAATGCCAAGTGCAACATGAACACCAAGCATATACATAGAATTCACATGGTTATTCACGAACCACACCAATCACAAAACACACACGGTTTTGAAAGAGGCCTTTAACGAGGCTAACCAAAACTTTTGAAAATTCATTTCAAACAAACAAGCAAACCAAGACGATCACCAATCATCATATCCGCGAAACAAGAAATGTATGGACAAGGTACTTGCCTCGAATAAGAACGACGCGGAGAATCGACCGAAGTAGGTTGGCCCGAACCGACTACGAACCCGCCGACTCCACCGAACGCCAACTCACGATGATAAACTACGGAGGACAATAACAACAATGAAAATGAATTCCAAAGTACGACCCAAAGCCGCTGAATTCAAAGAACAAATGACGAAGGTTCAAGGATCTCCCCCAAAACGGTCAAGAACACGATTCGTCCCGTCAAAACCCGAAAACGGAATTCCAAGTTGAAATATGGATATACAATCCATAGAATATGTTTAACAACATCACTTAACCATAATCGATCCATCGAAAACGGATGAAAAACGAGATCGGGGACAAATCCCCCGAAAAGTCAACTCGAAGGAAATCAAGAATTATACTTCGATTCGACGAAGAACAATGGATTAAATGGTGTTAAACACAAGAATACTATCAAGATTAATCATACCCATCATGAATTAATCAACAACACGGAACGAATCGGACGAAATTGCAAAAATCCCCAAATTCACGAAATTAGGGTTCTAAGGAAGATTACCTTGATTCATTTGGATCAAAGGATGATAACGGACGATTGATTGATGTTATGGACTCCAGAACTTCATGGTTTTGTTGTTAAACAACATGGCTTCGCCGCCCATGAATCGCCATTCGCGGACGGAGAAGGAAGGAAATGAAGAAGTGAAATGTATTGCTCGGCCATATTTATCGGCCGAGACTAGCGTGCGCTAGCCTTCCGGACTAGCGTGCGCTATCGGCCAGACGCCGAGCACCTCGGCCAGTGGCCCACACGACCCGGCATCACCGACCAACCCCGCCGACCAAACCTTCCGACTCGACTCGCTAGCGTGCGCTACGGCCGGAAGCTCGCGCACGCTAGCCGACTGGCCCAAAGAGCCACCGGATCGAATCGCCCGGCCAGTAACGACGCTAGCCGGCCGACAGCCGTGCGCTACGCTGCCGACTAGCGCGCTACGCTCGGCAGCGTGCGCTACTCGCCGATCATGACCGAGTCCGTAACCTCGAAACCCCATCGCCAGTGCCCGAGCACAGACGCTAGCCACCCGGCTAGCCAGACGCTACACTGCGGTTAGAAGCGCAGCCTTTCCGGCCAGAAGCGTGCGCTACGCGGTTCGCCGCACCTCCGCCGGGTGCCCGCAATCGTCCGGCCAGCCCCGAACCGTCCGGCCATCCCCGCAACCGCTGTGGCTCGACGAATTCGACACAAAACGCACGGAACGAACACGACGAAAAGTTCCCGGACGACATCAACGACCCGAAATGAAAACATAATACCATATTCAATCATACGCGACCAAGAAACGGGTCGAGACGACAATTAAAGATACGGATACCCGTAACTTTCAAGAAATTACAAAACGGCCCAAAACGCCCGGAAATCACGATACGTGATCGAATAACCAAACGGAAGTTCACAACACGTCTAACAAAGTTAAACGGACTTACGGGAAACTCGAAACAGCAGTTTCGAACGAGATTCGCAAGAACCGAACTCAAGTGCGGAAAAGTCGTTAAAAAGCACGGAACTCAACAAAACGACCCCGAAACGAACTCGGATGTCAAAAAGTGTAGAATTAATCATTCTCAGAATGACGAAACGGACATGAGCGAGTCGTCAAAACAGACTACCGCCGAAAAAAAAGAAATTACCGGAAATCGAAAACTGCGGATATTACATTGAATCTCTTGGAGCATATTTATCCGGGTCCACTAGTACACAGGAGAAATCGGAGTTTGATTCTTATTTGGAGGAGGCATTGCTACCCAATGATGCAGATTTTGATATATTGACTTGGTGGAAGACACAAGGGGTTAAGCATCCCACATTGCGTTTAATTGCAGAGGATATTTATGCTATTCCTGTTTCTACGGTGGCTTCAGAGGGTGCTTTTAGCACTAGTGGCAGGGTTATCAACAAACATCGTAGTAGGCTCGTTCCGGAAATATTGGAGGCATTGATGTGCTCTCAAGATTGGTTATGGGAAAGATTAGACGGTTTGATTTCTGCTTCTATTTTTACTTGCTTTGTATAATTAATATAGATGGTTTTTATCACCGGAAATGATGATCTATGATGGATTTCCCCATCCATAGTTCAGCATTACTTCTATTTTCTCTTTCTTAGACTGAAGAGGGAGAAAAGGAAATAAAATAAATTTAAAATAGACCCACTTTCACTGTTCAATCCTTTTACATAGCCTGTTTCAAAGGAACCACATTTGAGAAAGAAAAAAAAAAGGAATACTAATAATTAGTGTGTGTACTCAGAAAATGTTGTAAAAAAGACTTCACCTTTCTCTCTCTCTAATCTCTATCAGTGTGTGTGGTTTGTATAAGTTGATTTTCAGTTTAATAATTATTGTTTTGTACTTTTTTAGTTCAAGCATCATCATCATTTGGAGTTGCTAATGGTCTAACAGCTTATTCAAGTGATGAAGATGATGAGGTAATTAGATTTTTAATTTTTTTACACAGATATTCATCAATTCTCTAGTTATGTTTAGATATTCGTAGACATTTAATGTGAAATATATTTCGTAGGATTCTAATGTTACGACGTTGTACTGAGATCTTTGACGGAAGATTTAAAGTTGGAGAAGAAGTTTGGGAGAATGATTTGAAGCTCGAATCTTCATGTTATGATTATTTTTTATCCTTTTTAGTTTGAGATGTGAAATTAAATCAAGTGATATTTGGTTTAATTGTGTTGGATTAATTTTTATTTTGAACTTTTGGAACTATGTTGTGCAAGTTGGTTTAATTATCCTTTTTAATTTGTCAATGTAAGTTTGTTGACAGTGTAAGTTTGTTTAATTATCATTTTTAATTTTTGTCACTGTCATTTTGTGCAAGAAATCGGGTATCCGATTACCCGTAGGGTACCCTATTACCCGTCGGGCATACCCGTACCCTACCCGAAATAAAAATTTCGGATAATAGGATCGGGTATGGGTAGGGTATTTTAGAGGCGGGTAGGGTATGATACTAGCATACCTGTACCCTACCCGACCCATTGACATCCCTAACAATAAGTGCTCTAAATAAAATATATAACATCATTATAAACTTAACGTAATGGTTTCCTGTGTACAATCCATCATCGTTTATGACTTCAAATAAAAATACAAAGGGACGATTGTTTAGCAACTTCATTATCTTAATACTTATATGTATGTGGGTCATGGTCCCTCGCAATCGCGTGTTGTAACTATCTTTTCGCTGAAAATTTTCGCGGAAAGGTTTAACACTGAAAATTGATGTGAATGCAGGCTCGTCACTCTATTTGTGCTTTTTTTGGGTTCCATCTTTCCGCGAAAATTTTCAGCGGATAGTTGGTTTGCCAACAATCGCTTGTTATGAACCAGCACCTCGTCATCATTATTTATTGTCTTCAAAATTCAAATGTTAACTTATTTGAAAATATATATATATATATAATTACATAACATGAAAATTAAATATTCCAACAGTTACATGCTCCTCCCTAATGAGTTGCTCTCTCGTTGAACATGTGTCTCCCCAATAGTCGTTATCTCGTTGTTTCTTTCTCGTAGAACATGTGTCTCTCGGGTAAACCCCTCTCTCGTTGTTTCTTAGATTTCACGTTGACAGTCTATTCAAGAAATTTTATCGTCTATTTATCAATTTTAATATATTGTAAAAAAATATTTATACATTTTCAAAAATCAAAATTAAGTGCAAACCATTTTATCATTATTTTGATTTATCGTAATTTGTGTTTATAACTATTATCTAACTTTTGTACAATTGATTTATTTAAAAGGAAATTCTTGTTTTACTATACACACGACTATTCATGACTTATTATTGTATAAACCTATACTCTGTAAATTTGGACGCCTTTTCTTTTTCAAATATGTTAAAAGAAATATTAAATATATGTCTTTCTTATAAATTCGGATGTATTTTATAATTTAAATATGTTAGAAGAAATTTTAATTAAAAGTCTTTCATATAAATTTGAATTCTTCTTCTCATCACCATTCTCGTATCCCATATTGTCCGTTGGATCATAAATAAAATAAATTAGAACCATTAGATTTGATATTAAAAATTAATATATATATATATATATAATATTTATTTACAAAATATAAAAAGTATTCTAATGATTTAAACTAAATATAAATAGGTTTCCTAAATTGAATAGAAATCTCAATTTAAAATTCGTAACTAACTTTTTACCCAGTTTCAAGGCAGATTAAATGGTATTATAATTTTAAACTCATCACGGAATTAAAAATTATTTCTCGAGTTTCATGTAGGCTATAAATTCGTTCAAATCTGAATTATAGAACTTAAGAGATAATCAAAATAGTAAAGCGAGCGCATGAAACCCAACAATTCCGATTTTTTTAAAAATTCAAATTCTTCTTCTATATAAATTCAATTATCTTTTCTATTTCGAATTCTTCTATATAAATTCAATTACCTTTTCTATCTTCAATATGTTAAAGAGAGTTTTAATTATATATCTTTCCTTTAAATTCGAATTCTCATTCCATATAAATACGAATCCCTTTTCTATTTTGAATATGTTAAAGGATGTTTTGATAATTAATATTTGAAATTGCAAAGCTCTAAGAAAATTAGAAAAATAGATTCGAGCGATTTGAGAGCGTCTGGGGATTTTTCTTTATATAATATAAAGAACGCAGTAAATCTAATCATAATCATTGAGTTATATTTTAGATATTCATCTTTCACCATTCATTCCTACTCCTTTATATCCCAAACCATCTTCCTACTTGACCACCACTCTGGCCAACCCCAACAAATCACCAACATTTATAGAATCACCAATATTTTATAAAACTCATCACAACCAACCACCACACCGTCACCGACTACCATCCTCGATCACCACCAACATTATTACTGGAATCACCAAACTTAAATAAAAATATCCACAACCATCACACTTTATCATTAATCACCACCCTTACCGCCGCCAACACCATCGTTATCCTCACAATCTACTGACCACTCATGTGTATACATAATCACCAACTACAACTCGAAATCACAAGAAAATCATCACAAACCAGCAAAAAAAATTAGACAAAAAAATGTCATAATTAAACTACTACACCCACCATCACTGATCACCGCCTTTGTCACCACCACCATCGCTATCCAGAGACCACCATTTTTACAGAATCACCAACTACAAGTTGAAATCACCAAAAAATAACACATGTTAGCAAAATAAATCGAGAAAATCGCCAGTTTTTCTACGATAAAATCACCAATTACGAGTTGTGCAGGTGGGGAGCAGATCTGAAATAATATAGATTGGGTGTGGTGGTACTAAAGCCGGTGGCGATGACGACGGAATAGCAAAAGTAGTGAAAAGACTATCGTAGTGACGATGGTGAAGTGGTGTTAGTATGTGAAGTTATTTAAGTACGACGATGGAGGGATGAGGTTGTGTCGTTGGAAGTTGGTGGCGGGGCATGAATGGAGATTGACGATAGGGCTTGACCGGAAATTATGGTGGGGAAAAGGAGAAGAAAAAAAGGTGGTGGTAGTAATTAACCATTTATTAAGAATAAATATTGTTAATTAAATATTTTTATTTAATTAAAATATTTATTGAATGTTTCGTAAGTAGATAAACGTGGTATATTTAATATTTTTAAATCGATTTCTGGTGAGTGAGATATTGAATGTTTAAAGTTGGATGTTAGAGTAGGAACTAACATGTTATATATGATGTTAGTTGTCCCACATTGATTGTGTATGGATGTTTTGGTTTGTATTTAAAGTCTTTGTCTATATGGGCTTAATAAGAAGTGGGTTGGTGTGTACGGGTGTCCTCGCGCACATACACACACGCGCGCGCACTGTCGCCGACCGAACAACCGACCGACGCCGCCGCTGCCATCGGGCTCGAGCTCGGGCTCGGGTTCAGTCCAGGTCCAGGACTTGGATCTTGGCAATTGGTGCTTTGGGCTGGTGTTCTGGACCAAGACTCTTGATTTACCTAGTAAATACTCCACTCCAATAGGCAAGACTCTTCATCCGATCGAGCCCTTCTGGACCAAGACTCTTGATTTACCTAGTAAATACTCCACTCCAAGAGGCAAGACTCTTCATCCGATCGAGTCCTTTGGGCGTCTGAAACTGCCAGCCATCATGGCAGGATTAATGGCGACGAGTCCCTTCTCCTGATCGAGAAGTGCTATATAAATCAGCATTTGGTCATTGCAGAATTTACGAAAAAAAAAGTGCATTCTCTCAAAGCATAGCACATATCATATTCAAGTTCAGTCTTTGCTCCAGTCCAGTTCGCAGGTGCTCGTTCAGTTTGCGGTGCTGCTACTGTCGAGACGTTCAGATTGTTTTAACCTTTGGGGACGGGCCACTTTACCGTGAGCACTACCGGGGCATATTCTCATCTTGTGGGCAGAAGCTCTAGCTTCAGACGATCTTTGGTTATTTTATTAAATTGTTCTTTTATTTCAAGTGTAACGTTTGTTGATTCTATTCGTTGTTATAGTTCTGTTCAGAGTATTATTTTTAATACACGTGCAAGTACTTGTTTGTTCTAGCAATCGCAAGACGAGAATATTCGACCTTACTTGTTCGTGTCATCTTGAAACTGAAGCTTAATTCTTCAAGAAAAAAATGTCGTTCAATCCAAGCACCGGCGCATCCACTAATCCATCCACCGGTTCTGGAACCATTGGATCATCAAGTTCTTCAATGACTCCAATTCACAATGCTACTCGACTCATGCCTATCGCCGAGAAACCTCCTGTTTTCTCGGGCACCGACTTCAGACCCTGGTCCCAAAAGATGTTGTTCTACATTACCACAATGAGAATTGCGAACTTCCTGCGTGAAGAAAGGCCTCCTGTCCCTGCTGAGAACGAGGAGAATGTTCAAGTGCGTACCAACTATGAGACCTGGGTTCATTCCGACTATCTGTGTCGGAATATGTTGATAAACGGGCTTGATGATGGCCTGTTCAATGTGTTTAACATCTAGGAGACTACCAAAGAATTTTGGGGTGCTCTTGAGTTGAAATACCATGTTAATCCTGCTAGCACGAAGAAGTTTGTTGTGACGAGTCTCACCGAATTCCAAATGATGGATACTCGTCCAATGATGCCCCAAGTACAAGAGTTCCAAACTCTTATACATGATGTTCATTCCGAGGGGATGCCTCTACCCGAGGCGTACACTATGGCGCTGTTGGGAAAAGCAATGTTGTTTTGATAATTACCAAACAACAAAGCTTGATACAGCAAGCTAGCATACAGCAAGATGAAAAATGCCCAGCATACAGCAAGCCGCTGTATCGAAAGTCGATCAAAGTTGTTGACTCTGTATCGAAAACTTTTTCATAGCGCCAGCATACAGCGATCTCTCGCGCTACCAAGATACAGCAACAAAGTCTAAGTAAACGCCAAGTATGGAAGCTATCCGAATACAGCATCTTTCCATACAGCATCGGACTACTCCAATATGCCTACACCATAATTGGATACAGCATTCACATCGGAACAGGACCAAAGACCGTTTGGAAAGGAATCTTTGGTATTCACTTAAGTCAAGTCCCGTTCGATAAAAGAAGTATTTAAATACTGAATTCGTCAGAGATCTTCAAATCTCGCAATATCCGGATCTCAGTCTATTCAAGTCAACTATCAAGTTGTCACAGAATCTTGATCAACTGATATATCTCAACGGATATATCCAAGAAGGCTATATATATCCCCAGAGTTTGAAGATCAAAGGATCTAACACGAAGAAGAACATATACATTCTTACAAGCGATATTCAAACCATCGAAAGACTGAATATTCATTATCATCAGATCAAGCTTACAAGAGCAAGTATATTTCTTTCTAGCATCAATCCATATCTGAGAAAGAAGAAATATACTCAGTCATCAAGAACAACCATCATCAGCGCAAGAACTTCATATTCAAGCTGCTGTTCTTACCTGGTTACCTACCTTTTACCTTTGTGTAAAAACTGAGCTCTGTGTGAACTCAACAAGTTATTCTGACCTGTGTGGGACGAATAAGGACGAAGCTTTGGAACTGTGTGTGAAGAAGCAAGTCAAGAAGGAAGCTTTAACCAATCTATGTGAATGGTTGAAAGCGACAGTCTTTGAATCTATCTGTGTGAACGATACAAGGATAGGTTTGATTATAAATACATAGTTGTGTACACAGTATTTATAATAAATATTTTACTCCTGTGTGGAGGACCAGTGGACGTAGAGGGGTTTACCTCGAACCACTTAAATACTGTGTTATTTACCTTTCGTCATTACTGTTTTCATAAACTGTGATTTATACAAGTATACACTGCAAAACCCTATACGCACCAAGCTAACAGGAGATTAGACCGAGTTGCTGTATCGACAGCAACTTACTGTATTAAAGACTTCCGCTACGCACTCAGATTAGAAAAACGTACAGCTTGTTGCTTAAAACACTTTCCAAGTTGTATCCTGTATACTTAGTGGACCAACAAGTGGTATCGGAGCGGTTGATTCTAAAAAGAATTAGTCGTATTTTTAACTGAATCGGATCCTTAAAATCACTTTATTTTCGAAAACTTCGTTATCTTTTCTATTCTTAGACATGGATACCTCACTGATTAACAAGGTACCAATGTTTTCTATTAACGAGTTTGATGACTGGAGAAACAGGATGAACAACAAACTCAAGGCCTTCATTGGAGAATCAAAAGCTTCACCCGCATTAACAAGGACTGAATGTCTTCAAGTGGTCACTGACAGTGACTCGTCTGATGATGAGCTAGAAGATAAAGCCTATATATGCTCTATGGCCAAAGTTAAAGAAGAAAATGAAGACGGCGATGATGAGGTAAGCTCTACCTCAACTATTCCTTTAAATACATCTCATACCTTTAAAAATACGTTAAATGAATTTAATAACATTCAAAAGGCACATGAGATATTGAAAAGAGAAAACATACAACTTGAAATTTCTAACCTAGAGCTGAAATAAGAAAACGAGTTGCTGAAGGATAATTACGAAAATATGTCTGTCGACTGCGAAAACAGCAAAGTCAATTTAGAAAAACTCATGGAGAGCAATCATCAACTTGCTTACGATCTAAGTGAGACTAAGTCTCATCTTGAAAGTAAGACAAATGATTTGGCTCTACTCGAAGCCAAAGTAAAATCGCACAAGAAACGTGAAGGAGAATTAGAGACAATCTTGAATTCTTTCGAGAAATTCTCTAATAGAATGGAAGAGATCCTAAGCACTGGGCAATATGCTCATGATAAACGTGGCTTAGGGTATAACTCGTTCTCCAACAAAGAAAAATATAGTATAGTATTCGTCAGGAGTGTGGAACCCATTCCTGTATCGGAAGAAATTTCAAGTCATGTGAAGGAACTCGTTGCACAGCGAACTGCAAAAGCTGCCATTCCGCCACCACAGTCATATTCCAGATAGCGGAATCACCAGCCATTCAGACCTGTAAGGCGTACTCAACAGGATGCTCCCCGAGCATATCAACAGCGCTAACAGCCGTTCAGAAGGAAGGCTGTATCCAAATATCAAAGGCCTGCACGGCAGTACTTTCAGTACAGCGCGCCTAGATATTGGATACAAGAGCCCCGTTATCCATCAAGAAAACAAGTCGCAGCGTAGTATCAACAACAGATTTGGGAATCCAACTGGAGACCCAGGAGGCAATCTGTAAGATCTATGAAAATGGCTTCGCCTCCGAGACGACAATCGTACTAGAATAACAACTATAATTCTCGATTTTTCATGCATTATAATTATCATGATTACAACGACTACGTGCCTGCCCCACGTAGATATCGAAATAATGGACCAAAAGTAGCCTATAACAAACCAATTGTTGTCCGGAAAATTTGGGTACCGAAAGGCACTATCACACCAGGACCCAAATTTACTTGATTTCTATGCTTCGACGAGAGTTGGGAATGCTACAGCCAGACTCCCTGTAAGTTTTTATGCTTTTACTCATTGATTGAGGGGGAATACTGTAAGATCCAAGAATACAGTATCTACCATTAATTAACTTTACACTTAGAACAGTCAAGACAGCACTGTAGGACAGAGAAGGCATGAAACCTTCCTACAGCTGATGTGTGCATTAAATAAGGGGGAATATAGTACGACCCATGAATACAGTGTTAAGCCTAACATTAATGTAAGAATTGAATCCTGTATGTACCTTTTAAGGGGGAACGCTGTATTATTTGCGGATACAGTATTTACAGGACATCAATTATGCTTGATAGTTTTATTCTATTGTGTATTGCAAACAGTTTTAAGTCCACATGCCCTGTTTTTATATTCAAACTTTGTTTTTAAACGCTTTGCACGACATCTGGACTTCTCTATCTCGAACGACGCGAATTTTAACTCATTCAATTTTTATTGATGCAATCCAACAAGTTTAAGTATCAAACTGTAAGAACTTGTTTGCGAACAGTTCATAGGTTCAGTTGTACTCAACTAGATCACATTGTAAGATTGTGCCTGCGCGCCAAATCCAATCATAAGTTTAAGATGTAATACACTTCGTTGTTAGATACTATTGCTTTAGAACTTTCCTGCGAGCAGTTCACGTTTCTTTTAGATAAAGTGCTGAAGACTAGATCATTTGATAGAAGATCAAGAAGTCTGCTCAAGATGTTATCGAAAAAGGGGGAAATTGTTCTTGACATTATCAAAAAGAGAGGGAAACTGTTGGGGTAATCAAATCCTGTATAGAAGTCTTCTCAAATTACTAACAAGTGGTTATCGAAAAAGAAGGGGAAATTGTTTTAGCTTAAAGAGGTTTTGGCATCAAAGTTTTGGAATCATCAAGAAGTTTTGGAAATTATCAAAAAGGGGGAAATTATTGGGAAAAACAATGTTGTTTTGATAATTACCAAACAACAAAGCTTGATATAGCAAGCCAGCATACAACAAGATAAAAAATGCCCAGCATATAGCAAGCCGCTGTATCGAAAGTCGATCAAAGTTGTTGACTCTGTATCGAAGACTTTTTCATAGCGCCAGCATACAGCGAGCTCTCGCGCTACCAAGATACAGCAACAAAGTCTAAGTAAACGCCAAGTATGGAAGATATCCGAATACAGCATCTTTCCATACAGCATCGGACTACTCCAATATGCCTACAGCATAATTGGATACAACATTCACATTGGAACAGGACTGAAGACCGTTTGTAAAGGAATCTTTGGTATTCACTAAAGTCAAGTCCCGTTCGATAAAAGAAGTATTTAAATACTGAATCCGTCAGAGATCTTCAAATCCCGCAATATCCGGATCTCAGTCTATTCAAGTCAACTATCAAGCTATCACAGAATCTTGATCAACGGATCTATCTCAACGGATATATCCAAGAAGGCTATATATATCCCCAGAGTTTGAAGATCAAATGATCTAACACGAAGAAGAACATATACTAGCTTACAAGCGATATTCAAACCATCGAAAGACTGAATATTCATTATCATCAGATCAAGCTTACAAGAGCAAGTATATTTCTTTCTATCATCAATCCATATCTGAGAAAGAAGAAATATACTCAGTCATCAAGAACAGCCATCATTAGCGCAAGAACTTCATATTCAAGCTGCTGTTCTTACTGGGTTACCTACATTTTACCTTTGTGTAAAAACTGAGCTCTGTGTGAACTCAACAAGTTATTCTGACCTGTGTGGGATGAATAAGGACGAAGCTTTGGAACTGTGTGTGAAGAAGCAAGTCAAGAAGGAAGCTTTAACCAATCTGTGTGAACGGTTGAAAGCGACAGTCTTTGAATCTATCTGTGTGAACGATACAAGGATAGGTTTGATTATAAATACATAGTTGTGTACGCAGTATTTAATAAACATTTTACTCCTGTGTTGAGGACCAGTGGACGTAGAGGGGTTTATCTCGAACCACTTAAATACTGTGTTATTTACCTTTTGCCGTTACTGTTTTCATAAACTGTGATTTATACAAGTATACACTACAAAACCCTATACGCACCAAGCTAACAGGATATTAGACCGAGTTGCTGTATCGACAGCAACTTACTGTATTAAAGACTTCCGCTACGCACTCAAATTAGAAAAACGTACAGCTTGTTGCTTAAAACACTTCCCAAGCTGTATCCTGTATACTTAGTGGACCAACAGGCCCTCTTGGTCGACAAGTTGCCACCTAGTTGGAAGGAGTTCAAGGGATACCTTAAGCATAAGCGAAAGGAAATGACCCTTGAAATTTTGGTTGCTAAGCTCCAAGCTGAAGATCAAGTCCGTGATCAAGACTTGAGGACCAAAGCTCCTATGGATGCTAAGGCTAATCTGACTGAAGGTGGGGGCGGACCTCCCAAAAAGCATCCACGTCCTGCCAAAGGCAAGGGAAAGGATGTGGCACCTCCGACAAAGTTTACCGGAATGTGCTACAACTGTGATAAGCCTGGCCATATGGCGAAAAACTGCCGAAAGCCGAAGAAGAACAAGGGAAAGGGTAAAGTCAACCATGTTGAGAAGGACTTTGACTCTTGGGACAAAGATGACCTTTCTGCCATGATCACCGAGGTAGATCATGTCTCGGAACCTAACTGTTACTTGGTTTCTTGATAAAGGTGCGACTGTTCACATATGTGTGAACCGAGACTTTTTTTCACTTACAAGGAGATTTCAGACCGCTTCATCACATAGGCAAGTGATCGTACCTCTCCAGTTCTTGGAATTGGGACTGTTGTGCTTCAATTCACCTCCGGTGTGGATATAACTCTGAAGGATGTGCTGCATGCTCCGGCAATCCGCAAGAACTTGGTGTCTGGTGTCAAATTAGTTAGAGCTAAATTTGATGTAGACCTTCGTAGCGATTTTATGATAATACGCAAGTTTGACAAGACTCTCGGGAAAGGTCATATTGTCGAGGACGTTCGTACTTGTAAGCCTCCAAAGGCAGTTGCTAATAATAACGCTGCTATTTCTGCTTATTTGCTTGAGTGCTCAAATTTATGGCATTTTAGATCAGGTCATGTGAATCTAAATGTTATAAAAAGATTAGTAAACTTAGATTTACTAAAATTAAATGAAATCAAAAATCAAAACAAATGTGAGATTTGTGTTGAGGCAAAAATGACGAAGTTACCATTTCATTCGGTAAATCGGAACACAAAACCACTTGAATGAATGCACACTGACGTATATGATTTAAAGTTTGTGCAAAGTAGAAGTGGTAAGAAGTACTTTATCACTTTCATCGATGACTGCACAAGATATTGTTATCTTTATCTTTTGAGAAGTAAAGATGAGGCTTTTGAAGCCTTCAAGAACTTCAAAAATGAAGTCGAGACTCAATTAAGTTGTCCTATTAAGATGGTTTGAAGTGATAGAGGAGGCGAATATGTAGCTCCATTTGAGGAATTATGTAACGAGAGTGGTATAATTCATAAAAAAACGGCTCCATATGCACCACAATCTAATGGCGTTGCTGAACGTAAGAATCGAACACTTAAAGATATGATGAATGCCTTATTAATTAGTTCAGGGTTGCCCCATAACATGTGGGGGGAAGCTGTCTTGACAGCCAACTACATATTGAACAAGATTCCACGCAAAGATAAGGATGTTACTCCTTATGAATTGTGGAAAGGTAGAAAATCATCATACAAATATCTCAAAGTGTGGGGGTGTTTGGAGAAGGTTGAGGTGCCTCTACCTAAACAAGTTAAAATTGGTCCTAAGACGATCGATTATATCTTTATTGGTTACACACTTAATAGCAGCGCTTACAGGTTTGTTGTACACAAATCGGAGATACCCGCATTCATGTAAATACAACTATTGAATCAAGGAATGTTGTATTCTTTGAAAATATCTATCCTTATAAGAATAAGGTTGATCCTAACTCTAGCAAAAGAGTTGATGATGAAGCTACAACTTCTAAACTTGTAGATGAGCCTATGTGTTATGAAACCATAGATGAAAATGAAGCCTCAAGCTCGAATCCGGTGTTATCTGAATGACCGAACAGAAAGCGACCTAGGTCTACACCAGTCAATGTAGAACCTAGACGAGGTATTGGGTTGCTTCAGTAACGATTAATATTGCTTAAAATTGACTCGGGTCTAGAAATGACGAGATGAAACGATGAATTTAAAATGAGAAATGAAACGAACGAATCACATGACTTGACATGAATTATAATGACGTAAATGGATTTGCATGATCATAAAATAAAACTGGATTAAATGATAAAATTATTTGGACATTAATTTATAAAATTGAACTTATTTTTCATAATTCACAATAAATGTATATGCGAAATCGGGGCGTTACATTTACCCTCTGATGTAAAAAGAAAATTTGAGGGATGATAAATAGTCCAAAATTTACATTTTATAAGTCAAATAGTTCAAGGGAAAAAGAAAACTGTTGAATCGTCCAATATCAATAAATTTGAGATAAATATTTTTTAAGATTATACTTACTCTTTTATTATTAACTTTACATATTAAATATATCATTAATCATTTTTTACAATTTATGATATAAGATCATGTTGCATTGCATATATAAACACATACAAAAATATTTGTATTTAATATTCACCCAATTGTACTTATTCTTCACTTCATTATATCCTCCATTTAGAAATAATGAAAGCATCATCAAGTGTCTGATAAGATAGTTGATTATTATTATTATTATTATAATTATTAATACTATTATTAGTATTTTTTTATCAATAAATGTTAGTGATTTTGTCAAAAATATATTAATAGTTAGTTCACCAAGTATCGAACACTCCTAGACTTCTTAATTCCAACACCCTTACCACCAAGTCATCTCTTAATTCGTCTCCAAAGGAATTCGAACCCGGATCTCCACAAAGGGATGAACCGATAACCATATGGTAGTAAAAGTAGTAAAAAATCTTCTTAGAAAAATTCATATTTCGTACACAACTAATACTACGCTAGCAATATTTATATATTAAGATACATAAATTTATTTATATCACAAAAATATGAATATTTTTGTTTGGTGTACCGGATAGCGTTATCACAAAAATATGAATATTTTTGTTTGGAAGTGTCATTTATTGGGCCTGTTGTCTTCTAAACTGAAGCAACCCAATACTACCAGTCTGAATTATAGTCTGAATAATACCCCAGCCCGTGTCTCTCTTCCAATTCGGACTCCTACAACTAACTCTAGGCCCAAATTTAAATTCCTCACTCAAGATCAGAAAGCGGAGAGAATTTCCGAAGGCCTATGCTATAATTGCGATGAAAAATTCTTCCCAGGGTATAACTGTCGCCATTTATTTTTTCTCTGGACTGTGGATGAAGGTAACACACCACCAGATTTTGAGGAGTATGTCGAGGAGGAACCAGCGATTAGCTTGAACGCCATTGCAGGGGTCACGAAGAATACCATGATGATAGTACGCATTTTTCTAGGCGGTATGGAACTCACAACACTAGTGGACTCCGGGAGCACTGATAACTTCATCAATGCTGACACAGCTCGAAGACTAGGCCTCCAAATTGAGCCGTCAAAGAACCTGAGGGTCTGGGTCGCAATTGAGACCTGCTCGGTAGTGTGTTTCTCGAAAAGGTGATATGTCGTTCTCGGCTTCTTTTTTTGTGATTCCCTTGGCTGGTTTTCAGATAGTGCTTGGGGTCAAGTGGCTGCGGGAATTAGGGCCAATTTTTTGGGATTTTAGCACCATGCAGATGGCGTTCTCTGTTGATGGAAAAATAGTCCAGTGGACAACAGAGGAAGGATCCTTGGGACCGAAACTTCATTCCTTAGGATCATCGAGATTAAATGAAGAAGTCTTAGCAGGTCTTCTCTCACAATTCACAAACATTTTTTCAGAGCTTAACTGCCGCCACATAGAGAGTGTGATCATCGAATTATTCTCAAGTCTTACACTGACCCAGTAGTTGTTCGACCTTACCGGTACCCTCAACTACTCAAATATGAGATATAAAAGCAGTGTGCTGAAATGTTGGCATCGGGCATTATCCGGCCGAGTAAATCACCATTCTCGTCTCCGTGCCTGTTAGTTCGAAAATAAGATGCTTCTTGGCGGTTTTGTGTCGACTACAGGGAACTGAATGTGTGCACGGTAAAGGACAAATTCCCCATCCCTATTATTGATGAGTTGTTGGATAAGTTAAATGGCTCTCACTTTTTTACGAAATTGGATTTATGCTCCGGATACCACCAAGTTAGGATGCACCCTGATGATATAGAAAAGACTGCCTTCAGAACACATCATGGACATTTCGAGTTTACAGTTATGCCTTTTGGGCTGTCCAATGCCCCATCCACATTTCAGTCTCTGATGAACGAGGTTTTGGGACCATATTTGAGGCGTTTTGTCTTGGTATTTTTCGACGACATCCTAATTTACGGTAAATCTTGGGTGGAACACCTTCAACACACAAGGCTGGTTTTTCTTATTTTTGCGTAAAGACAGCCTAGTTTTGAAGAAGAGCAAGTGTACTTTAGGCTCCGACCATGTCAACTACTTGGGACACGTTATTTCAGCCCAAGGGGTGGCCGTAGATGAAACGAAGGTGCAGGCAGGGCGTGAATGGCCTCAACCAGGTCCCACAATAGCCCTTAGGGGATTTTTAGGCCTCGCAGGTTTATACCGTCGCTTTATTAAAAATTATGGCATTATTGCTGCCCCGCTAATGAACCTATTGCGTAAAGAAAGATTCATTTGGACACCAGAGGTAGAGGACCCCTTCAATTTATTAAAGACAGCTTTATGCACTGCCCCGGTCCTTCGGTTACCTGATTTTACTGTAAAATTTGTGGTGGAATGTGATGCATCAGGCAGTGGTATTGGGGCTATGATTCACCAGAATGGCTAACCAATTGCGTTTTACCATAAAAAGTTAGCCGAACGTCACATGAAATTGTCGGCCTATGAACGAGAATTAATTGGTTTAGCCCAAGCTATCCGGAATTAGAGGCATTATTTGTGGTATAGGTCCTTCATCATTCGGACAGACCATTTCAGTCTCAAATATCTACTTCAACAACGTTTAACGACATCTCCACAGCAGCATTTGATGAGCAAACTATTGGGCTTTGATTTTGAGGTCCAATACAAACCTGGGAGGTTGAACACAGTTGCATATGCTCTCTCTCGATGAGACCAAACTGATGCAGTTTGCCTGGACATTTCAGTTTCATATTCAGAATTATTAACTGCCATTCGGACACACACGGTGGAATTCTGTAAGCTGGAGGAGGTCAAGAACAAACTGGCAGATTCCACGACAGATTGGAGTTTGCAAAATGGCTTTATATTTTGCAATGGAAAAATTGTGGTACCACCAGTTTCGACACTAACGTCTCGGATCATTGAAGCAACCTACAATGCAACTCATGAAGGGGTCCAAAAGACGTTGCATCGCCTATAAAGGGAATTCTACTGGCCTAAATTAATACAGGAGGTTCGGGACTTCATTCGGCACTGTAAAGTGTGCCAAAGGCACAAATGGGATAATCTCCACCCAGCAGGGGTACTTTAGCTTTTACCAATACCAGAACAGATTTGGGCAGATGTGTCCATGGATTTTATCGAGGGTCTACCGAATATCTATGGAAAATCGGTGATCTTAGTGGTGGTCCATCGCTTGTCCAAATATGCGCATTTCATGGCGCTGCAACATCCATATACAGTAACATCAGTGGCGCATACTTTCTTATCTCAGGTTTTCAAACTACATGGCTTACCTGAGTGAATTGTTAGTGATCGAGACCCAGTATTCATCAGTGGCTTTTGGAGCGAGTTGTTCCATTTGAGTGGTTCAATGTAACACCCTAAACTAGGCGGATATTACAGTGTCGTGGACCCCCGACTGGGACCCACCAGGCGAACGAAATTAATAAATTGCACAATACAAATGTAGTACCAAACCACATTACATTATCAATTACTCCGATAAGGAGTTTCAAGTACAACACACCCAGGGAAACACTGAATACATGTATATTTTATATGAAGATAAAATATACATCACTGAACAAATGACAATCCAAAATGAAGTGCAGCGGAAAATACATAACAAGAAAATGTGAATGAAATGAAGAGACTGGAGCCCCCTACTAGTATCACTAGGACTCCTCGCCATCGACGTTCTCTTCCCATGATTTTGCCTTGCCATGACCTAAAAACAATATCCCCAACGGGGTCAGTTACACATAACAACAATCCTCAAGAGTTGAACAATATACAACAATCACATGAATGAATTAAGTATTAGAGTTGAATGATGAGTATCACAGTATGCCCGAATGGAATGTGTGAGTGCACAAGTAGCCGAGTGTCCGGAGCACCGCATATACACCCGCAACTTGGCCTAATGAGTCTCACAGAGGTACTTTACCGTGTGCACAGTCTAAATATGTTCGGAGTCCCACATATACACATGACCATAGTGTGCCCGACTAAAAATTCCACACATATGCCACCCGGCCACGAAACACAATCCCGGAAGGTCACAAAACAAAAGTGACCAAGATGAGAGGTAATGAATAAAATCCGATAAGTATAAAGAACGACTCACCGAGATGACATAATGATACAACGAGTGATAGCTTCAACGAAAATAATTTGGAACAGTCGTTCCTCGTGAGTTACATGATTAGTTGATGATTACAAGTCTCGACATGAATGATATATTATGAGTGAATTACATGTATGAATGAACAAAAACGTAAGGAATGAATATTCCTTTAACCGAGTAAGAATTTACTTACACAACACCGGTGAAGAATGTCCTTCCTCGAACAAACGTCCTAAAAGAGATATCGGTCGCTCGAACAACCTTGAATAACACAATTATCAATAATCCGCTCAATATACGTATCAAGTACGATTATATCTAACTCAAAACGTCGATATGACAAAACCAAGTTCATTGGGGCATTACAACAAACACGTTGTAAACAATCTTCGATTGTTTACAATAAACCTCTATTATATCCATACCAAACCTCCAAGGAGTGATTCAATCCAACAAAACATCTTCAACACACTCAATAATCCAAAATGAATACACAATTCGAGATTACATCGACATCTAATCAAAAACCCCCAAATCCAAATCAATATTCAAAGTGTTCTTGAATAATCCCTATTAATCCGATGATAACAATTCATAATCACAAGTATATCACTTTATATATCATGATTATCACATCCAAAACATTATATCCCAACTCAAAACCGAAATCCAAGATGTTGAAGAATTTACCTTTGAAGATCCAAACACTTCGATCCGGTGAATTCGTGTTAAATCGACTATCCAAGCTTCACAAACGAACGAAGATGATGAAATCCGAACACACAAGTGTTTGATGATGAAAAATCTCTCCCACAAACCCTCTATCTCGGAACCAAGATGAAGAAGTGGTAAAAATGAGAAAAACCCGTCGGTCCACTTATATAGGTCACAGGGACGTACGACCAAAACCGCACGATCAAGTGTCCGTGCGTCCGGTCGTGCGTGAAGCTTCTGCCGGCCACTACTATAGCGCACGAGTGCCGCACACGAGTAGTAACTCGTGCGGCCTGCTCGTGCGGCCCTGACTCAAACACTGGGTCTCCTGCCCAGTTCCGCCGCAACACACGAGTACCACGCCCGAGCAGTTGCTCGTGTGTCCTGCTCGTGCGGCCCTGAATCGACCGCTGGGTCTCCTGCCCAGTCCAGCCGCAACACACGAGCACCACGCCCGAACAGTTGCTCGTGTTGCCTGCTTGTGCGGCCCTGACTCGACCGCTGGGTCTCCTGCCCAGTCCAGCCGCAACACACGAGCACCACGCCCGAACAGTTGCTCGTGTGGCCTGCTTGTGCGGCCCTGACTCGACCGCTGGGTCTCCTGCCCAGTCCAGCCGCAACACACGAGCACCACGCCCGAGCAGTTTCTCGTATGGCCCTGACTCGACCGATGGGTCTCCTGCCCAGTCCAGCCGCAACACACGAGCACCACGCACGAGTAGATGCTCATGTGGCCTGCTCATGCGGCCCTAATTGACATGCAATTCAGCCAATAACGATGTACCGAGTACAATAAATCACAGAATTCGAGAAGTACGGGGATAAAAGCACGAGTATTACAAAAAGTACGCCGAACGGTGAACACAATTGAATGAGTGTGAATGATGAGTGATTATTAATGAGTGAGAATTATTGAGTGACAATTACTGACTGATAATTACTGAATGATAATGACTGAATTACAACCGGGTATTACATACTCCCCCCTTAAAAAGAGTTTCGTCCCCGAAACTAAGGGTCAAATAACTCGGGATAACTCTCCCGCATACTATCCTCGATCTCCCAAGTAGCCTCTTCGACTCCGTGTCTAGACCACTGAATCTTGACCAAAGGAATCGTCTTGTTCCTCAACTATTTGATACGCCGCTCTAAGACTCGTACATGACGCTCCTCATACGAATGATCATCGGTGATCTCGATTTCGTCGAACTGAAGTATGTGACTCGGGTTGGCAACATACTTCTGTAGCTGAGATACGTGAAACATATTATGAATTCGGCTCAACGCCGGAGGTAAAGCCAATCGATAAGTCAGACTGCCTACTCGATCCAAAATCTCAAACGGTCCAATGAATCTCGGACTCAACTTTCCCCGCTTCCCAAAATGGAAGATATCTCGACTCAAGGATACCATGACCAAAACGTGGTCACCTGTCTCGAACTCTAATGGTCGACGATGATTATCTGCATATGATTTCTGTCGACTTTGAGCGGTCAACAAATGACTCCTGATCAAAGCTACCTTCTCACGGGCGGCTATAAGCATATCGGGTTTGGTGCCGATTGATTCTGATAAGTCATCCCAACATAAAGGAGATCGACAACGACGACCGTACAAGGCCTCGTAAGGTACCATCTTAATCGAAGCATGCCAACTTTTATTGTACACGAACTCAATCAACGGTAGTTGGGCTTCCCAATCGTCTTTCCAATTGAGGACACATGCTCTCAATATATCCTTCAACGTCTGAATAGTTCGCTCTGATTGTCCGTCGGACTGAGGATGAAAAGATGTGCTGAGATTAAGCTGGGTTCCCATAGCACGATGAACTGATTTCCGAAAATGTGACACGAACCGTCCGTCACGATCAGAAACGATACTCTTAGGAGTACCGTGCAATCTCACTATCTCTTTGATGAACAACTGGGCAAGTCTCCCGGGACCCCACGTATCCTTAATCTCAAGGAAATGAGCTGACTTAGTTAGACGATCCACAATTATCCAAATTATATTCATGCCACGACGACTCGTCGGCAAACTCGTGATGAAGTCCATAGAAATATCTTCCCGTTTCCACTCTGGAATAGGGAGCGGTTTCAGCATACCTGCCGGTCGCTGATGTTCTATTTTGACTTGCTGACAAGTTAAACATCTTGAAACAAATTCTGCGACTTCTCGCTTCATATTACTCCACCAGTAATTCTGTTTCAAGTCCTTGTACACCTTGCTAGCATGCGTTAACCCAAAAATGTTAGCGTGCGCTAACTGATATCTGATGCCCAGTAACCGAAGTCCAGAACCTCCTGTCCTCTGCCAAAAATGTCAGCGTGCGCTACACTTACCACTAGCGCACGTTATGATCCACTCGTAGCGTACGCTATGAATTATTCCATTCTAGTCCAGTACCCACTGGACTCTGCCTGGTCGACCTTAGCGCGCGCTACACTGATTGTATAGTGTGCGCTATCTAAACTACTAGCACGCGCTACTTACCATTCGTAGCGTGCTGTCACGCCCCACCTTAAGGCAGCAAGTATCGAACAGCATCCGGCCGAAGCCGTGCGGACGGGCGCGCAGCAGGGCCGCGCGCGTACATGGGCCGCGCCAAGCTCACAGAGGACTACCCCCCTATAATAGACTTAGATGGAAAAAGCCTTGTGACACCAGTAGACATTGAAAAGCCGAGGAACCCACTCTTCAGAAAGAAGACCCTAGAATATTCAAGATGGAGACCAATCAATTCCAGAAGGTCAAAGAGGGTTCCAGAAGGTCAGAAATCGGGTCGGATTGCTACGGGCCGAATCGGGCCTTGGCCGGGCCGGGCCGGGACACTTCGGGCCGGGTCGGGCCGGACGTTCCAGAGGGGCCTGGGGACTCCAAGGAGTCTTCTTAGAATTGTTTAGAATTGTATAGATCATTCTAGATGATGGCATTCTTGTAAATACTTGGAATAGTAATGTTTTCTTGGTCATTTGCTAGACTAGGAGGATTAGTATAAATACCCCTCCTTGGGGCTCATTTGTAACTCACTCTTGAGAAATCTGATTTGCTACAGTGCAATAAGAGAAAACCTTTCCCAAGCATTTCCTTACTTTCCTTCCTAGCAGTCTTGTTCATTAATAGGCTTACTACTTAGGCTTGAGACAACCTAAGAATGCCGCACGGTAAGGACTTAGCGAGACGCAAGTATAACCCCGTGACAGTTGGTATCGGAACCAAGGTTGAGACAACCAAGGCGGAGTTTCGAAGATTGCTAGCTGATCGTGCAAGGAGTAAGATGGCACAATCATCCGACGTCACCCAACCTAACACTCAGGCCGAGAAGACCAAGAAGGGCAGAGACAAGTCTGTCGACCGGATTGCTGCCATGGACAGCCGAGTGACTCGACTGGAGGAGGTCTATGATGAGGTTGCGAAGAGGGTGGACGACTTAGAAGAAGCTGGCGAGGAGCTGAACAACCAGGTACTTTCTACTATCAATGCTTGTGAAGGGGACATGAAGCAAGAGTTGGCCGATTTTCGGGCCATGATCTTGGCCATGCAAGAGGGCATGGAGGTTCTCAAGATGGAGATGGCAATAGTGAAAAGGGCGATTGCCAATGGAGAACATGTGGGTGCGACACCCGCACGAATTGACATCCCAAGGCCTGGGAAGTTCAACGGATCGAGAAATGCCAAGGAGATTGACAATTTCTTATGGCACCTGGAGCAGTACTTTGGTGCCTCAAACATTCGAGATGATGACACCAAGTTGCGGACGGCGCCCTTGTACTTATCCGACACAGCTGTACTATGGTGGCGGACCAAGCAGGCTAACATTGAGAGCGGTGCATGCAGGATGGCTTCCTGGGAAGACTTCAAGGCTGAATTGAAGAAGCAATTCTATCCCGAGAATGTAGAGTTCGAGGCTCGGGGCAGGCTAAAGAGACTTAACCACACCCGTATGATCAAAGACTATGTCAAGGAGTTCCAAGAAATTATACTGGAGATACTAAGCTTGGCGGCAACCGACAAGCTATTTGCATTTATGGACGGACTCAAGCCTTTTGCGAGGCAAGAGTTGGAAAGGCGCAATGTTCAGGACGTGTCGACTGCCATTGCTGTGGCCGAGGGCTTAAGGGAGTTGAAAACCAGCGATAAGCCGAGGACTTTCCGCACAGATAAAGGCAAAGTTGGGGGAGACCGCCCATCAAGGTTAAGGCCAAACAAATACTCGGGCAAGCAACCAGTAGACGAGAACGATAAGCCGAGAGGTTGTCACATTTGTCATAGTACCTCTCACATGAAGTACGATTGCCCATTTAGGAGGAAGAAGGTCGCAGCCATTCAAGAGACCACGGAGACCGAGGTTACGGATGGTGCGCACATGGGCTCATTGAGTTTGCTCAATGCTGTCAAAGCCGTTATGGAGCCGGCGAAGGGACCTAGAAAGGGGTCTATGTTTGTGGATGCCTTGATCGGAGGCACACACATCAAAGCTTTAGTGGATACAGGAGCTACGCACAACTTCATGCGGGACAGCGTAGCCAAAGCATTACAACTTACCGTCACTCCAACTAATGGATCGATCAAGTCAGTGAACACCCATGCTAAACCAGTGACCGGCGAAGCACGAGGAGTGAAAGCAAAGATAGGTGACTGGCAGGGAATGATCACCTTCACTGTAGTGACCATGGATGACTACGATTTGGTTCTTGGGTTACAATGGTTCGATCAGGTACGGGCTTGCATTCTTCCATTTTCTGATTCCTTAGTCATTTTGGACTCCGATAGGACACAGGCCATTCCGGCCAAGAGGGAAGCAAAGGGAACAGGCACCCTTTTAGCCATACAACTTAGTCGAGGACTTCGGAAGCAGGAAGAGACCTTCGCTGCATTTTACGTTCCTGATGATGGAAACGATATTGAAGGCAAGGATGTACCAAAGGAAGTTCAAGCCGTTTTGGAGGAGTTCCAGGACGTGATGCCTGCGGAACTACCTAAGAAGTTGCCGCACAGACGGGATGTGGACCACAAAATTGAACTTATTTTCGATGCGAATCCACCTTCGAGGACACCTTATAGGATGTCACCACCGGAACTTAAGGAGTTGCAGAAGCAATTGAAAGATTTTTTGGATTCCAAGATGATCCAACCATCCAAATCTCCTTATGGATCCCCTGTTTTGTTCCATAAGAAGCATGATGGATCCTTACGTATGTGCGTGGACTATAGGGCACTCAACAAACTGACGGTTCACAACAAGTATCCCATTCCACTCATTGGAGAGCTATTTGACCAACTGGGAGGTGCCAAATACTTTTCAAAGATCGGCCTGAGATCCGGATATTGGTAGGTCCGGATAGCCGAAGGAGACGAACCCAAGACCGCCATGGCGACCAGGTATGGTTTGTTTGATTTTCTTGTGATGCCGTTCGGGCTTACAAACGCCCCAGCGACCTTTTGCACACTGATGAACAAGGTATTTCAACCATACATAGACAAGTTTGTTGTCGTTTATTTGGATGATATTGTCATTTACTCATCATCGATGGAGGAGCATGTAGAACACTTGCGACAGGTGTTCCAGGCATTGTGGGACAATGAACTGTATGCAAAGTTGGAGAAATGCTCATTCGCCCAACAGGAAGTGACTTTTCTGGGGCACCGTATCAAAGATGGCCACATAATGATGGATGAGGCCAAAGTGAAAGCCGTTCGAGATTGGGAACCGCCGACCAGCGTAACCCAACTCCGATCATTTCTGGGACTCGTGAACTACTACCGGAAGTTCATCGAGGGATACTCTCGGATAGCAGCACCATTAACGGGCCTATTGAAGAAGGACCACAAATGGGAATGGACGGACAATTGTCGAGAGGCCATTGAGCGACTCAAAGGCGAAGTGACGAAGCAGCCAGTTCTTGCCTTTACAGACCATGCCAAGGCCTATGAGGTTCAGACCGATGCATCTGATTATGCCATCGGAGGAGTATTGATGCAGCTAGGACATCCCATTACCTATGAGAGCAGAAAATTGAATGACACCGAGAGACTGTACTCGGTACACGAGAAGGAAATGACCGCCATGGTACATTACCTTAGAGCCTGGAGGCATTATTTTCTTGGGAGCAAGTTTGTGGTACGAACAGACAACGTAGCCACAAGTTATTTTCAAACTCATAAGAAGCTCACGCCAAAACAAGCAAGATGGCAGGAATTCCTAGCTGAGTTCAATTATACCCTGGAGTATAAGCCCGGAGTACTTAACCGATTAGACAATGCATTAAGCCGGAAGGCCGAGCTTGCAGCCTTGACCAAGGCCGAGGGAAGCATCAAGGACCGCATATGTGAGGGACTGAGGCAGGACCCTTTCGCAGGAAACATCATGGAGCTTGCCAGGAGTGGCAAGACAAGACGGTTCTGGGAACGAGACGAGTTACTCTTTACCAAAGGCAATCGTTTGTACGTGCCCAAATGGGGGAACTTACGGAGGGACATCATGAAGGAATGCCACGATACACTATGGGCTGGACACCCAGGTATGCACCGTGCAATGGCTTTAATTGACAATTCCTACTTTTGGCCCAGGATGCGTGAGGACGTCGAGGCATACGTCCGGACATGTCTTGTATGTCAACAAGACAAGGTGGAGCAACAACAACCTGGTGGACTACTTCAACCATTACCCATACCGGAACACCCTTTTGAAAGCATTTCAATGGACTTTATTTCAGCTTCGCCTAAATCGGATGGGTACGGGTCGATCATAGTTGTGGTGGACAGGTTCTAAAAATACGCAACCTTTATTCCAGCACTGGCGGACGTAATGGCTCTGGAGACAGCCAAGTTGTTCTTAAAGCATGTGGTAAAACATTGGGGCATTCCAAGGACAATCGTGAGTGACCGAGACCCACATTTCACTGGGAAGTTTTGGTCTGGACTTTTCAAGCTATTGGGCTCGAATTTAGCATTCTCAACAAGTTTCCACCCACAGACGGATGGGCAGACAGAACGAGTTAACGCACTGCTTGAGTGCTACTTGCGGCAATATGTGAGTGCCAATCAGCGGGACTGGGCCAAATTCTTAGACACGGCCCAATTCTCATTCAATTTGCAGAAGAGTGAATCAACAGGATGCAGCCCATTAGAGCTCGCTACAGGGAGACAACCGGAGACAACGAACAACATTTCCACCGGATACACGGGACAGAGTCCCGCAGCATATACCTTTGCTAAGTCATTACAGGAGGAATCGGACTTAGCTCGAGCATCATTGGACAAGGCAGCCAAGAAGATGAAGAAATGGGCCGATCTCAAGCGACGAGCGGTCGAGTTCAACGAAGGCGACTTAGTTATGGTGAAACTTCTCCCGCAGCAATTTAAAGCATTTCGGGCAGTGCATAAGGGACTTATCTGAAGGTACGAGGGACCCTGCAAGATCGAGCGGCGTGTTGGGACAGTTTCATATCGAGTGGAACTACCGCCAAAGATAAAGATACACCCGGTCTTTCATGTTAGCCAACTGAAGCCTTACCATCAGGACATGGAGGATCCGGGCCGAGCTCAGTCACACCGAGCGCCTACTGCCGTGATTACTTTCTTCGACAAGGAAGTAGCCAAGATCATTTCACATCGGGACGTTCGACGAAGGGGCGTGGCCCCATACACCGAATACTTTGTGCATTGGAAGGGACTCCCAGACGCTGAAAATAGCTGGGAACATGAGGATCACCTATGGCAATTCCGGCAGAAGATTGAAGAATATCGGGACAGCATCGTGCTGAGGACGGTCACGACTTTGGTGGGGGAGAATGTCACGCCCCACCTTAAGACAGCAGGTATCGAACAGCATCCGGCCGAAGCCGTGCGGACGGGCGCGCAGCAGGGCCGCGCGCGTACATGGGCCGCGCCAATCTCACAGAGGACTACCCCCCCTATAATAGGCTTAGACGGAAAAAGCCTTGTGACAGCAGTAGACATTGAAAAGCCGAGGAACCCACTCTTCAGAAAGAAGACCCTAGAAGATTCAAGATGGAGACCAATCAATTCCAGAAGGTCAAAGAGGGTTCCAGAAGGTCAGAAATCGGTTCGGATTGCTACGGGCCGAATCGGGCCTTGGACGGGACACTTCGGGCTGGGTCGGGCCGGACGTTCCAGAGGGGTCTGGGACTCCAAGGAGTCTTCTTAGAATTGTTTAGAATTGTATAAATCATTCTAGATGATGGCATTCTTGTAAATACTTGGAATAGTAATGTTTTCTTGGTCATTTGCTAGACTAGGAGGATTAGTATAAATACCCCTCCTTGGGGCTCATTTGTAACTCACTCTTGAGAAATCTGATTTGCTACAGTGCAATAAGAGAAAACCTTCCCCAAGCATTTCCTTACTTTCCTTCCTAGCAGTCTTGTTCATTAATAGGCTTACTACTTAGGATTGAGACAACCTAAGAGTGCCGTACGGTAAGGACTTAGC
Organism: Orobanche coerulescens; assembly: GCA_033398695.1. Taxonomy (NCBI): domain Eukaryota; kingdom Viridiplantae; phylum Streptophyta; class Magnoliopsida; order Lamiales; family Orobanchaceae; genus Orobanche; species Orobanche coerulescens. The sequence continues at coordinate 19,878,859 of CM065814.1, read as the reverse complement.
GAGGCGCAAGTATAACCCCGTGACAGTGCGCTACTATAACTCAAATTCAGTCCAGTGCCTTCTGAACTGTCTGCCTAAACCACAATAGCGTGAGCAAATGCTGAGAGGTAGTGTGTACTCGTACTCAATTAGCGCGCGCTAAGGTGAGTACGTAGCGTGCGCTACTCCTCACACATCCAGCTACAAAGATGACAAAGATGATACGCTCGGCCCGACTCTCTAACCGGGTTGAATGATGAATAATAACTGATACACGATACAAATTACTCTGAACGGTGAATACAATGAATGAATATGAATGATGAAAGATCATTAATGAGTGAAAAAATTACTGAGTGACAATTACTGACTGATAATTACTGAATGATAATGTATGAATTACAACCGGGTATTACATACTCCCCCCTTAAAAAGAGTTTCGTCCTCGAAACTAAGGGTTAAACAACTCGGGATAACTCTCCCGCATACTATCCTCGGTTTCCCAAGTAGCCTCTTCGAATCCGTGTCTAGACCACTCAATTTTAACCAAAGGAATCGTCTTGCTCCTCAACTATTTTATTCGCCGCTCTAAGACTCGTACGGACGCTCCTCATACGAATGATCATCCGCGATCTCGATCTCATCGAACTGAAGTATGTGACTCGGGTCGGCAACATACTTCCTCATATGAGAGACGTGAAACATATTATGAATTCGGCTAAACGCCGGAGGTAAATCCAATCGATAAGCCAGACTACCTACTCGATCCAAAATCTCAAACGGTCCAATGAATCTCGGACTCAACTTTCCCCGCTTCCCGAAATGGAAGATACCTCGACTTGGGGATACCTTGACCAAAACGTGGTCGCCTGCCTCGAACTCTAATGGTCGACGACGATTATCTGCATATGATTTATGTCGACTCTGAGCGGTCAACAAACGACTCCTGATCAAAGCTACCTTCTCACGGGCGGCTATAAGCATATCGGGTTCGATGCCGATTGATTCTGATAAGTCATCCCAACACAAAGGAGATCGACAATGACGACCGTACAAGTCCTCGTAAGGTGCCATCTTAATCGAAGCATGCCAAGTTTTATTATACGTGAACCCAATCAACGGTAGTTGGGATTCCCAATCGTCTTTCCAATCGAGGACACATGCTCTCAATATGTCCTTCAACGTCTGAATAGTTCGCTCTGATTGTCCGTCGGACTGAGGATGAAAAGTTGTGCTGAAATTAAGCTGAGTTCCCATGGCACGATGAACTGATTTCCAAAAATGTGACACGAAATGCCCGTCACGGTCAGAAACGATACTCTTAGGAGTACCGTGCAATCTCACTATCTCCTTGATGAACAATTGGGCAAGTCTCTCGGGACCCCACGTATCCTTAATATTAGGAAAATGAGCTGACTTAGTTAAGCGGTCCACAATTACCCAAATTGTATTCATGCCACGACGACTCGTCGGCAAACTCGTGATGAAGTCCATTGAAATATCCTCCCACTTCCACTCTGGAATAGGGAGTTGTTTCACCATACCCGCCGGTTGTTGATGTTCTATCTTGACTCGCTGACAGGTTAAACATCTCGAAACAAATTCTCCGACTTCTCGCTTCATATTACTCCACTAGTAATTTTGTTTCAAGTCTTTTACATCTTGCTAGACCCCGGATGAATGGAATAAGGGGTAGCATGAGCTTCTCTCAAAATCGAGTTTTTCAACTCATCATTCGCCGGAACGCATAATCGGTTCTTAAATCGCAAAAGTCCATCCTCGTGGACCAATAATCCAGGGGCTTTCCCCTGAGTCACATCATCTCAAATGCGCGACAAAAATGGGTCTGAAACCAGATTCAATCTGATCGCCTCCTCAAGTGGCGATGAAATCTCTAACGTACAAAGTTGCCTTTGTACTCGTTGTAACCAAATCTCGACCTTGGATCTTAGAAATTCCTGTTGAAGTTCCTTCTGAACAGTCAAACTAGCAAGTATTTGCTCCTGAACGGACTTACGACTCAAGGCGTCGGCGAAAACGTTCGCCTTGCCCGGGTGGTACAGGATCTCGATATCATAATCTTTGATTAGTTCCAACCACCGCCTCTGTCGCATATTTAATTCCTTCTGAGTAAATATATATTTCAAGCTCTTATGATCGGTGAAAATCTGACAGGTGACGCCATAAAGATAATGACACCAAATCTTCAATGTGAATACCACGGCCGCTAGTTCCAGGTCGTGGGTCGGGTAGTTGACCTCATAAGGCCTCAGCTGCCGCGAGGCATAAGCAATCACCTTCCCATTCTCCATTAGTACACATCCGAGACCCTGCCCGGACGCATCACTATAAACTACAAATCCCTCCATCCCTTGCGGTAAAGAAAGAACAGGCGCTGAAATTAAACGGCTCTTAAGTTCCTCAAAACTCCACTGACACGCGTCAGTCCACGTGTATTTCTTGTCCTTCCGCAAAAGGTTCATCATGGGTTGAGCGATTTTAGAAAATCCCTCCACAAATCGCCGGTAATATCCATCTAATCCGAGAAAGCTTCCGATTTCCTTAACATTCTTCGGAGGTTGCCAATCTTGGATCGCCTCCATCTTCTGAGGGTCGACACGAACTCCATCTGATGAAATTACATGTCCGAGAAACGTCACCTCGGACATCCAGAAATCACATTTGGAAAACTTTCCATAAAGTTGCTCTCATCTCAACACGTCGAGAACCTGATGAAGGTGAAATTCGTGCTCCTCTCGGTCACGAGAATAAATCAAAATGTCATCAATGAAGACAACCACAAACTGATCCAAATAGTTTATGAAAACTCGATTCATTAATTCCATGAATACCGCAGGTGTATTAGTTAACCCAAACGGCGTGTTCGGAACGCCGTTCTTGTGATATCCGACTCTCGAATTCGTAACTGGTGATACCCAGATCTTAAATCAATCTTGGAAAATACTGAAGCTCCCTGAAGTTGATCCAAAAGATCATCGATGCGGGGTAGGGGATATTTATTCTTGATCGTCACCCTGTTCAATTCCCGGTAATCAATACATAAGCGAAAAGAACCATCCTTCTTCTTGACAAATAATACTGGTGCTCCTCACCCAGATGCACTCGGTCGGATATAACCTTTCTCGGACAATTCCTCCAGTTGATTCTTCAACTCCTTCATTCTGGTCGGGACCATCCGATACGGTGCCTTCGATATTAGAGACGTACCAGGCTCCAACTCAATCGTGAATTCCACATCTCTCTGTGGAGGCAAACCAGGTAACTCGTCTGGAAATACGTCGGCATATTCTCTCACTACCGGAATATCTGCCAACATTATTGATGATTTCTCGGTCTTGGTCATATAGCACCAATAACCAACACACCCCTGACTGAGTAATTTCACTGCTTTCATCAAATTAATGACTTTACCGGAATAGCTAGGATTTACCTCCTTGGAATACACATTCGACTCCATCGTCTGAAATGATAGTGACCATACGCTTGCTGACATTAATGATGGCATCGTGACGATCCATCCAATCAATACCCAAGATAACATCGTCTCTCGGTAGATCTACTACGATCAGGTTTGCCAACCAGACATGGCCATTAAGCTGAATCGGACAATTCTCAATCTCACATCCCCGATAATTCTTTTACCATCAGGTAGACCAATGATAAAAGGCTCACAACTAGTAGCACTATCCAGATGAAGTCTACTCAAACATGACTTTATAAACAAGTGGGGTGGTAGCTCGAATGGTAAGAGTCAGACTGGCTTGCACAGAGTTAGAAATCTTTTCAAAAGTGTGCATTGTCAACTCATGGTCTCTTGATGTATCTTCTCCCCACTTCTCATCAAACCAATTCTCTGAAATTAGGCGAAATATCTCAAGTAACGAGCAAACAGGTAAACGCCTCGCCCATAACATATGATTATTAAAGCATTCAACAGCATTGGATGTCAAGAAGTTATAGCGTCGTACCAGACACTTCGACCTAGCCCACCTCTCTGACCCAATTTCAGAAAGGCGCCTGTGAGTCCCATTAGGGCTTTCGATATGTAGTTTCGAAAAGTAGTTTTCAAAAACTTCTTCACGATGCGTGTAGGCAGCAGTTCTAAAGAGTCCTATAGCATGCGCACCGTAGGAGGTCAGATTTTTTGCAAGATGGTGATAGCACAACCCGTGGAATGCATTCGGATAGACGGCTCAACAAAGATTCGAATGCTCTTATGTTGGTCACTCACAATCAGTAAATCTTCCATCGGATTGTAGCATCTGCGCAGGTTATACAGAAAATAAGTCCATGACTCGTCGTTCTCTATCGGACCGAGACCAACTGAAAGAGGAAATACTTGCTCGTTCCCGTCAAATGTGACGACCGCAAATAGAGTTCCTTTATTCCTTCCCTTCAGGTGGGTCCCATCAACTATAATCACCGGTCGAAGGCACGTATCAAATGCCCTAATACTCTGTCCGAGTGCAACGAACATGTGGCAAAGCACTCCCTCACGAGTCATCTGCAAATCATAAATTGTCCCTGGATTACGCTGTTTTAACAAATACAGATAAGATGGGAGCCTCTGATACGACTCATCAAAGCCGCCATATGTATTCTCTATCGCTATATTCCTCATCCGGAGAGCAAAACTGTATAGCATGTCAATGCCGTACTCCCTACACATCTCTGCAATCATCTCCTTTAGCCTCAAAGTGATCCCCCTCACCGGTCAATCTTTTAGCAAAATAATGGGCGGCAACCTCAGAAGTGACCGATTGTGCTGCAGCACGGTTCAAATCAGGGTGACAACTGTGCTCCAATGTCAACTTAGTAATTCTCCAAATAGTTGCACCCTCAATAGCACACAACCTAAACTGACAATTTTTTCGCCCAGTCTTACAGACAAACACTATACGTTTATCGGAGGAACGATCAGTGATACACTGTAGCATGTTTTCCAAATGATACATTCCTACAGTTATCCTCAACTCTGTCTTGGAACGAAAGGTGGACCCCACCTCTAGCTGACCGGTAACCGGTGGAGGCTGCTCGACCCAACCCAAAGTCCCGGCACTACCGGGGTCCGGAAATGGAATGATCCAGTTACGCATTGATTGTAGATGCTCATGCTCGTTCACAGATTGATGGTCGGATGAGAAGTTCTGACGACTCATAATCCTATCCATTTGGGTTGGTTGGAGAACCCAAGCAAGAAATTCCGCAGATAGTGACTCAAGCAAGTCTTTACAACAATCTTCATCTTCGGATGTATGCACCTCCTCATCTTCCTCGTCTTCCTCATCATCCTCGTATTGATACTCTTTGGAAGGCATATCATAATTTATGTTGCCGGGCTCTACTCTCGAGCTGCTACATTCTATATAAACCTCGGGAGTGGAGGAGCCGTTGTTCTCAACATAGACCTCAGGATCCTCCTTGTATTCTACTAGTAATCGAAGTATCTCGGTATCGCCCCGTAATAGGACTTTTACTTTGTTTCCCTTGGCCATGTGTGTCAAGTACCATAATTTGTAATCGGACTCATTTGGACCACCCAAACCCTCTCTGATAACCCCCACGAGGTTTGCACGACTAACTTTGCTCGTGTTGATATAGACAAAAAAGGATTCCCCGTCTACATATGTCGATCGCACCCAATGACCACCGTGATGTATCAAAATACGCTGCCACGACATGTGATAACAAAAAGATGAATAACTATTCAGAAAACTAAGCGAACAATATTATAAAACGATCTGTCTTGGACACGACCGATGCACACGGTCGTATACTACCGTGTGCAAGTTTCTGGCCATGAACACGATCGCTGTACACGATTGTAGACGATCGTGTTAAACGATCGTGAACACGTTAGTGGTGCGCACGATGTCAAGGTCGTTGGACACGACCGTTGCACACGGTGGCTTCCCATCGTGTGCAGCGATCGTGTCCGTAAGAACAGATCGGGATTTTTTTTTCCATCGATCAAATACTGATGCATACCTTCTTTATGAACTCAGAAGCACGACAAATGAAGTCCTATTTCAACGTCAACTTTTATTTTCGAATAATCTTGTGATTTCTATAAGATTTTTGAGAGACCCTTTGTCAAAAATAAAATGGTTGTGTTGTTTTGATGTATATGTTTGTAGTTAAATTTTGATTGTTGGACATTAATATCGATCGGAGCAGATGAGGAAAGTAAAAAAGAAAAAAGAGAAGAAAAGTAGTTTAAATTAAATAAAATAAAAAAAAGTGAGAAGTCAACATTACAACAAAAGAGAGGACATTTTAGTCTTTTTAATCAAAATGGTACTAAAAACTTATAGTTTTATGAACGAGGATATATAACTTATCAATTTTATAATTTGGTATTAAAAAATTAATTCCCACTTTAATGATACACTAATCAATTGAATAATATTAAAATCATAAAAAGTTATAAGATGGAAAATTATATTTAACAATGATGACATAAATACATCAAAATAAAATCTCTAACTTCTTGAATATCAGGACGAATAAAAATTTGGTGGCATGTTTCATCATAGAAATGTCAATCCCTTAAATGAAAAAACAAATCGAGATGTTTGAGAATTTAAATTAATCAAGTAATATAATAACTATGCTACATTAATAAATTTGGACCTCTAAATGTTGATATCATCACAAATTGCAAAGCAATTATCACTGGTTCCTTGTCTTCCCTAGGCTTATTGTCCATTGTTGACGTCTGTTTTGGTCAACGTCACGTGTGCTGATCAAGACAAATGGATCGAAGCCACGTAGAAAATAATAAACAGAATGAATAAACAGTATGAAAAGTATTGGACCATTAAATTTTATTAATGATCTTGATGTGGAGTAGAGCCGGGCCTAAAATATTTTGGGCCGGTCTATGATGTTGGTGCTTGCTAATTACAAGTCTTATCCTTTTCTTTTTTTCTCTCTTTTTTATCTCTCTTTATCTCTCCCTCTCTTTTTCCTCCCGAGGCTCCCAAAGTCCTCTTTATTGTACATTCTCCATATATATATATATATATATATATATATATATATATATATATAGCCAATTTTAGCCATTCAAGAGATGACAGCTGGAAGATTTAGGGGAACATGCTTATGACATTTGTCAAAGTGTAGGAACTTCTTTGACGCGTGTCAGCTTCTTAGGCTTGCTTTGGGAAGGGATATGACAGCCCTCCTTAATTGTCCTGTCTGCCTGTCCTTCGTGCTTTTGGCAATACTTATCTGTTCTGGCTGACAACGGGGTCGGCCCTCGGACTTCCTGCTGTCCTGGTCGGTCTTGTTATAATTATGATTCAGAGCGTACTCATCCAGGGCCTGCTCGGCCCCTCTGGGTCGGATTCCGGGTCGGCTCAAACGTCTCTGTCCGGTCCAGTTCCAACGAGTCTGGGAGAAAATCGGGTCTATGACCGGTTCGGCTCCAGGATCTGCTCGGCTGGTCGGCTGCCTGGAGTATTTATGTGGATTCCAAGGTGGATCGACTACCAACAAGGGCCCCCCGAGTCCAGGGTCGTGCCGGGTTGGCCGGTGCTGGGGTCGTTTTAGATTGAGGCCGATCCGGCTTGGGGGTGGATAAGATCTCTCGAAGGGACGTCTCTTCGAGAGCCGCGTCGATTCGACTTCGGGGTCTTCAAGTGTCATAATGAGAGGGACGCGTGGTGGGACGTAATTCGTTGTGTTTCACGCGTTTTTGATCTTCGCGACGATTCATTATGAATCGCCGCTTCACGCGCCTGGCATTTAATGCCCTTTTTTCTCCTATAAATATAGGAAACCTCCTTCTCTATTGTCCCCTTCGCCATTTTCGTGTCTTGTTGCAGATAAGAGAGAGAATTTTCCGGCGTCCTTTTCTTGTTTTTAGAAAGAATTTTCCGGTAAGCTTTTTCTCTTTTTTTTATTTTACGATGTCGGAGCGGAAGGATGTGGCGGCGGCGGAGTTGACTGTGTCTCCGGACCGCACGGGAGTGGCGGATCTGTTGATGGGCGATGTTCCCATTGACTGGAGCGACAAGGAGGAAGGTGGTGAGGCCGCGAGATCGCCGGATTCGGGAGACACGAGGGTGGTGGCGCCGTTGACGGCGGTTGGAGCCTAGATTCGGCCTCGGCCGTCTCTTTTTGTTCCGGCAGAGTGGGATTCGGCCTTGATTCGCAGCACGGTCACCGAAGAGCAGTTGGAGGCTTGGCGGGGGCGGTTCAAGATACCCGCAGTGGTGCGGATGTATGTTCCGAATCCCGAGGAGAGGCCTCATGCCCCGCCCGTTGGCTGCACGGCGGTGTATTACCGCTCCCTGTTGTCAGGGCTGAGGTTTCCGCTTCCGTTGGTGTTTTCCCGGTGGTTAAGGCAATGGGGCCTCTGTATTGCCCAAATTCATCCGAATTCCTGGGCTCGGATGGTGGGTCTCTTCATTCTTTTCACTCAACATCGCTGGACCGAGCCCAGCTTTGAAGAGTTCAACAGTCTCTTCCTATGGAGGTCGGTCGGCCGATCCGGCTCTGGCTGGTTTTACTTGACAGCCCGGCACGCGATGCATAAAGAAATGGTGGATGTGCCGAAGACCATCCATAGTTGGAAGGAACAGTGGTTCTATGTAGAGGGCCGTGGAGGAGCTCGGCTGATGAGTGGGAGCCTGGTGTGATAGACGCCGAGCTTCGGGTCCCAGAGCACTTCACTGCTAAAATGAGTAAGTGTCGTGTTTCTTATTGTTGTTCCCTTTTTTGTCTAACGCTCATAATTTATTGCTTGTGCAGAACGTATCCCGGCTCAAGAGACTTCCTCCTTGTTTGACGACCGGGTTGAACAGCTCTTAGATCTTCCAGCCGATCGGAGGAAGTCGCATCTTCTGGTTACTGAGGATAACCTTTGGGCGGCTGGACTTCGATCAACCGATCCGAGCAGAATGTCTTCATCAGGTAGCTCTTTTTTTTTAACACGTCTTATTTATCCAGTCCCTAGGGGCAGGAGTTCGTCGGGACGGAAAGAGACGCCTGCGCAGCGGGTGGCGAGGCTGGCTGCTGAGGCCGCCGAGCGTAGGGAGTGCACGGGCAAGCGGAAGAGAGTAGAGGCCGATCCTGAGGATAGCGTGACCAGGGCTGAGGGTTTCTCCGTTCCTGAAATTGTTGTGCCCGCCCCGAGCCCTGTACGGACGGGCCATGCGACGGGTAAGGAGCCCGCAATTGATTTGGAGGGCCACTATCTCCCGGTGAATAAGGACCGGGAAGAACCTTGTGCCCAAATGAAGGGGCGACGACCGCGCTGGTTCCTTGACTACGTCCGGGCAGCCACCCCAACCGCCGAGATGCTCGACCGGGTCCCTCCAGCGGTGGTTGAGTCCAGCCATGTCCCCATTTTGGGTTGGACGCCAAAAATGGAGATGGTGACCAATGACATGGGTCCAGATGAGCAGATCCAGTTTGGAAATGCTCTGATGGGCCGTGCGTTGTGCACCTATGTAAAGGCCACTGGGGAGCTGATGGCCCTGGTTGAAAAGCACAAGAAGGCGGAGGCCGATCTCAAGGCCTTACAGGAGGAGCACCACCTCTGCCCTTCGCTTATTAAGTCTCTCGAGGAGGAGATGACCTCTCTGAAGGGTGAGATGGAGCTTCTGGAGAGCCGGGCCTTCGAGGCCGATATCTGGAAAGAAAAGGCCGACGAGATGGCCACGGCGGCCGAGCAGGCGCAGAAACGGTGTCTGGACATAAGGGCCGAGCACGAGGCCTATTTGCAGAATACTAAGGCCCAGCTTGAGCATCTGACCGAGCGGGCCCATACTTGTGAAGCTACAGGCTATGCCAGGGGCCTTGCCGACGGGGCGGCTGCTTTCCAGAAGACACCCGAGTTCGAGGAGTTGATTAACCTTAACTACGTCTCCACCTGTTATGAGATATTGGATCTTATGAAGGAAGGGAAGACCGTTGAGAAGGTCCATGCCTATATAGAGTCTCAGGCGGCCGACCTGAAGGTTGAATCTCTCGGAGCTGACGGGCCGAAGGCCGCAGAATTTATCGAAGACCCGGTGTTGATTCCGTCTGGCGAAGGTGAAGAACAGTCTTCTCAGGCAGCCGGTCAGGAGGACGGGGCCGAGTAGATTTTTGTGTTGTTTCATATATGGCCTGCGTGCCGTTTTTCCTTAGTTTCCTTTGTATTGATGTAGAATGGCTTATTTTAAATGAATGAAATCTTTTTATAGCATCTGTTGCTTTTCTTTGTATGTTTGGGCTCGGTTGGTTTGATCGTTGCCTTGCTTTTCTGTTCACCATTTGTTGATTGTGCCGGATGGGCTGACCTTATGCGATGCCGAGGCGAGCTCGGTCTTATAGTGCCGGATGGGCCGGTCTTATGAGGTGTCGAGGCAAACTCGGTCTTATAGTGCCGGATGGGCCGGTCTTATGAGGTGCCGAGGCGAACTCGGTCTTATAGTGCCGGATGGGCCGGTCTTATGAGGTGCCGAGGCAAACTCGGTCTTATAGTGCTGGATGGGCTGGTCTTATGAGGTGCCGAGGCGAACTCGGTCTTATAGTGCCGGATGGGCCGGTCTTATGAGGTGTCGAGGCGAACTCGGTCTTATAGTGCCGGATGGGCTGGTCTTATGAGGTGCCGAGGCGAACTCGGTCTTATAGTGCTGGATGGGCCGGTCTTATGGGGTGCCGAGGCGAACTCGGTGCCGGATGGGCCAGTTTTATGAGGTGCCGAGGCGAACTCGGTCTTATAGTGCCGGATGGGCCGGTATTATGAGGTGCCGAGGCGAACTCGATCTTATAGTGCCGGATGGGCCGGTCTTATGAGGTGCCGAGGCGAACTCGATCTTATAGTGCCGGATGGGCCGGTCTTATGAGGTGCCGAGGCGAACTCGGTCTTATAGTGCCGGATGGGCCGGTCTTATGGGGTGCCGAGGCGAACTCGGTCTTATAGTGTCGGATGGGCCGGTCTTATGGGGTGCCGAGGCGAACTCGGTCTTATAGTGCCGGATGGGCCGGTCTTTTGAGGTGCCGAGGCGAACTCGGTCTTATAGTGCCGGATGGGCCGGTCTTATGAGGTGCCGAGGCGAACTCGGTCTTATAGTGCCGGATGGGCCGGTCTTATGAGGTGCCGAGGCGAACTCGGTCTTATGGTGCCGGATGGGCCGGTCTTATGAGGTGCCGAGGCGAACTCGGTCTTATGGTGCCGGATGGGCCGGTCTTATGAGGTGACGAGGCGAACTCGGTCTTATGGTGCCGGATGGGCCGGTAGTCGATCCACCTTGGCATCCACATAAACACTCCAGGCAGCCGACCAGCCGAGCAGATCCTGGAGCCGAACCGGTTATGGACCCGATTTTCTCCCAGGCCCGTTGGAACCGGACCGGACAGA
>CM065814.1:19096857-19267000 GCA_033398695.1 Orobanche coerulescens | reverse complement strand
AATCTACCCTCCTAGATTGAATTCCTACCGTTATAACTATGCACACTCCGTCTTAACACAACGTCATAAGACAGCTTCCTTTATAACATACCATACCCGAGGTAACATCAACATTTAGAGTAGTGCTATTAGGACAAAAGATTCATCATGAGACAAAGCTCAAAATATTCAGACCCCTAGCTAGATATACATAACACAAGTACATGCCACACGGCTTGAAAAATGACCATCTTACAATACAGAGACCGATACAGTAAAATAGTACACGGCCGTACAAAGATTTAACATCTTACACGAGTTTTTTTTTCCCCCAACTACGTACCTGAGCTATTATATATGCCCATCAGTAGTCGGTTATACCAACAGATGGAATCCCATTTAAGCTATTTCTGGAGTCCTTCCGGCTCATGTAATCTCCGCGGATGTTGTTTGATTGGACGTAATTAGGAAGATCAATGCCGTCTTTGCCCATCTGTTGGAATTCAAGAGGGGATAGAATCTTGATATACCAGACACTGTTTACGAATTCCCTGAAGACGAGGAAAAACAAGTGGTGAGAGAAACGAAATCGTACCATGCAACTGCACAAATTGTAGCCATAATCTCAAAAGCTACGCCGAGGTTTTAGCCTAATTGCAAAAACAAAGGGAAAAAAAAAACTTTATTATCTATGTATTATTTTATAAATTACCTCTCTCAAATTCAATAGGTGCAAATTTCAAAATAGAAAAGAATAGTAGCAAACTCGTCTGTGCCGGATTGTAAATGAAGTGTATAATTTCAACATTAAGAAATTAATACTAAATTTGTTTTTTAATAACTGTCGACATTTCGAGACAACTTTAACCATAAATAACTTTTTGATTATATCGTGAAAAATTATCAAAAGATTAATATTATGGAAATATTTTAGAAAATAATATAATGATAGTTTATATTTATCGGTTACAATACCCAAAACAAAATAAATGATCAAAGTTAAGTAATGAAGTAGTCGAACAACACTTATTGAAAAAGTGAGGTAGTATATGGTAGGAATAGTGCTTACTGCCAAGGGTCATCGCCGAGGAGAAGAACATCATTCTCTCGGTCGACAAATACAAGCTGCCAGCCTGATCTCTGAGGGTCCTCCAACATCCCTTCAAGCCCGAACATACGAGCAAGCTCACTCCGCAGCTCTTCGTAGCTGCTAAATTTTGAAATATCGAGCGACCGGCCGAAGGACCCTGATTTGTGAACCTGAAAAATAATCAATATTATCAATAACAACAACTTAAGGCCTTCAGAAGAACTTACCATATAATACCTCTGTTTTTAATTAATGTTTGACTTTTCAACATTAAAGTTTGACCGTTTATTTCTTTTTAGATATTGTACAGATAAATATGTCATTATATTTGTTCTTCAAAATATTTCGATAATAGTATCTTTTTAATAATTTTTAATGATATGATTGAAAAATTATTTATAGTCAAAGTTTCATCTCGAAAGTGAAAATGGCATCCTTAAAAGAAAAGAGGTAGTACTACTTAAAAAGCCGGTCGAGATGGAAATGTAGGTCAAAAGCCATAAATGTGATGTGTAGAGAATATCATGTTAGCATAACATTAGAATATCTACCCTAGAAATTTAGCCTGATTTAAAAAAAAAAAAAAAAAAAAAAAAAAGTTATCTTTCAAAATTACAAATACCCCCTTGACATGTCTCTATTTTACAAACTGCCACCTATTTGAGGTGCAACTTGTGATATAAAACACGAACCCGAAGGGGTATTTGTAATTGTATAAGATAGGAAAGAAAGACCACGATGGAATAGTACGGTGCTATCGACAAAGATGTGCTATCAAAAACCAAAAAAATGAGAAATAAGGTTCGGAAAGAAAATGCGGAAACTCACCTTCACAAAGGTTCCAGGGGTAGTTTGGTCCATATTTTCCGAGGACTGCAAAAAACCCGACTCATCTACACAACTCGAGGTAGTCATATCCGAGTTAAGACGGAAGTCATTGCCTGTACCACTTACAAATACTGCAGGTGTTGCATATGGCACAGACAACAACTCATTCTCATTGCTGGTGTTTCCAAGTGTCGAAATCCCATTCATCATCATAGCCGGCGAGTTGCTATTATTATTATTATTATTATTATTATTATTATTATTATTAACCCCAAACTGTATATTATTACGAGAATCCATCATGCCTTGAAAATCCAAAAATTCTCTACCAGGAAACGGTGGAAACAAGGGTGAAAGGTCGAACTGTGAAGATTTCGGAGGAATTTGAGGGTCTAATGCTACTCGTTTAGACAACGAGGAGTGAGAGGCTGAAGGATTCGGCCTTGGGGAAGAAGATGAACCTAAAAGATTCTGCATGGATGAATTATTACTAGTACTACTGTTATTATTAGGCGAAGCCATGTGGCCCCCGATGAGATCGGACAAGTTTTGTAGCTGGCTCGTGGGCAAATATCCCTGCAGAGGCGCGATTTGGGCCTCGGAGGCTGGTGGGCCTAACTGTGGGCCAGTGAGAATGGTTTTCTGCTGCTGCTGTTGTTGTTGATGATGATGATCGTTAAGTTGCTGACGGAGTAGCAATTGCTGCTGCAAAATCTGAGCCTGTGAATAGAGTTGCAAACGAATCAGATCGGGTAGAATACTTTGATATTTTCTTCCTATTTGATCAATTCCGAGAAAATTTTTATTTTTATTCTTTTTAACATTCAAACAATTGGTTCCTACTCTTACCTTTTTTTTAACGATTGAATATATTTGATTCTATATACACACATCTACTTTTGTTTTTAACATCTTACGACCTGCAGTTCACGAGTGTTGTTGTTTCGGATGTTTTCGCACATTCCAACACCATAAAATTCCTAACACGCCATTAACAATATTTTATCTATCAAGAAAGTTAAATACTCTCTTACAAGACAAATAAGTAAGGTAGTTGATGAAGGGCAAATTAGGGAAGTGGTTCACACTGTACATAGAAATCCCAAAATATTGCATCTACTTTAAGCTCACAAAACGACATTTAATGTGAACTGGAGGTACTATGAAATTGCAAAACATGAATTAAAGTAACTAATAACGTCGAATATTAATAAAAATACCCACAACATAAATGCATATCCATAAAATACTTTGTAGGATCCATATTAAATATAAGGCCTTGAAGCAAAGTTAAAATCCAAGTAAAAAGGACTTTTTTCAATCACCACATGTTTTTCCTTAATATAATTGGTGAATAATATAAACCATACATAAATAATTAGAGGTAGAGTAATTATTCATATATTCCTCGAATACTCAAACCAGATACAATGATAGTCGACGACGAGTCGTCCTGTCGGGATTTGAAAAAATCGCTGGACGACTTATTGAGTTTGGACGGTAAATTTTTTTACCCCAAACCCGACCCGAGAACCCATATTTTTACCCAGAAACCCACCGGTAAACTAAATTTGAAATTAAAAATGGTAAAGCGAGCATTTTATTTGCTAGTTGTAAAAGTTCAACTATATTTGGATGTTATTTAGTGACCATGATCTATTATGGATATTTGTTGAATTTGAACTTTATATTCTATTAGTTTTTAACGAAAACTATAAAATTGTTGTGTGTTTAGTTATATTATGTATTAAATCTAATAAATATAAATAAATATGTATATATATGACCTTCTTGTCGACTTGACACGACTAATCGAACGACTTGTCGACTTGTCGTCCTGAAAATGCATGAGCGACTTGGCTCGACTTGACGTTGTGATAATCTTGGATATACATATTCGTACTCTTGAAAACATACGAAACTGAATAAATATTCTTATTTGATTCTTATTTGGATTCTTATTCTACAATTTAAAACTCAAATACTGACAAACGAATTTGAATATCCAATCATCCCCCCAAAAAAATGAACACAACCTTACCTGGGATACAGCGTTGCTTTCTGGAAAGTTCTGATTATTAAAGTTGTATTGAGAATGGGAGTGTTGCAGCATTTGATTCGGACTTAGTGAAGTGGAAATGTTCGGCATGCTCTGCGGGAAATAAAGGAGGGACTGATTGGTAACTTTGGAGGGGTCTAACGACCCTTGGTCCTGGAGTCCAGCAGCCGACATTATTTGGTAAACATCGGGTTGTAAACCAAGCATGGATGTGTCGAGCCGTGGTTGCATCCATGGAGATAGGCCGAACCTCTGGAAATTCAGAGACTGGATCCCTTGATCTGCGTATATGAATGGAGAATTTAGTAGTAAAAGTTCTGAAGCAGAAATCTATAAGAGCTCGTTAGTTTTTCTTCTCGGAGGAAATCTTTTCAGTTTCACACTATTATCACTATCATTTTTCTTTTGAAATCATGGTTGTTGCAACATGTCACCTTCTACATTTAAAAAGATTCACATAATTGCAAATATAAAGGATGGGAAAATATACAAAACTACCCTCGAGGGTTGGCCAAATCACAAAATATACCTATTTTTGCAAATTATCAAAGTCGCGCTTGAGTTCGATTCATCGTACACTCTGCACGTGCTGTTAGTGGAGCTAACGAGAATTGCTGACATCATCAAATAATTTTAGAATTACAAATAATCCCCATTTTCCGCTTTGCATTTTACATCTACATCCACCCATCTTCCGAATATTACAAATAATCGGACAGAAAAGTTGGGACTATTTGTAAATGTTCTTAAAAAGGTCAGGGGTGTAATTGTAACATATTCGACGCGTCAGCAGGTTTCAGTCGAAATGTATGACAGAATCAAAGCTCATGGGTGAGTTTGTGATATTCAAAAGTTTGCCTTTTTTTTTGGTAAATAGTATCCCCTATAATTGAATAAATAATATAACACTCCAAAAGCTTTAAAAATATACCATCCCGACAAAACACGACCCTAAAAAAATGACTAATAAAACCAGACCAGGGAAGAGGGGCATTCCAGATGGCCATGGTCTCTTGAGCCTGAGGGAAAATGGAGACGGGTACATGGGGAAAGTCATAAGGGGTTCGATCTCCCACAACGAAACTCTTGGTTGCCTCTCCCCTGCAGTCGATTCATCCCATCCGACCTGAATAACGATTGTTAGCCACCACCATATATCATAATAAAAGAAACATTTAATCTCTTATCAATGCTGAGGGAAAAATAAATAAAATTTAGCCATTGGCTGTGAACGAACCTTCACTGAGCGCCAATGGGAGTTCGGCCAACGAACAGGATCCAAATCACTGATACCAGTAATCGTGCCCATATACCTGAGTTCAACATCTAAAAGGATCAAGTACAGAAAATCGAATGATTCACCCATTATGATCAAGGATAATTTACAAATCGTTTAGATTACAAATCTTCACTTGAGCTTTGTAATTACCTAACAAACACTACCACCACCTTCTTTTTCTTGAGGGTGCACTTTTGTATGGAACACAAATGTATAAAAAGATAACTGTTTTTTGTAATTAGGCTAAACCTCAAGGGTAGTTTTACAAAGTACCTTTTTCTAGGTATGATTCACAGTTAAAATGAACTCTAATATCTTTATAATGTGAAGGGGGGATTTGAAATATTTTGGTTGATGATTTTAGTGTCACCATTCATTTTGTGTAATTGGAACTAATATGTGAGCTAAGGGGTTTTATAATTTGTATTCTAATATATGTTCGGGTATGTGCGGAGTGCACACATGTATAAGATCGAATTATAAGCCGGTACGGCCTAATGTCGGGGGTCCGGGGGCAGCGCCCCCGGTGACGGGGTTTAGGGGCAGCGCGGAAATTTAGACCGGGGATTTAGTGATATTTCCGAATTTTAGAGGGAGACTATGGTAAAATGACTAATTTCGTCAATTTTGGTAAACCATCCGTCAACCCTAATTTCGGACCACTAATGACGGCGCCGCTCTCAAAACCCTAAAAATCGACCTACTGTAACCCTAATCGACATGTATAAATAAGGCTCTCCTCTTGAGTCTTAGAGATAACCTTCTTCTGAGCTCTCTCTCTTTCTGAAAAAAAAAATACAGAATTTCTCTAGCAATTTGGCTTACGTTTCTGTGCCTAGATTCGTAAGTGTTCCATTGAATTATCCTAGACTAAATTTCTTGTAACCCGGGCATAGGGTAGAAATATCGGTTCGAAAAGTGTTTACACGATCCATTGGAAATCCGGATCTCCATAACAAACTCTTATATCCCAACAATGAAGAGGTTAAATGTAAGACCAAATAAAATCTCACCGGTATTTCTTAATTTAAAGTTTTATTAGGTTTTTCTGTAATTAGGTCGAACCTCAAAGGAAAACATTGTATGGTTAGTTTAACATCCAGTAAATATAATGCATCAAAAAGAGAAGCATCTGCAGAATACAGCAGCTTTGTAGAGTAAGAGAAACCAATACACAACAATAAAAATCGACACAAAGATTAACGAGTTTTGAAACGTAACTAAGGTTAATATATGTCCTAAATTCTTTTGAAATGACATTTAAACAATTACATTAGACTTTCTTTTTAAGAACATAATATTCAGAGCATGCTACATTTAAGTTCAAAACATTAACATAATTAACATATTTTATCTAATTGTAACAAGGATGTACGGAGTGTAGTTAAAAATAATTTCAGAGTCTAATTGAATTGTTTCCGCTAAATATTTCCTTTTCTACAGAAAAATTTACGACTTCAAGAAAGGCAATTAAGGTAGAGAAAAAGGAGAATCCAAAAGCATATTCAGTCAAATATTTGTGGTTTCGTAGGGAAAATATAGACCTACCTACGGACACTTGATTCTTCCGTTTCAAAAAGCATCCGAAAACGCATGCCCACAGAAACTCGTGTATGATACACGGCTTTAGCGTATTTTGCAAGTGGTATCACAAACTCTGATGGACTAGCCCTGAAATTTAAAAACAAATGGAAAAAAGTTCAAAAAATTGTTTAAGATACAAAGTTACTTAATCAGAAAGGAAAAGATAAAAAAGAAAAACGAACCTTGGGTTGTAAAATATAGTGAAACGACTATTTGTCGATGCTGCATGAGCAGCTGCAGCAAGAAGACCAATGTGCATGCTATCACTTGATAGAACAGATGAAGGCATAATGGTTTGAGGACGATTAGCACGTCTAATTCCCAAGAACAACTGATTATTCTCATTCCTGATTGTGTTAAAACAATTATTATGAGTCAGAAATGACAGCTGTTATTTCAAAACCAACCTAAAGGTATACTACGTCGTTATGTACTTTGAAAGCTGCAGATAACATTTCAAAGAAACGACAAGTACGATCAACTCTCTCTCTCTCTCTCATATATATATATATATATATATATATATATATATAATATACCGATTCGATCCGAGATCTCTTATTTTCGATCCGAGATCTCTTATTGAATTACTTATATATATATATATATATATATATATATAAACCAATTGCATTATTAAGTAATTTCATTGCATATTTGTTATTTGTTGCATCAAGCTGGTCGCTAGAATATGCAACAAATAATGCAATAAAAAATACATAAATGCATATAATTCTACTCATCTACAGCCGTTAGATCACTAATATCAATGGCCTACAAAAGTTTCTAGATTTCACAAGGTAATTAGTTTTCATATGATCTATTTCCTATATATATATATATATATATATATATATATATATGGGGCGCGTTCTATGCAGTACCAATATTAGATGCAGTACTTTACAGTACTAATTTATGCACGAGTTTTGTACTAATTATGCATGAAATATATGCATTTCGTGCATCAAAATTTCAATGCATTAAAATATGCAATATATGCATCAAAATATCGATGCATTAAAATATTAGATTATATGCATCAAATATAAATATCGATGCATTAAAATATTAGATTATATGCATCAAATATATTGCATATTTTAATGCATTGAAATTTTGATGCACGAAATGCATATATCTCATGCATAATTAGTACAAAACTTATGCATAAATTAGTACTGTAAAGTACTGCATCTAATATTGGTACTGCATAGAACGCACCACTATATATATATATGGTTGGCTCAAATAGGAACCACTCCTTACATGGGAACGTGAATTCAGTGCATATTTAGTACGGTTTCATTGTGCTGTAATGCATATTCATTTTCCGAATTCCCACTGCACACATTTAGTACGGATTTACTGTCCATTGGGAGAAAAAATGTATATGCATTCAACATACTATGTATGCAGTGACTCTGTAGTAAATATGCACGAACTCACGTTCCCATTTTAAGAACTTGTTCCCGTTTGAACCAATCCACACACACACACACACACACACATACACACACACACACACATATATATATATATGTGTGTGTGTGTGTGTGTGTCATAGTTGTTAGAGGCGCGCCCAAGGCGCTAGGGGCGCCAAGGGCAGCGCCTCCGGGAAGGCGAGGCGGGCGCAGGGAGGGAGGCGGGCGCCTTTGTGCGCCTAGCGCGCCTCCGAGGACGCACCTCAGGCGCGCCTCTCTCCCATCTTCATTTTCAACCTTTATTAATATTATATATTCAGTAGTATTAATATATTTTAGATGCGATATATTAGAGAATTCAAAATTAAGGTTAACCCTAATTTTTTGGCTATTTTTTTATTTTTATTTCTTTTTTTTGTTTATTTATTGTATAATATAATATGTGATATGATTTGCCATATTTTCAGATTTTTGTATCTAAAGATTATATTTTCTGTTTTTATGTTTATTTTTCTATTTTTTTTCATTATTTTTTAATTTCGCATTTGATTAATATGTGATATGATTTTTCTCTTTTGATGAGGAGGTGGAGTTTGATGAGGAGGAGGAGGAAGACGAGTGATAGTTTAATTGAGACTTTAAGAAATGTTGAACTTAAACATTTCTTTTGTGTGTTGATTTTTGTTGGTTATATGTTGGTTTTTGTTGATTATGTGATTTATTATTGAAGTTGAAGTTAAACCTTATGTTATGGAAGTCTTAGACTTAATTACATGAATTATGTTTTTTTTATTAATTTTTAATTAATTTTGCGCCTCGAGGCACGCGCCTCGGGCGCGCCTCTCACCTCGGGCGCGCCTCTCGCCTCGGGCGCTAGGGCAGCCTTTGCGCCTCTGTGCGCCTCTCGCCTCTAACAACTATGGTGTGTGTGTGTTCTACATGATGTAAAAATCTATTTCTTTCTTGCCAAAGCTACCTGTGGCAGTTTAGCTTTAGCCTATTAGAAAAGAAATCCAAGAAATCCAGTCATCGTTTAAAATAACAAAAAACTCGTTTGAGGTATTACAAGTACCTCCTTCAGGTTTGTGTTTATTTTACAAATTACCCACCCTTAATTGGTGCAACTTGTGAAATAAAAGTAAAAAAGTGAGGTATTTGTAAGTTTGAAAGATAACAAAGATTTTCTTTTCAATTTAGGTTAAATTTGAAGGGTCGTATATGAAGCACGGACACGATACACGAAACGTGTACATCGTATAAGATTCATGTTTTCGCAAAATGTAGGATATAACACGTGGAGTATATGTGTAATTATTTCTCTCTCTCTCTCTCTCTCTCTCTCTGTGTGTGTGTATATATATATATATAGAGAGAGAGGATGGGTCAAATGAGAATGGCTTTTGAGCGGAAAATAGGAATAAATCTGAACCATGGATGTCTATGTGATCTACGGTACGGTCCAGATTAGTATAATGCATAAACAATATGTATTTCATGCATCAAAATACTAGTACATTAAAATTATGCATTACATGTAAAAACAAAAGTCAATGCATTAAAACTATACATATCTTCGCCATCTATTTAATCAATTAATCAAGATCCAAGGACCAAATTTATTCCTATTTCATAACTTAAATCTCATTCTCACCGGAACCATCTCCACATATATATATATATATATAAACTCAATCATAATTAATGTCACAACTTAAAATGTTAAACATAATGATAATTGATAAAAGAAACACCATCACTAAGACGACCCAACATAAATTATGATTCCAATTTTTTTTTTTTTTGAAAAATGCAATTTGACCCTGGATAAGCGTATCCTACCACATCCTCAACAAATCCGCTACTAAGAAAATTAGTAAAAAATGGATACTTCTGGATAGGCGTATTCGGGGCAAGTGTTTTCAGTCACGCTCATTTGCGATACATAGCACGCTTTTGAGCCAAAAAAAAATTGAAAACGCCACAGCGCATGGCCAGTTACTTTCGCACTTGTTTTGCGCACACCATCTGCTTACATGGCAACCAAAACGCGCAACTGCCTGCGCGGATTGCGCTACTGCGCGAAAGGCGTGCGCGCCTATTAGGGTTAAATCTGGAAAACCCTAATTAATTAAATCTTAAGCCGCGAATGACAGAAGACTTGTGAGCGACCAAACAAAAGAATCCGCAAGATTCTTGAGCTGACTCATAGAGGTAAGTATCTAACCATAAGAAGGGGGGGTCAGAAATGGTGGGGGGGGGGGGGGGGTTCTTACAGCTAGAAGTGGAACAAGTTTTGCAAATATAGAAACACGTCATACATATATCATCACATACCAGATGAAAATGACAGAGTCTCCAGCAGCAAGCCTCTTTGCACTCACAAACACACTCCATCCCGTCGTAAGGAGATGTCTCTTTGGCTGACCTGTAAAGATGAGTTCTTCAGTTAGCCACTAAATAAACAAGATTCAATCTTTGCAAGTCGATAATCATATTAGGCATGTTATGACCTTATTATCAATATATCTCGAAATCAATTATTGTTTTTTTTTCTGCCTTTTCCCTCCTTTGTCCTCAGCAGCTTTTAATTTTTACCTTCTATAAACACCAATTAAACATCTACCTACGTCACTACGTGTTTCAACTTATTCCTTCTTTACGTAAATATAAATTTAATGTTTTATATTAATTCCATCAAACTGATATGAACTTAACTAAGGTATCAAAGTAGAAATTCACATCACCAATTCGCAGACAGGCGAAATACAAGAGAATTTATACAACATCCAAATAAATAAACTTCTTCATCGATTTACTTCACTACCTTTAGAGTCATTCTTCATTTCAAGAAAAAATCTACGATCATTACCATATTAAATAAAAATATATATTCCCTCCGTCCAACAATAGATTGTTCACTAGACTTTTTCTCGTCAATTTTTTTTTTTTTTTTTGCTTTTGACCATAAATTTATGTAAAAAAATACAGTAAATTCTGACATGACATGCCTTACAAACGCACAATTTTGTCTCACTTGCATTAAAATGCAAGATTTTTTCCTCGTCAATTATAATCTTGCACCCACAAGGATTAAACACCACTTAGACGTCACTTCGTACGCGAAGATCGTGAAGAAAAGAAGTAATGTCCATTACTCACAACCAGCTAATAGAAATATATGGAAGTGAAAATAGATTATTAGCAGGCAAATAAAAGAAAACAGTACCCCAAGAAAAACAAAATTCAAGAATCGCTATTAAGAATAATTGGACGAATTTTCTTAATCGGAAAAATTTTCAAAACTCACCACGAAAGATATGCCTAAACTTCCATTCATTGCCATGCAGATCTTTTGCAATCAATTCTTGACAAGGAGGGGTTTGAGAAAAATCCTGAGAAAAAACACAAAAAAAAAATGAAAAAATAAATCATTAACCTAAGACCACCAAACAACTATTAAAAGAATCGCCACATCAGATGCATGCGGGAAATATTTAAGTGCTTGTGGGACCCACAAGAGGAGGAAAGACTTTCTCAGCAGCACGGCGAGGTACGGAAAAACCTCCATGAGTGCTCGTGTCGCTAGCGGTTAATGTTTTACAGAAGTAATTGGTTGGCTGTTTGTTAGGGGCTCCAAGTTCCGATGGCAGCAGGCACAAGTCCTTCTGCTCTTCCTGACGAGAATGGAAAACAGAATCGTTAGTTAGGAACAATACCACACAAAAATTCACAAAATACAAATGAAGAAAAAAAAAAGTTGAAGTATAATACCGGGCTGAGTGGTTGCAGAGTCATCTGAGCATATACTTCGTCTGTTTCAATATCAGCCTGTAATGTAATGATGCAAACTCATTTAAGCAGTGTATAAATATAATAATATCATTAAAAAACAAAAATAATATGAAAAAGAGACTTACATGCATGGTAACATTGTGAAGCTGGCATATAAGTTGTGGTTGTAAGCCAGGACAGTTAGGAATAGCAGAATCTATTTCCTTGTTAGTTGAGGCGGTAACCTGTTTAGAACTTACGAGGGCTATTCAGAAACTAATCCTACGGAACATAAATCTTCTAGTTTAACTTTATAAACACTAGTACGGAATTACTTGTCTTAAAAACGCAATAATAACTAAAACTGGTCGAATATTTAGATTTAATTCGGTTCGAATCGCTCACGGGGAAATATCACTTATTGAACGTTGTGTGGCAATACAAGCACCACAGTTTGCCGACTTTTGCGAACTAAAATGTACTATATCATTACATATCAAGCGCCAGTCTTTAAACAATTGGAAAAAAAGAAGTAAATCGAAATGCAGGTAAGATGTTGGGCTAATTCAAGCAGGCATACGTGTACTCTTCCGATTCTCTGTTTCTTAGAAACACAAAAATTTCACTATTTTGTAAATTTTATCGAAGTTCAGTCTAAACAAAATGAACCACAAATGTTAAACCTGCTCACTATGGCCTTGAGGAAAATACACGACCCGGCTTCCCATCTGCGGAAGCGAAACTAGTGGGCCGGCACATGCATGCCATAGCTCCGAATTCAAGCATTTTGTCTCCCCTGCCATAACAAATCAATTATTTAAAAAAAAAAAAAAAAAGAATTTCACACTACCAATTTATTGACAACTTGAAAATAAAGCCAGCAATCCCATATGCAATACCAAAAAAAAAAAACATTAAAAAAAAAAAGCTAACCTTCCTCTGTCTGAGCATTAAACCCAGTAGTAGTGGATGATGAAGAAGAAGAAGATAACCTCATCTCATTCCACACAAGTTTATAATCTTGCTTAAATAAACTTAATCTACTAACCCTGAAATTAAAAGGGATTTCTGAAAAAGCAACAATCTTTGAAAAAAAAAACTATCTTAGCCACCCACCCCACCCCCGCCCCCACCCACCAAAACCAACCAGAATAGCTAATTTCGTCATCCAAACTCACACATCATATCCCCTCAATTTATAATCTTTTTTTTTACCTTTATTAAAAATAAAAAATCCAAAGAAGCAAAGTAGAAGAAAAACTACACAATGGTTTTTAGGGAAATGAACAGTTGAAGCAGATCTTGAAGTTTATACAGCAAGTTTGGAACAACCCTAAAAAAAAAGTAAAAATAAAAAAATAAGAAGAAGATGAAGATGAAGAGGACTGGTCCGAGGAATAAATGAGCTAAAGTGAGCAAGTAAAAGCTAAAGGAAGAAGAAAATGATGAGTAGCTTTTGTGAACTATTGAGATCTCTCTCTCTCTCTCTCTCTCTCTCTCTCTCTCTCTAAAATCAGCTTCAGAGTTCAGATCTTTAGCAGTACTAGAGCTTTTCCCTTTTCTTTTCTATATTTATTTTCTTCCGTCTATGTACTATTTAGAGTGTGTTTGAAAACAAGTGAAATGCAGCTGGGTGCAAGGTAAATTGGGAAAGAAGTACATCAATTATTGCATTCTTTGTTATCGAGTTTAATAAATGTTCCATTACAGTATCCAACGTGTGTTCCTAAAGATCTTGTGAAAAGGTAAAAATAGGACTGGTTTTTATCTAAGATTTTTTTTTTTTTTTTGGGAAGAATTTCAAAACATATTTAAGCTTTTTTTCTTCTCCAAAGGCCCAGTAAGTCCATTTACCGACATCATTTTTGGGGGACACACACTGACACACATACATCGGCCACTAATTCGGACATGCACACATCTCTTATTTCCTCATGTGAATATAAGGATTGATCATGCTTTTAGTATGCGGTCGTATTTTAATATTGGGTTGTTAACAACTCCATTTTATCAATACTACATCCGTTTAAGAGTTTAAGAAGATATATGGAAATAAAATGCAGAAGCGTGGTGTGAATATTTATAAAATCGGCCATAACAAGTAATACCAATTTAGACTTATTATTTAATTAATTTATCTAGATTAATTAGTAATTTAAATAAATTATTACTCATGTAATGCATATTGGTAAGTAAAATTATTAGTTACTAGATATAGAATCAAGTAATAATTGTTATTGTAGCATAGTGGTAGATCGTTTGGTTTCAATCTTGAGATTTTCTGGAGTATTCTCTTGTTTTGATCCGGATGTAATAAATTGAGAAAGAGTAGAATCGTATGCTATGGCCGACTCCTTGAGTGTATTTACATGGATTTTAAGGATGATTAGGACAATGACTCTTAATAGACCATAATTTTCCATAGTAATCCGTTATTAATATAGCCGGCTCTATTAATACCATATCACTCCATGAAAAATTGTGTGTTGTGGCCCCCGGTAGTGCTGTCCTTTTCGACTGCCGACAATTGAACCAGATAAAGTTTTATTTTTTTGAAAAAAATCCAGATTCTTAAAATAATCGGAAATAAAATTTAGAAAAATAAAATAAAAACTTTAAGTTTCAATTTAATTAAATTTAGGGCAACTTTACAATTGAGATTTAGAACAACAAAATTGAATCAATTAAAATTTAAATCTAATATATAGCAAATAACAATTGAATTAATTAGATCAAATAAAATATTGGAAAAGGCTTTGATATTATTGTAGGATTTCGATTAAACCTAATTTGACGGAAACATCAAATTTTATTTTAAAGATCGCATACACATATAGTAAATAAATCCAAACTAATTCAATTATGGTAAAGGATTACTTTTCTATGTGTATTGTAAATCTTACTTTGATCTTGTGGAATAAGTTTGAGGACTCCAAGTGTCCCCCTACCGGTATCTATACAGCAAGTCTTGAATCGCCTCATTAGTTTAGATCTCTCTCTCTCTCTCTCTCTCGTCAGACGCCTTATGGAGAAGTTTAGAGAGCAGCGTAAGGACCTCCATATGGTGTTCATAGATCTAGAGAAGGCTTATGATAGCATTCCGCGCGATGTTATTTGGAGGAGCCTAGTAGAGAGGAGGGTGTCGTTGTCGTTCGTTAGGGCGATCCAAGACATGTACTCAAAAGCTAGGACGTGCGTTAGGACTCCAGTTGGTGACACCCAGTATTTTCCGGTTGAGATAGGGCTACACCAGGGGTCGGCGCTAAGCCCTCTTCTCTTCGCTCTAATCCTTGACGTCATTTCGCGAGGGATTCAAGATGGCATCCCGTGGTGCATGCTTTTTGCTGACGACATTATGTTAGTGGCGGAGTCGAGGAGGGAGGTGAACTCGAAGTTGGAGCTTTGGAGGGCTAAGTTAGAATCCCAGGGCTTGCGTGTGAGCCGGTCTAAGACCGAGTATCTCTGGTGTAACTTTAGTGGTGAGGCCAACGAGGAAGATGTTAAGGTAATGATTGCGGATCAGATCGTACCCCGTACGGATAAGTTCAAGTATTTGGGTTCGATCATTCAGAAGGAAGGTGAGTGTGAAGATGATGTCCCGCATCGCATCAAGACGGGGTGGCTAAGGTGGAGAAGCGGCGGGGGTCTCTGCGACAAGAAAGTCCTCTAAAGTTGAAGGTAAATTCGATAGGCGGCAATCCGACTGTGATGTTGTGTGGCTCGAATGTTGGGCGATGAAGAAGTCGCTTGAGAGCAAGTTGGAAGTGGTGAAATGAGAATGTTACGTTGGTCGTGTGGTCGCACAATGTTAGATAGAATTGCGACGGGGTTTTCAAACCTACTGGAAGTGGCGCCCATTTCGTGAAAGTTAGGGAAGGGAGATTGAGATGGTTTGGCCACGTCGCGGGAGGCGGACATCTGCTCCGGTGAGGAGGGTCGAGAGTTTAATGGTTGTCGGGGAGAGGAGGAGGCGGGCCAAGGAGGACATGGGAGGAGCAACGAGATTAGATTTGAAGGCCTTAAACCTTTCGAGACCATGATTGTGAGTGCGCTTGGGCGCGGATCGAGTTGTGGATTCTTTTGTAGGGAGCGGTGCTGTAGTTGAGAGCCTCAGGGTTGGGTTGTCTCGGTTAGCTTTGACCTAGAGCATTGCATTTTTATTTTTAATGTATATTTTATCCTATTGTCTTTGCGTGTGGTGTATTTTTGACAGGTTGCTGTGCGCAGAGCCAACCTCTCTTTTGCTAGAGCAGCGTTCATCGGGAGTGAAGTAGCCAAATTCCGCTTAGGTAAGTCCCATGTGGATCAAGCCATGGGCTCAGGTATGGTCTCGAGCTTTTTCGAATCATATGTTTTCCTTTGTATTTATCACACAAGATTTTGGTGTGCACTAAGCTGGGGGTCTTCACGGAAACAGCCTCCCTACCGT
The DNA here is from genome assembly GCA_033398695.1 of Orobanche coerulescens. Lineage (NCBI taxonomy): Eukaryota > Viridiplantae > Streptophyta > Magnoliopsida > Lamiales > Orobanchaceae > Orobanche > Orobanche coerulescens. The sequence continues at coordinate 19,250,557 of CM065814.1, read as the reverse complement.
AATAAGTAGGGGCATGGTCTGCGTACATCTTACTCTCCCCAGACCCTGCTCTGAGCGGAATATACTGGTTTGGTTTGGTTTGGTTTGGTTTGATTTGGTTTTCTCTCTCTCTCTTTCTCTCTCTCTCTCTCTCTCTCTCTCTATCTCTCTCTCTCTCTCTCACTATGTCTAGTTATTTACAGGTATAAGTAACTCGGACACATAAGGTAATAGATACCATGTCAAATAAGGACACCTAAAGAGCCGATCGACCCCCATGGAATCAACCATACAAGCACGGGCCTCTCGTCCTGACACGAGTTGTGTCCGACCAGCTTGGGCCGAATCTTCCCGATCCGATAAGCCCGCGCGACACACCATGACCAGCCGGTGCGTCTGTCTAGCCCGGTTCATTCTATATGCACTTCTAAAGTCAGTTTTACCTTCCTGCACGTTTAGACTCTAAGTCCAATTGATTCAGTCACGTGCTTTGTGTATGACCCTATAGATTCAGTTATAATTAACTGCCAACACTTACTTTCGTTGTATGCTGGCACTTCTTTTATTGTAAGATTTATCTTCTTTGGGCACTCTATGAAGTTACGCTTAGACGTGCCCATCGTCAGGTCCGGGTTGTAGGTCACAAGTCGTCCAGGTACAAGTCTAGGGGGGTGAATAGACTTGTAGAAACTCTTAAACTCTTTTTCACGAAGAGTGAGTTTCTTCAGCTGATAGGTAAACAAATGACTTGGAGTCGTTTGTTCTTTAATATGTGCGGAAGTCAGCTGATGACGAATAGAAAGCAACTAATGAAACACTTAACAATGAATGCAGCAGTTAAAGTATGATGCAATAAAACAGTAAAGAACGCAGGCGATTATAGTGGTCTCAGAGGTGGGGTAATCCTCTACTAATCCACTTTTCTCCAAACCACTTGGAGATGAATTCACTATAATTCTCAACCAGTGATAAATATTACAGTGATTTAAACAAAACTACATGACTTTCAACCGGTGGAAATCCGTGCCGTTGTACCACACTTATTGCCTTGCACCTCTTGATCCTCGATCCTTGGATGCCTTCTGATCTCTAACTTCAACCGGTGAAGTACCGAACTCAGGATTATAGACAAGAGTTTTTGTCTTCTCCAACTAAGAGCTTCTTTAAGTATGAACTTTTAGAACCGCTCTTTTCACGATGCTATAGATTGCTTTTTGATTGCTTGAATGCTTTGATCGCTTGAAAGTATGTTCGCACCGGTGATTGCTCAGCTTCAAATCTTCAGATATATATAAATCACGATCTCTGAGCTTTTTCCTTGTAGCTGTTGCAAATCTTTTGAACAAATCCGTCCGTTTGAGGGAGACTTCTTTGTTTAATCTTTCTGAACATTGCAAGGCTGGATTCCCATTATTTTAATCTATCTTCCGACCGTTGTGAAGACTCTGTATGTGATGCGCCGAATCTTTTGATTATGAAACGTTTAAAGTCTTCAAGGTGGGTCTGGATAGCTTTTTTAATTCATATCTCTTGTGGGAATCACTCCAATTTGTCTCTTCACGTTGCATGTGACTTTCCGTAATACTTGACTTTTCAACGCATGCTGATGTGGACTTGGAGTACTTGGCTGACTTCGACTAGGCTGATGAGCAGTTAACATCTCTGCAATCTGGACCTCTCTGATGTTCACTGTTTGTGACTTATCTGATCAGGTGACTTGTCTGAGGTACCTTGGGTGCAGTCTGGTCAAACTTCTCTGATAAATTGTGTTGACTAGAACTACTCTGGCTCGACTCGACTGATCCTCTCTGATGGACTTAGCTGTACTCAGTACTTAGCCGATTTTAGCCTAACTAATTTTTGGCCTACAGAAGATACTCATTTGGTTCTTCTTTACATTTTGCCAAGTTTTATACTTAACATATTTGGCCTATGGAAGATACTCATTTGGTTCTTCCTTACATTTTTGCCAAGTAATAAACATTTGACTTTATATTAATGACATCATCAAAATCTAACAAGTATTCCTAACAAATTCCCCTTATTTTGATGATGGCAAAACTTTAAACAAGTAATCAAATGATCAAGTCTGCACTTAAGTGCAAGACACAAACTAAAGTCAGTCTAGTTTTTGAGACAACTGGGAATTGTCATTCAAAAAGACTGTTATAAAATTAATTTTACAAGTACATGTCTGAATTTTACAAGAAAATTTTAAGTACATAAATCATTACAAGTAAAAATAAGTAAGAGTCATCTGCCTCTTCCTCTGCCTCTTGAATAGAATTTGTTTGGCGTGTCTGAAGGGTTTAGCTCCAATTGGTCTTATCTTGACTGGGGCAAGACCATACTTCCTTTTCATGACAAGAGCTGCGAAGGCTTGTTCTTCTTGGGATGAAAATTTGTTCTCAAGACATAGCTTCTTGATTTTCCTTTGTAGCGTAAGTTCATCCAACGCACCTCCTCTTTCCATAGTAGGAGGATCTTTGGCGGTGAATACAGGAATCTGGGATAGGCATTTTGTTTCCCGGCATGTTTCTTGAGAATAGCCCGAGTTGCGGATGGGTGCCTCCATAAAATTTATGAAGATTTCTTTGTGGGGAGAGATTATCATCTGGAGTATTTCCCGGATGTAGTAGTCTCGATAAACTTCTTTCTTGCAGATCCCCACATTTCGAGCTTCATATGGAACAAAATCCTCCACAAACCACAACTCCTTTCCTTCCCACTCTAGAGTAGGCTCAAGACCTCCTCTAGTCCTCCTTTCTTGCCTTCAGCCGGCTGCTACGGATCTCGATCCTCCCTTCCTTTCGGGCTTGATGGTCCTTCAATTTGAAGGATATCTTGCCTCTTTTTGTTCTTAGCTCTGCCCTTATCTCTCCTTGATTACTTCCTTCCCCGAACTCTATCTTCCCCCTTTTTGCCAAAGATCAACTAGGGTAGTCAATTCTTTGCTCTATTACGCTCATCGATCGGACATGCCAAATGGCATTACATTATTAGTAGGGGAGGAGGTGAGAACTTCCCTCTGCGGCAAAGTGTCGATCTTTGCATTGATGGATTGAAGGTCGGGAGTGACTGAGATGCGGCGGCTCTCGATTGTATCTTTCACTATCTGCCTAATTAGCTCGGTCACGGCGGGTGATATCGAGCCAGTGGAGAGTGCTCTCTGAGCCTTACGCAATTGAACCCTTTGGATGCAAGCACATGCTGGTGGTACTCAGAGATGGGGTCTTCTCTGGGGTCACGATCGGAGTCCTCGGCTAACTCCGCGTCTGAGTGGTGTCTGGCGGGTACCACGATCTATCTGCGACTTCTTGTGTCGGCTCGCTCAGGATCCTTTTCTTCTTCTGCCTTCTCTTCCTCTTTCTCCTGTTCCTCCTCTTTTTCTTCTTCTGCCTTCTCTTCCTCTTTCTCCTTTTCTTCTTCAATATTTTCCTTTTCTTTTTCCTCATCCTTTTCTTTTTCATTTTCTTTTTCAGCTCCTTCATCTCCTCCATCATCATCATCATTATCATCATCATTATTGTTATCATCCTTCCCATCTTTTTCTCCTTCATCATCATTCTCCTTTTCATCATCATCATCCTCCTTCTCTCCTTCATCTTGTTCTACTTCTTCTCCTTCTTCTTCTTCTTCTTCTTCTTCTTCTTCATTCAACTATTCTGTCTTCTCCACTTCCTCAGGTTGATTTTCAACTAAAATCTTTTCTTCTTCTCTGCTCTCTTCCTGCTCTTCTTCTTCATCGATCGAAACAGCAACTTCTTTATTTTCTTCTCCATCTACCTCCTCAATCCTAATTTCTTTTTCAACTACCTCCTCAGCAACTTTCTCATAGGATCCATCAAAAATACTAAGCATAATGCAGTGGATGAACTGGTCCATGTTGGTTTTAAAATTTGACATGAACCAGTCCTCCTGAAGGATCAAAATTGTGTCTGATGTTTTACAAAAATCTATCAGCACATCCTCCGTGGCTTGGGGATAGTCCCAACCACAAGTGTTAATAAAAGATTGAAGTTTGACAAAAGATAGGGATTTCAAAAATTTCCATTCTTCAAAAACTTCAAGGAACGATTGGTTTAAGGCTAGAGGTTTAACAAGTTGTAGTTGTTCGATGGATAGATTGAAAGTATTATTTTCTAAGAGGTTAAAGATATAGTTTGCTGCAGGGATAGAAATTATTAGACCTGCTTCTTCTTCCTCAGAGATGTAGGCTGGGGTGAGTACAGCCACAATCTGAGTCTCGTGGGTGCCTGGGGCAGGCTGGTCTTCCAGGTGAGTTGGTGACCTGGCTGAGGGGCTGGCAAGATGAATTGACTGTTCTTCCTCACTAAACTGCAGTCTCCTGGGCCTCTTGGGAGAGGTTACAGTGATGTTGCATGATAGAAGGTCCTTCAGGGGCTGGTCCCCTTCTCTTAAATCGGACTGCTATGGGAGTGTCGTCGGACTCGGTGTCTGACTCGACTGCAGTTGGGATGTCGGCTGCAGGTTGGTCCGACTCTCCTGACGAATAATATCTCAGGTATGGCCTTGTGTCATGTAGGTCCTTCAGCATATGGGCTGCTCTCCTTGTGCCTCCCAATTTTCTCAGCGTCTCTTGGTCCAGATGACCAAGTCTTTTGTTGGGATGGAAGGGGTCAGTGCTTCCCTTCGCCATGCCTGTCTTTTCCAGCATCCAACTCAGATGCGTTCCAAACGCCAGCTTTGTTTTAAATCTCTTATCATCAACAAGCCATTCGGCTTTGTTGACCTCTCGAACGAGTTGCACGAATATATGTCTGCCCGATCAATTTCTTCATCACGAATTAGTGCTCGGCACCATAAATTTTACCGACGGCGATTGATCATAAGCGTCGGCCATCCCCATGATTATTTTGTTGGTTATATCCACCGTAAGCGATAAACTCTCTTAATCTCACTCCTCTTGGCGGTGAGTTTGATTCCGGCAAATTCTCCACCTTAATCTTCTTCGGGTTTCGGCGAATCTTGTTTGAGTGCTTGACGGCTATGCGCGGTGCTTCATCTTGAAAGCTTGATGCGGATCGACTCTCGAGATATGTCGACCTGATGTCCACCGACTGTGCTCCGAATTCCATCTTGAATTATACAGGCTTCGCGATAGAACGCGATAACATCCTCCTTGTACAGATGTTGAGGATTGATGTCTAGGAATGGGTAGATCCCATTGAGTTTCATCGCGCGGATTAGGTTAAGCACGTCGTAATCCTCCAGATTAGCTTCCAATAAACCTTCAAAATCGACGACCAGCGAGAAAATAATCTGGTCCTTGACCGCCTTCAGGTTGACGCCTTCGAAGTAGGATGCCATTTCTGCAGACAAAAGATTTTAGTGTATTTGGTGTTCAAGGAATTTTTTGCTCTGAAAAATCTAGGGTTTCTGGTAAGCGTAAAAAGGTAAAGTAAAGGGTTTTCTTTCCTTATAAAGAAGATGAAAAGACGTATGGATTAATTTATTTTATATTTGAAACAGTGGTACGCCTTTTGAGATTCTTTTGAATTTCAAATTTGAATCGGTGGTCCATTTTAAAATTTGACGGTTGGTTTTGATTGGCCACCGTGGAGGTCGATTTAATAAGCGATTGACGCGTGTATTAAAATGCCACTTGTGAAACGAACATTAATATATTTAAATGCCATTTGTTAACCAAAATTAATATAATAATATTATAAATATGGCAGATAATAATTAAATATTCAGAGGTCGGTTTAGAAAACTTAGCTGGTCTGATTTGTTGACTGTTGACCGCTCTGCATTAGGTGAGTTGACTTCTCGCCTGATATTCTGATCAGCTAGGTTGCTTTGTCCGTCCTTCGTCTTCTTGCTTGCATCAGCTAGGATCTGATTCTTCAGCTGGGTCCGTCCTTCCTCTGAAATGCTTCAGCTTGCTTCAGTACTAGATTCCCAATCTAGTAATCCAAGATCTCTGCTCAGCTACAAAAATCTTTCTTCTGGCAAGGGTTTGGTAAATATGTTAGCTATTTGATAGTCTGTGCTGACTCTTTCAACTCTAACCCTTTTCTTAAGCACATGGTCTCTGATGAAGTGGTGCTTAACATCAATGTGCTTCGTCCTTGAATGCAAAACCGGATTGTTGGTTATTGCAATAGAACTATTGTTGTCACACCAGATAGGAACTTCATTTGCAATGATATTATAATCCCTTAGCTGCTGTCTAATCCATAAAATCTGTGCACAACAGCTACCTGCAGCTAGGTATTCTGACTCTGTAGTGGAGATAAAGTTAGAAACCTACTTCTTGCTAAACCAGGATATCAGTCTGGTTCCTAGGAATTGGCATGTTCCACTAGTGCTCTTCCTATTGATTTTGCATCCTGCGAAATCTGCATCTGAGTATCCTGACAGCTCGAAATTATCATCCTTGGGATACCATAGTCCAACATTGATTGTAGACTTAAGGTATTTTATTATCCTTTTGGCTGCATCTAGGTGTGATTGCTTTGGCTTGGACTGGAATCGTGCACAAACTCCTACGACATAGGATATGTCTGGCCTGCTTGCGGTGAGGTACAGAAGAGACCCAATGAGTCCTTTGTAGTGGGTTGAGTCTACTGATATGCCTGCCTCGTCTACATCCAGGTGAGTACTTGTGCTCATAGGAATTCTTGCTGGCTTGGCTGATTCCATTCCATATCTCTTGATAAGGTCTTTGGTATACTTAGCTTGGTTGATGAAAATTTCTTTTTCCATCTGCTTAACTTGTAATCCGAGAAAGAAGTTAAGCTTTCCCATCATACTCATCTCAAATTCTCCTTGCATGAGGTTGGAGAATTTCTCGCATAACTCTGGATTGGTTGATCCGAATATGATGTCATCCACATATATCTGGACTATTAATATGTGGCCTTCGTGCTCCACTCTGAATAGGGTTTTGTCCACCTTCCCTTTGCAAAAACCATTTTTCTCAAGAAACACAGACAATGTTTCATACCACGCTCTAGGTGCTTGCTTAAGTCCATAGAGAGCCTTTAACAGCTTATAGACTTTGTCTCCTTTGACAAAACCTGGGGGTTGCTCTACATAGACTTCTTCTTCTAGGATTCCATTTAGAAAAGCACTCTTTACATCCATCTGATATACTTCAAAATCCTTGAATGCAGCATATGCGAGGAATAGTCTGATGGCCTCTAATCTTGCAATAGGTGCATAGGTTTCATCAAAATCTATTCCTTCACACTGTACATAACCTTTTGCTACAAGTCTGGCCTTATTCCTTACAACAGCTCCGTCTTCATCACTCTTATTTTTGTACACCCATTTGGTGCCAATAACTTTCTTGTGATCAGGTCTGTCTGTTAGTTCCCAAACTTTGTTTCTTTCCATCTGCTCCAATTCCTCTTGCATGGAATTTATCCAAGAGTAATCTTCTAGGTCTTGTTATGTAGTTTTAGGTTCTATTTGTGACATAAAGCATGAGAACATAGCCATTCCTGCTGGTAGGGTTGACTGTCTTGTCTTAACTCCATCAGTCAACTTTCCGATGATTTGCTGGATTGGGTGATCTTTGAGCCACTTGGGGACGTCGTCCTCTTCTGGGTTTGTTCCCCCTGTTGGATTGCTCTGGTGGATTTATGCATCAGCTGGGTTCTGGTCTGCAACTGGATCAGCTACCGTCTTGTCATCTGCAGGTTGGATCTGATCTGCAGGTGAGTCTTTATCAGCTACAGCTGGGTCTTCATCAGCGGCAACTGGATCAGATAGATTTGGTGATCCTGTCTGATCTGCAGTTGGGTCTTCATCAGCTACAGTTGGGTCTTCAGGCTAGTCTGCAGGTGAGTCCACCATTCCAGTGTCATATACAATGACTTCTTCAAGGGTTGCTGACTTGAGCTTGTTCTCAATTAGCTCAACTTGCTTCCTGTACTCAACGGTAGATTCATCAAAAACAACATGGGGTGTTTCCTCCACAACTAAGGTTCCTTTATTAAAAACTCTATATGCCTTGCTTCTTTGTGAATATCCCATAAAGAGACCGTCATCAGTTTTAGCATCAAAGGCATTTAGTTGTGTTTTACCGTTGTTGTGGATGAAACACTTACAACCAAAAACATGAAAGGAAGCAACAGTAGGAGTTCTATTATTCCAAACCTCATAGGGAGTTTTGCCATGTCTCCCTACTATCATACTCTTGTTCTGGGTGTGACAAGCTGTATTGTGACTTGACCCGAACCTCTTAAGCAGTCCGCTTCGCAATCATGGACCTTCTGCTTCCTTCAGGGTTCTGTTTCTTCTTTCGGCAACACCATTCTGCTGGGGAGTCCTGGCTGCAGAGAGCTCATCTTTGGATCCCATTACGATCGGCTATGTCGATTATCGCCTTGTTGAGAAACTCTCCTCCTCTATCGATCGATCTTGATGATGGATAGAGATTTCTCATTCTGGATCCTTCTCAGCAGCTCAGGTAGCTTAGTCAAGGTTTCACTTTTCTTATATAGGAAGATAATCCAAGTGTACCTTGAATAATCATCTACTATTACAAGTGCATGCTTTCGGCCGCTCAGAGTCCTTGGCTTGATAGGACCAAATAGATCCATGTGGAGTAGATCTAAGATCCTTGTTGTGAGAGTTGTAGGCTGGACTGGCTTGAACGATGCTCTGGTCTGCTTTCCTTTCTGACATGCATCACAAAGTGCTTCCTTCTTGAATGCTTCATTTGGAAGTCCTCTGACCAGCTTCTGAGAACTGATCTTGTTGATGGATTTGAAGTTCAGGTGACATAATCTTTTGTGCCACAGCCATCCATTCTCAGCTACTATCTTTGATAGAAAACAGGATTTAGGTGTTCCTGTGTTCCAATCAATCATATAGACATCTCTCATTCTGAAACCTTGTAGCTTTACTTCTCCAGATAAGATATCTATCACCATACATTTCCAGATGCTGAAGACTACTAGGTTCTTCTCGTCACAGAACTGGCTTATGCTCAGGAGGTTGTACTTGAGCCCTTTGACATAATGAACTTTGGATATCACAATATTTCCTCGGTGCAGCTCTCCAAAGCCCTTTGCTTGTCCTCTATAGCTATCTCCAAAGGTTACATCGGGACCTCTTTCTTTGGTGTATTTGGACAGCATCTTCTTGTTCCCGGTCATATGCCACGAGCATCCAGAATCTACAAACCATTCTTCACCTCCAAAATTTGAGCTTGTGGAGATGTGGTTGTAGTCCTTCCACCTTTTCTGCAATCAGACAAGCAGAGATTTAGGTACCCAAATTTGTGTGGGTCCTTTGGGGTTAGCTGGTTTCCTGGAGAATTGATTTCTCCTTGGATTGTGAAAGTTGTTATTATTATTATTATAACCCTCATAAGGTGTGTAAGGTCGAGGTCTGAATCTCCTGTTGGGATTGTATACTGGATATTCCTCAAAATTTTGATAGTGTGGGCCATTTCTAAATCTTGGCTGAGACCATTTATTAAATCTTTGAGGTCTCCACACTTGTTCATTTTTGAAATTGGAATAACCTTGAGGTTTCCATCTGCCCCTCCCATTTTGAAATCTGTTTTTAGGGAGTTGTTGGTAATAGTGGGAATGTTATGCAAGTCTTTGCTTTTGCACAGGCCATTGCCTAGTCGCTGTCTAGGTGGCCGCCTTGTGTAACTTTATTGCGGCTAGACATGTGACTGGCATTACTGTTTTTAAATATCGGTTTATATGTAGGCTCAACAGTCAAGACAATTGTTTCTCCCTTGATAAACTTTCTTTTAGAACTAGAGGGAGTATGAGGATCATATCCAAGGCCTGATTTGGAATATAGTGGCCTTTTATTGGTACACAATTCTTCCAGGGTTGAAGACGCCTTCAGGGAGGTTATTTCCTGCGCCTGAGTCTTATTTACCTGTGTCAGCTTAGTAAACTCAGCTTTGGCATGAGCAAGTGCAGCTGATTTTTCTTTAAGTAATATGGTTAGTCGGTTTATATCAGCTGTATTAACATCAGCCTGGTTTTTAAAGTCAGCTGCAGTTATCTCAACCTTATTCAGTTCTAGGCTGAGTTTTTCGAAATCATTTTTCAGCTGCCTATTCTCATCTTGCAGCTGAATCTTCTCTGCTAATACAGTTTGGTGTACAGATTTGAGTGTTTCAAAATCTTTAAATAACTGATTTACCGATTCATGCAGATCCATATCTTGTGACATGGCTGAACTGTTATTTGAACCGATGGGTTTAGAAGTTACCTCTTCATCAGCTAGGTTTGCCATCAGGCAGTCATACTCTTCATCTTTATCAGAAAAGAATCCGCTGCTTGATTCGACATGCTCTTGGTCTTCTCCGATGAGGGCCTTTCTTCTATCTTCTTTTCTGCCCATCTCCTTCTTGCTTTCGTCCTTCTTGAGCTCAGGACAGTCCATTTGTATGTGTCCTATCTTGTGACAATTGTAGCACTCTACTTTCCAGCTTCCAGCTTTCTGGTTCCTTCTTGGATTCTCCTTATAATTTTTCTTGTATTTGGAGTAGTTCTTTCTAAAGTTGCTGAACCTTTGCATTATGAACGCCATTTCTTCCTCAAAATCTAGTGGATTTGGAGGCTTTACATCAGATAGGCTCTTGGCAGGGGACTCGGCTGCAAAGGCTATTCCCTTCTCTGCAGGCTCAGTTGAGGATGAACTTGGAAGCTCGAACTCATAAGCCTTCAGATCAGAGAACAACTCTTGAATTTTTATTTTATTCAGGTCCTTGGACTCTCTCATGGCCACGACCTTCATGCTCCATTCAGGGTTGAGAGATCTGAGAACCTTCAGTGCCATTTCCCTGTTGCCATAGGTTTTGCCGAGGGAGTTGATCTCATTAATAATCTCAGTGAACCTTGTGTCCACTTGATCTATGGATTCGCCGTTCTTCATTTTGAAATTGTCAAACTTTTGAATAGCGATTGACAATTTATTTTCTTTGATTAGCTCCGTTCCCTCACACATTAAAGCTAATGTGTCCCATATTTCCTTGGCATTCTTGCAGTTCTTTATCTTGACCATGGTGGATTTGTCAAGAGTTTGATATAACACATCTCTGGCCCGGTTATCAAGATTTGCCAGCTTTCTTTCTTCGGGAGTCAGCTCTGTCCTCTTCTTTGGAATCTTCTCTGTCTTCCCTGCTGCGATCTCCTCTGCTGTGTTGTCCTTCTAGAAGATGAATGGACCATCCTCTATGATGCACCACATGTCGTCATGAATCGAAGATAAGTGTGCCTGCATCCTTATCTTCCACAGATCATACTCGTCAACTGAAAACACAGGGAGTCTAGAATGCATGTGTTCCATTATAAAATGAGAGTAAAGATATATATCTCATATAGATCTGGTTCGTGAAATAAATGAACCAACCGCTCCGATACCACTTGTAGGTCACAAGTCGTCCAGGTACAAGTCTATAGGGGGGGTGAATAGACTTGTAGAAACTCTTAAACTCTTTTTCACGAAGAGTGAGTTTCTTCAGCTGATAGGTAAACAAATGACTTGGAGTCGTTTGTTCTTTAATATGTGCGGAAGTCAGCTGATGACGAATAGAAAGCAACTAATGAAACACTTAACAATGAATGCAGCAGTTAAAGTATGATGCAATAAAACAGTAAAGAACGCAGGCGATTATAGTGGTCTCAGAGGTGGGGTAATCCTCTACTAATCCACTTTTCTCCAAACCACTTGGAGATGAATTCACTATAATTCTCAACCAGTGATAAATATTACAGTGATTCAAACAAAACTACAACAACTTCCAACCAGTGGAAATCCGTGCCGTTGTACCACACTTGACTGCCTTTTACCTCTTGATCCTCGATCCTTGGATGCCGTTACAGTCTCTAACTTCAACCAGTGAAGTACCCCGAACTCAGGATTATAGACAAGAGTTTTTGTCTTCTCCAACTAAGGGCTTCTTTAAGTATGAACTTTTAGAACCGCTCTTTTCACGATGCTATAGATTGCTTTTTGATTGCTTGAATGTTTTGATCGCTTGAAAGTATGTTCTCACCGGTGATTGCACAGCTTCAAATCTTCGGATATATATAGGTCACGATTTCTGAGCTTTTTCCTTGTAGCCGTTGCAAATCTTTTGAACAAATCCGTCCGTTGGAGGGAGACTTCTTTGTTTAATCTTTCTGAACGTTGCAAGGCTGAATTCCCATTATTTTAATCTATCTTCCGACGTTGTGAAGACTACGCATGTGATGTGCGAATCTTTTGATTATAAAGCGTTTAAAGTCTTCAAGGTGGGTCGGATAGCTTTTTTAATTCATATCTCTTGTGGGAATCACTCCAATTTGTCTCTTCACGTTGCATGTGACTTTCCGTAATACTTGACTTTTCAACGCATCTTGCGTGGACTTGGAGTACTTGGTGACTTGACTAGGGTGATGAGCGATTAACATCTCTGTGATCTGGACCTCTCGATGTTCCTTGTTTGTGACTTATCGATCGAGTGACTTGTCCGAGGTACCTTGGCTGTGATCTGGTCAAACTTCTCGATAAATTGTGTTGACGGAACTACTCGATTCGACTCGTGATCCTCTACGATGGACTTAGTGTACTCGACTTAGCCGATTTTAGCCTAACTAATTTTTGGCCTACAGAAGATACTCATTTGGTTCTTCTTTACATTTTGCCAAGTTTTATACTTAACATATTTGGCCTATGGAAGATACTCATTTGGTTCTTTCTTACATTTTTGCCAAGTAATAAACATTTGACTTTATATTAATGATATCATCAAAATCTAACAAGTATTCCTAACACGGGTCCGGGTCGGACCCGCCGGGTCGGCAGGCCAGGACCCGGACCCCACCTGTACATATGAAATGTACGGGTTGGCGGGTCGACGGGTCGGCCACGGGTCCGGGTCCGGGTCCGACCCGCCGGGTCACGGGTCGGACCCGTCTCAATTTTTTTTAAAAAAAAATATATAAAATTTTTATTTGTTATCATTTTATACACAAAAAATAATTATAAGTGAACAAGGAAATCATTTGAAAAAATGAGCTTGTATTTAATTTTAAGTTTTTACTTAAAATTAAATTTCCTACGTATCCTCGTGAGGAATCAAAGCTCCACGTAGTTCTTTTACTTGTGAAGAGTTAAAAAAAATGGGCTTGTATTTAATTTTAAGTTTTCACTTAAAATTAAATTACATACGTATCCTCGTGAGGAATCAAAGCCCTATGTAGTTCTTTTTACTTACCTCACTTACCTTACTTACCTTTAGTCGAAGTCGATGTCGTCGTCGTCTTGATCATCGGTTTGACTCATTTGACTAGACTCTCCTTCAGTAGTGCCTTCTTGATAGGCATCTTGGTCCGCTAATAGGTCATCCCACTTATTTTCTTGATCTCGTAACTCGGCTTTGGTTGCGTCTTTAAGTATCATTTGAGCCTCGAGATTTTTTGGCGTCATTCGGGATCTCCGCTCGTCCAACATATAGCCTGCTTCACTAAAAGCACTCTCAACGGGGACTGTGGATGCGGGCACTGTAAGAATTTCTTGTGCCATAATGAAAAGTATGGGAAATTCGGTTCCCCTTCTCTTCCACCAATCCAACAGATCAAATGTACATGCATTGTCATCCTCCGGCACAAAACTAGTTGCATAATATCGACTAAGGTCATTTCTTTGACTGACGTTACTACCACCCCTATTTCTTGCTATATTATAGAGTTGTTGTTGAAATTGGTTAATGGGAGTTCTGTCGAATTCCATGTTAAATGTATTTGTAGTCCTACTTCTTGTTTTTTGAGTTTGAATCTTATCACCATATTTAGAAGAATATTAAGAAAAAACAGTTTTTAAACTATTTTTTTAAATCAATTTTTACTTGTTCAACGTCAGAAATATTTTCAAATAAAGTTTGACTTTCAACACTATCCACAATATTAGGAAAACCCAAATTTTTAAGAATATTATAATATATTTCAAGTAATTGTTCTACTTGAGCTAAATTCAAATCGGGAGATAAAATAACACTAATCAAGAAAATATCATGAATACGATTAAAGTATTTTAGCCATTTTAAACACATATTGTAAATAGCATTCGATAATATTTCGGATTTACTACAAGCATCCATTTCAGATACCATAAAACAACAATGAAATAAAACTTTAGGAGACGTGGGATAATAACAACCACTTAAATCTTTAGTTGCATTTTCAAAAACCCTTAATAGTTTTATTAAATATTTAGTTTCATCCCAATACGTTGGCAATAAATAAAATTCTTCTACGCGAAAATACGTATCAAAAAATTCACACAATAATTCTTTATATTCATTAGTTGAATTTAACATCTCATAAGTTGAGTTCCATCTATGTTTTACGTCTGGTGTAAAAAATCTGGGTTGCATTTGTTTTGACTTTAAAAATTTTACCCATTGTCTAGATAACTTAGTACGATTATGTAAAAACAAGACACATTTTCTAATTGGTTCTATTGTCTCATCTACAAATTTTAATGCATTTTGTACACATAAATTTAGAATATGACATATACATCTAGTATGAAATAATCGACCCGCTAAAACGGGATTGCAAGCTTGTATTAAATCTAGTACGCTTGCAGTATTAGAGCTAGCATTATCAAAACTAATTGTGAAAATTTTATCTTTTAAGCAATAAAAAGTTAAAATTTCAATAATTGCTCTAGTTATATTATCTGCACTATGTGCACAATTAAATTTTTTAAACGCAATTAATCTTTTGTTTAAGTTCCAATTTTCATCAATCCAGTGTATAGTTATTCACATATAATCATTTTTTGTTTAAAATCTGCCCAAGTATCTACATCTAAACAAACTCTATGATTTATAGATCTAACATAAGCTCGTTGTAATACCCGGTTGTAATTCATTCTTTATCATTTAGTAATTATCAATCAGTAATGGTCATTCAGTAATTTTCACTCATTAATAATCACTCGTCATTCATGATTCATTCATTTGTATTCATCGTTGGCATTTTGTAACCGTGTATCAGTTACCGATCGTCATTTATCTCCGAATGAGAGTTGAGACGAAAGTATCATCATAATTATCGTGAATATAGCCTTGTGATGGAAGTATCATCTATCGCGCGTTATTGGACTTAATTTCATTCATACAAGTATTGTACGTCGGATCATTCACCGGTAGTAGCGAGTAGACGGAGCTGTCGTATTTTTGTCACTTCGAGCAGCGAGTTACGGCCGTAACTAGTCAGGCATTACGGCCGTAACATGCATTCATTGGCTCAAGGTGGTTTTGGACGAAGGTGAGTTACGGCCGTAAGGATTTTCGGATACGGACGTAACATGCATTCGTTGCTTTCAGGACAGCTTGGATGAACAGGACTTACGGCCGTAAGGGTTGCGGCATACGGCCGTAAGATGAGGCTGGTACGGCCGTAAGGCTTGGCCGGTTACGGCCGTACGACTTGGGCAGGGTGCCCAGGCAGTTTCGATGTAGGCTTCATACGCCCGTAAGTTTGGCCGGGTACGGTCGTATCGGTCGAGTTACGCCCGTAAGGCGCGTGCGGATACGACCGTATGACTGCCGGCAGGTGCTTGGACGAGGGCGAGTTACGCCCGTAAGGCAGGTGCGGGTACGGCCATATGACTGTCGGCAGATTTTGGACGAAGCCGAGTTACGGGCGTACGAGATGGTTGGTTACGGCCGTAAAGCCGTTGACTTGGATGTTACGGCCGCAAGAAGGCCGAGTTACGGTCGTAACATTCGGCAGTTTATACAGGACTTGGACGGGACTTTGAGTTCATTTCCTCATTTCTTCACCTTGTGTCCGAGAGATAGCTTGAGGGAGAGATTTTTCATCATCAATAACTTGAGTGTTCGGTTTTCATCATCTTCATTCGTTTGTGAAGCTTGGATAGTCGATCTAACGCGTGTTCATCGAATCAAAGTGTTTGGATCTTCAAAGGTAACATTCTTCAAACATCTTGGATTTCGATTTTGTGTTGAGATATGATGTTTTGGACGTTATAATCATGTTGTAGGAAGAGATATACGTATGATTATGAGTGTGTATGAATATTCATTGGATTATTGGAGGGTTATTCAAGAACACTTTGAATATTGAGTTGGAATTGGGGGTTTTCGATTAGTTGTTGTTGTAATCACGAATTTAGATGTTCATATTGGATTATTGATTGTATTGAGGATGTTTTGTTGGTTTGGAACACTCCTCGGGGATTTGATATTGGTGTAGTTAAGAATTGGTTGTAAACAATCGAAGATTGGTCACAAAGTGTTTGATATAATACCCCAATGAGCTTGGTTTAGTCGTATCGACATTTTGAGTTAATTATAATCGTGTTTGATTCGTATGTTGAACGGATTGTTGGTAATTGTGTTATTCAAGGTTGTTCGAGCGACCGACATCTCATTTAGGACGTTTGTTCGTGGAAGGACATTCTTCATCGGTGTTGTATAAGTTAATTCTTACTCGGTTAAAAGGATATTCATTCCTTTTTTTTGTTGTTCATTCATAATCATAACTCATTCATAACATATTAACCATATTGAGACTTGTAATTGTCG
This sequence comes from Orobanche coerulescens, assembly GCA_033398695.1. Lineage (NCBI taxonomy): Eukaryota > Viridiplantae > Streptophyta > Magnoliopsida > Lamiales > Orobanchaceae > Orobanche > Orobanche coerulescens. The sequence continues at coordinate 19,234,026 of CM065814.1, read as the reverse complement.
AATAATCACTTCATTCACGAGGAACAACGGTTCCAATCATTTCATTGAGCTATCATTCACTTCACTATTAATTCATCTCGGTGAGTTATTCTTGACTTTGTCGGATTATTATTCATTGATATTCATAATGGTCATTCCCGTTCATATGACCTTCTGGGTTCGTATTGCGTGGCTGGGTGGTGATGTGTGGGATTTTTAGCCGGGCACATGATGGTCATGTGTTCGGGTTCACCGACACAATGGACTGTGCACACGGTAACGTACCTCCGTGAGACTAATTAGGTACAAGGACGGGTGTGTCCGGTCACTCGTCTTGTGCACATGCACATACCATTACGGGCGTACTACGATGCCCCTCTTCAGCTTAAATTCATAACTACAGGATATTTCATAATTGAGATATATCATGATTGTGTATATTCAATCCTTGAGGATTGTTGTTCTGTGTAACTGATCCCGTTGGGGGATATTGTTTTCAGGTCCTGGCAAGGCAAAAGCACGGGAAGAGAACGTTAACGGTGAGGAGTCCCAGTGATACTAGTAGGGGCCCCCAGTCCTTTCAGTCATTCTTGTTTCTCTTCATTTGTATTTTCGCTGCAAATTCCGTTTGGGATGTTTATTCATTCAGGGTGGTGTATTTTATCTTCATATAAAATATACTAGTATTCTGTATTGTCCTGGTGTATTGTACTTAAGCTCCACATCGGAGTATTTGGTAATATAATGTGGTTCGGTACTATAATTATATTATTTAATTCATTAATTTTCATTCGCCTGGTGGGTCCTAGTTGGGGTTCCACGACACTGTAATAGCCGCCTAGATTGGGGTGTTACAGAGTTGGTATCAGAGAGTGGTTTTGAATACTACCTTCCGAGTCATGTCACATTTGAAATCATCATCATCATACTAGTATCATTGGACTTTCGCGTCATGTGTGACCTGTGCAAATGCCGAGCCCCTCAGACGAAGAACTATAAGATTTCTATCGCCATGGTATAATATCTGGAAATGAGAATCATTCATTCATCATTCAACAGTCAACAATCCTCATCATCGTTCATTTTGATCAGGACGTTCATGTTAACTCATTAATCACTCAGTTCATTTCACTGTTCAGTTGTTGATCTTGAGGATCATATCATTAATCTGGTTAACTTGTTCATGATAATCATTTCAAGAATATCATCAGATAATCATGTCACCTCAGTTAATCGTTCATGTAATCACTGTGTTAGAGCGCGTATGCTCATTTTCATCATTTCAAGACGTAATCATAATGTGATATTCATACGAGAGCTATAATTATCATGTGACTTTCCTACTTCAGTATGGAAAGAGCAGGCAGAGGACGCGTGGGACGAGGCCGCAGTGCGGGCCGAAACCCGAGAGCTCGTGTGAATACACGCGCGAACGCGAGGAATACTGCTAATTCATCGAGCAGTGACGCTGCCACTCATTCACCTGGACGTAATCATTCACTATCAGGGAGTCGTACCCGGGACACAGCTCAGTGAGAGGGTGTTCGGGTTGATCCACTCGCTTTTATGCAGGGCATGATGGCCCAGATGACGCAGATGGCACGCCTCATGGAGATGATGCAGAACTCAGCTACTCAGAACCAGCAGGCTCCTCCGCCGCCACCTCAGGGGCAAGAGAGGGGTGTAAGCAGTATTATTGGCGACATCTCTCGCCAAAGGCCACCTACTTTCGAGGGCTCATCTGAGCCGGCAGATATTGTTCATTGGCTCGAGCATTTCGAGAAGTAATTTGCTATGGTAGAGTGTCCAGAAGGACACAAAGTTTCAGTTGCGGCTTACTATCTGGGTAAGAGCGCTCATTCATGGTGGTTGTCGTTGAAACCCACCAACGGATCATGTACTTGGGATCAATTCAAGACTCTCATGATGGAGAGGTATTATTCGGCCCCACTCAGAGAGGCCAAGTTGTCAGAATTATTCACTCCCGACCCCTCAGCAGACGAGGATGTTCTCACCATTGCCGAGAAATTTCAGGAACTTCTTCCTTTCGTCTCATCTATCATTCACTCCGAGGTGTATAAAATTAAGTATTTCAGCAAGAGGCTGAAACCCCGTATGCGGATGCAGTTGCTTAATCATAATTGTACCACTCTGGATGAATTCATCGAGAAAGCTCTTACCTATGAGCTTACTGCTAAGGAGATTGCTAAGCAGCAACCTTCATCTGCTAGCAAAAAGTCAAAGAATCGTAATCAGTCTGAAGGCGGTTAGGCAACCTTCAAGAAGCCTCGTGTGGGCTCTACTTTCTCTGAGCGACCTCCTGTGGCGCCCAGACCGGCGGAATCGCAATCTCGAGTGGCCAGTTCGGCCATCACCTGTTTCAATTGTGGAGAACTTGGTCATATCAGCACCAAGTGTCCGAGGCAGACTATCACGTGCCATAACTGTGGGATTGCTGGGCATAAGGCCCGTTTTTGCCGAAGGGACTCCAAACCTACTCCGACGTCATCTCAGGCCCCGAAGCAGTCAGCTGTTCATAATCAGGCCGCTCAGTCTGCGTCGTTCAAGACGACAAGAGCGAACAAAGGCGGAGCGAAGAGCTATCAGACGAGAGCGTCCGGTTCGGGGGCCGGTAAGCCCCGAAATTATGAGATGAAGAAGACCGACGATCCGGAGGCCCGGATGATCTCAGGTACACTCGATATTCTATCTCAACCTGTGTGTACCCTTTTTGATACTGGTGCATCGCATTCATTCATTTCCGAGTCATGTTTAAGTAGACTACGTCTGGGTAGTGCTACTAGTTGTGAGCCTTATGTCATTGGTCTACCTGACGGTAGAAGAATTATCGGGAATCGTGAGATTCAGAATTATCTGATTCAACTTCATGGCCGTGATTGGTTAGCAGACCTAATCGTGGTAGATTTACCGAGAGACGACGTCATTTTGGGCATTGATTGGATGGATCGTCACGATGTCATCATTAGTGTCCGTAAGCGTATGGTCACTATCATATCAGATGATGGAGTCGAATGTGTTTTTCAGGGAGGTAATCCCGGCTGTTCTGGTAAGGTCATTAATTTGATGAAAGCAGTGAAATTACCCAGTCAGGGGTGTGTCGGTTATTGGTGCTTTATGACCAAAACCGAGAAATCATCAATAATGTTGGCGGATATTCCGGTAGTGAGAGAATATGCCGATGTATTTCCAGACGAGTTACCTGGTTCACCTCCACAAAGAGATGTGGAATTCACGATTGAGTTGGAGCCTGGTACGTCTCCAATATCGAAGGCACCGTATCGTATGGCCCCAACCGAAATGCAGGAGTTGAAGAATCAACTTGAGAAATTGTTCGAGAAAGGTTATATCCGACCGAGTGCGTCCCCGTGGGGAGCACCAGTGTTGTTTGTCAAAAAGAAGAATGGTTCGTTTCGCTTGTGTATTGATTATCGGGAGTTGAACAGGGTGACGATCAAGAATAAGTATCCTCTACCCCGTATTGATGATCTCTTAGATCAACTTCAGGTAGCTTCAGTATTTTCCAAGATCAACTTAAGATCTGGATATCATCAGTTGCGGATTTGAGAGTCGGATATCGCGAGGACGGCGTTTCGAACACGCTATGGTCATTATGAGTTCGTGGTAATGCCGTTTGGGTTGACTAATGCACCTGTGGTATTCATGGAGTTAATGAATCGGGTTTTCATCGACTTTTTGGATCAGTTTTTGGTTGTCTTCATTGATGACATTTTGATTTATTCTCGTGACCGAGAGGGGCACGAGGTTCACCTTCATCAGGTTCTCGACGTGTTGAGATGGGAGCAACTCTATGGAAAATTTTCCAAATGTGAGTTCTGGATGTCCGAAGTGACGTTTCTCGGACATATCATTTCATCAGACGATGTACATGTTGAACCTCAGAAGACGGAGGCTATCCGTGATTGGCTGCCTCAGAAGAATGTTAAGGAAATCCGAAGCTTTCTCGGATTAACCACTTATTATCGGCGGTTTGTGGAAGGATTTTCTAAAATCGCTCAACCAATGACGAACCTTTTGCGAAAGGATAAGAAATACACGTGGTCCGACGCGTGTCAGCGGAATTTTGAGGAACTCAAGAGCCGGTTAAATTCAGCACCTGTCCTTTCCTTGCCACAAGGGACGGAGGGATTCGTGGTTTATAGTGACGCGTCCGGACATGGTCTTGGATGTGTATTAATGCAGAATGGGAAGGTTATTGCCTATGCTTCACGGCAATTGAGACCTTACGAGGTTAATTATCCGACCCACGACCTGGAGCTAGCAGCCGTGGTTTTCGCATTGAAGATTTGGCGTCACCTGTCAGGTATTCACCGATCATAAGAGTTTGAAGTATATATTTACTCAGAAGGAGTTAAATATGCGACAGAGGCGATGGTTGGAACTAATCAAAGATTATGATATCGAGATCCTGTACCACCCGAGTAAGGCAAACGTGGTTGGCGATGCCTTGAGTCGTAAGTCCGTTCAGGAGCAAATGCTTGCTCGTTTAACAATTCAGAAAGAGCTTCAGCAGGAATTTCTTAGACCCGAGATCGAGGTCTGGCTTCAGCGGGTGCAAGGGCAACTTTGCATATTAGAGATTTCATCGTCACTTGAGGAGGCAATCAGAGTGAATCAGGGTTCAGACCCATCATTGTTGCGCATCCGTGAGGATGTGGCTCAGGGGAAAGCCCCTGGATTTGTGGCCCACGAGGATGGACTATTGCGATTTAAGAATTGGTTATGCGTACCGGCAAATGACGAGTTGAAAAACTCGATTTTGAGAGAAGCTCATGCTACCCCTTACTCCATTCATCCGGGGTCTAGCAAGATGTACAAGGACTTGAAAAAAAATTACTAGTGGAGTAATATGAAGCGAGAAGTCGCAGATTTCGTTTTGAGATGTTTAACCTGTCAGCAAGTCAAGATAGAACATCATCGACCGGCAGCTATGCTGAAACCGCTCTCTATTCCAGAGTGGAAGTGGGAAGATATTTCTATGGACTTCATCACGAGTTTTCCAACGAGTCGTCGTGGCATGAATACAATTTGGGTAGTTGTGGACCGTTTAACTAAGTCAGCTCATTTCCTTGAGATTAAGGATACGTGGTGTAACACCCCCAAGACATTCAGGGCATATTACAGCGCCGTGGATCCCACACTGTGGAATTCACCAGGCTAGCGCATCAACAAGACATTCGACGACGACATACGATTATCAATAAAACGACAATTCAAATAAAAGACTACAACCCGACAAATAGAATCCAACATCAATCCATTTCCCAAAACGAGAACACAACATTAACAATTTTGAAAAGGAAGTACTCGAGTACTTAAACCAATTTTATGATACAGAAATCCCAAAACAAGGCATCAAAAATAATTGACAGATCTGAACACCAACAAGTGACTACTGAACAGTATCATGCTTGCCCATCATCCTCATACGGCTCAAGTACTCGTTTGTCCCCACGATCGATACCTGAAATACAAAAAGTATTTCCCCCATTTAAGGGGTTAGCGACAACTGCTAGTGCAAGTACAATCCATTTGAACTACATTCTAATCAGATGAATATATGCACCAAAAATCATTTTAGAAAACGTTTTATATTCCGGAATACTTACAAGGTACAATCACAAAACACATTGTCTCCAACAAATCACAATTCAAAGTTAACCGTCGGTACAAGACTCACGGCCATCGTACCCCGCAGAGCCCCATCGGACATCCCTGGGTGGCTAACCACAGTTCGCGATGCGCACAATCACGGCAATACGTATCCCTAGAGGTCCCGTCGGACCGTCCCTAGGTGAACATACACATATCCATCCACAACAACCACGATAAAGCCATAATTCAAATACTAGAACATGTAAACAAATGTAAAGTACTTGCCTTTGAGACATTCTTGAAGAAACGGAAGTGAAACACGACTACGAACGGTCCGGGTGGAAAACGACGGTTCCTAACGAAGAATTAACATCACTCCGTCCCAACGGACATTAATAATCGAAAGGAATACTCCCAAAATCCCGATTACATGCTACGACAATGAACGATCAATTGATACGGGCGAGGATTTACGCGAAATCTCCCCGTATTGATAATTCACGGATTAAAATCAAGGAAATTGGATTTGGAATCACTCAATAACAACAATCGGTAAGGAAAATCGTAACATAATTGAACAATTCAGAACTAATCCCTAGAATCCCGAAAAACCCCCAAATTCGTCAAAGTTAGGGTTCCTGAGTAATACCTTGGATTCGACTGACGGAGAATGATAATGTTGTAGATTAATCTCCCTTGGTACACAATAATCAATCTCTAGAGGAAATCCGCGGATTGCTCTGGACAAATCGCTCCAAAGGCGTTCGAGAACACTCACGTCGCGAGAAGGGTTGAAGAAGAATGAAAAGAAACGACTGAGGTTAAGTCAGGTTTAAAACGCTGACAGCGCGTTACATACGTTAACACAAGCTGTTAACGTACGTTATGATGGTCACGTACATAACCCAATACTGGTTAACGTACATAACCAAATGTCTGTACTGAATTGGGAAAGGTCATAACGTACGTTATGGATCATGCATAACGTACGTTATGCACATAGCAGATCCCAGTTCTGAACACAATTCTGCACAGTCGATTCAACGACGAACTACAACACGAGGATAGAATCAAAAGTGTAAATACGAGGTATTCATAACAACGAAGCTGAGTGTTCGACAGTAAATGCACTTCCAACTACCGAGGAATCCAAAATACGACAAGGAGATGAATTTCCCTAAACTTATAGGAAATTACAAAAATGGCCCAGGTGCCCGAAAATCACACTACGATGTCGGATTTACAAACTGAAAGTCACAGCACGACCCACTCAATCATACGAACTCGTACAAACAAAGAAATCGTGAAACCGAATGAGTTTTACGAGAATCGAACGTACATACGGCGAAACATGACATAAGATGAAATCTCGTAAAAACACCACCAAAACTCGTCCAAATGGAAAAACTCCAAGAATAAAGTAGGTTCAAAATGTCGAAACGGTTACAGACGAGTCGACAAAAATAGACATACACCGAAAATGGAAAGTGTTAAAAATGGAAAGGTACGGATATTACATTCTCCCTCTCTAAAAATAAGTTTCGTCCCGAAACTTAAGAATCAAACAGCTCGGGGTGCCTCGAATGCATATCCTCCTCCAGCTCCCACGTCGCTTCTTCTACTCCATGCCTCGACCATTGAACTTTAACCAACGGGATGGTTTTGTGCCTTAACTGTTTGTCTCGACGTTCCAAAATTCTGACGGGCCTCTCCTCGAACGTAACGTCCTTCTCTATCTCCACGTCTCCAAAATCAATAATGTGGGACGGGTCTGGAACGTACTTCCTCAACTGGGAAACATGAAATACGCTATGAACATGACTTAGCAACGGAGGCAAAGCCAAACGGTATGCCAACTCGCCGACTCTCTCCAATATCTCGAAAGGCCCAATATATCTCGAGCTGAGCTTCCCCTTTTTCCCAAAACTGAAAACTCCCTTCGTCGGAGACACTCTCAACAGAACATGATCTCCCACCTCAAACTCCAAAGGTCGACGCCTAACATCCGCATAAGACTTTTGTTGACTTTGAGCAGCCAACATTCTCTTTCTAATCAACTCAACTTTCTCCCTCGTCTCTAACACGAGGTCTGGCTCGGCGCCAACCAAATCGGACAGCTCATCCCAACATATCGGTGATCGGCAACGTCGGCCATAAAGTGCCTCATACGGTGCCATCTTAATCGACGCGTGCCAGCTATTATTATAAGTAAACTCGATTAAGGCCAGATGTTCCTCCCAGTCACTACTCCAATCTAACGCACACGCGCGCAATATATCCTCGAACGTCTGAATAGTACGCTCGGACTGCCCATCGGTCTGGGGATGGAAAGAAGTGCTCAAACGTAACCGTGTCCCCAATGCCTTATGTACCGCCTGCCAAAAATGCGATACAAATCGGTCATCTCTGTCCGAAATAATGGTCTTCGGCGTACCATGAAGCCTCACTAACTGCGCGATAAAAATACGAGCCAATTTTTCTGGACCCCAAGTATCCTTGATGCCCAGAAAATGCGCCGACTTAGTCAGTCGGTCTACAATCACCCACACCATATTCATACCAGTCTTCGTCCTCGGTAAACCCGTGACAAAATCCATAGAGATATCCTCCCACTTCCACTCCAGGATGGGAAATGGTTTCAACAACCCGGCTGGCCGCTGATGCTCAATCTTGACTTGCTGACAAGTCAAACACTAAGCCACAAACTGAACTACCTCATTCTTCATGTCGTTCCACCAGAAATTTTTCCTCAAATCTTTATACATTTTACTCGAGCCCGGATGGACTGAGTAAGGTGACGCATGAGCCTCTCGCATAATACTCTGCCTCAATTCCGAGTCGTTGATAAGTGGTAATTTTACCACTTATTTCTAGGATTTTATACTAAGTTTTTATCTCGTTTCGTGATTAATGTGCTCATATTTGGCTTATTTATGATTAGTCGAGCCGTATTACGCATTTGGGTTGGTTTTAGTGTGTTTGCAGGTTTTTAGAGCCAAAAGGACCCAGAACGAGACAAAGGACCGAGAGTCGAGTCACGGACGGAAGAAACGGATTTTTTGCAAGAGACAGACGAACCTATCGGGTAGCCTATCGGCCGATAGGTTCGTCCGAAAGGTGTTCCTGCCCTACCGATTGAAGAGATCGACGAACCAACTATCGGCCAGCCTATCGGCCGATAGGCCAGTCCGATAGGCTGCCCAGCGGACTTTCGTGTTTTGACGGATTTTGACTCTTTTGGATAGATTTTTGTTTCCTAGATTAGGGCTAATCGGGATTTTAACCCCCTTAGGCTATATAAACCTCCTTCTAGACCTAGTTTAGGGAGAATTCATCAGCCCTTATCATCTTTCATCATTCTTTTTCATCCTTTATCATCTTGAGCAGATTTTCACATTTATTTAGCAAGATTTATTCCTTTGATGCAAGAACTTTTTGGAGGCAGCAACTATTATTGTTTTTCAGAGATTGAAGACTTAGAGTTCATCCGAAAGGGTTGTAATCTCTCTTTTCATATTAATAATATGCATTCTCCATTTATTTCTTGTTTAATTTCAATTATGTCTGGATAAATCCATTGATTGATTCTAGGGTTAGTAATTTTAATTGTTGTTCACATGATGTTCCTTTGATTACCTTTTGACCTTTCATCCTAGGCTTGTGTTCAAGATGTGTTAAATCTCATGCTAGATTAAAGGGCCCTTAATCGATGCATGTTAGCTAATTAATTTTGTCCAGAAGGAGTAATTGATTAGTGGAAATACTTGATGCACAATATGATTTAATCTTGAGACCTAAGTGGAGTAAGATAAATCATAGATAAATAAGTTGGCGCTTTTTAAGTGATTTAAATTCTTTGAGCCTTAGCGGGAAAAAGGGTTTAGATTAACTATCTTTCTAGATTACCTTGATCGGAATTCTAGATCAGCTGAGTGATTATTTCTAGGATTGAATTAAAATTTGGGGAAAAGGAATCAAGTGAATGGATTGTGTGAACTCAATTAGATGATACTACCCTAGGATCAATTACCTTTCGACTTGTGATTTTATCTTGCTAATTTGCTTTATTTGCTTGATTTAGATAATTCATCTTTTATTTAATTTTTGTTCTTCGATTTTTGAAGTTAGATAATTAGAAACAAACCAAATTTTCGGTTTCCTAAATAGCAGTCAAATTTTGAGTAGAGTTACTTCTTTTATTTTCGACACATCAATTCCCTTGGGTTCGATACCTTGGAAATACTTCGAGGTTTTACAAATTTTAAAATTGATCGGATTTGAAAACCATACTACGCGAATCCCAGCGATCAAATTTTTGGCGCCGTTGCCGGGGAATTGATAGAAAACTTAAGGGGATAATTCGAAAAAGAAGAGATTGTTACTTTAGGTTGTTTACTATTATTGTTAATTTTCGATCTCGTTTCCTCACATCTTGTTTTCTCTTCCTTGTAGGCGGTGCATGATCACAAGATCCCAAGGAAAGGACTTATTTCCTTTGGATCCGGAAATCGAGAGGTCTTTGAGGAGGAAGAAGCAAGAAGCGAGAACCGAGACTATTTCTATACCTTTCGTTGATACCATGGCCGGCATTGTTGACCCACCTCGAGAACTCGCTCGTCCCGAGAAGATCCCTTTGAATGCCCGCTTTCGACCTAAGCTGGACGATTATCAAGAAGGAGGTTGGGGAAAGATTGATGCCAACAACTTCGAACTTAAGCCGTCCCTCATCGCTACAGTGAAATCTCAAACATACGGAGGAGGAGTTAATGAAGATCCAAACGCTCATCTTGAGTCGTTTTTGGACATATGTGCCACCATCAAGCAAAACGGAGTGCCTCCGGATGTCATTAAGCTCCGCCTATTCCGGTTCTCCTTAGAAGACGATGCGCTAGATTGGTACAAGAGCCTAGATCGGAAGGAAATTGGTACTTGGAGAGAGATGACTCGGTTGTTCTTAGCATAGTTCTATCCTCCCTCGAAGGTGCAAAAACAAATCAACGATATCTTGCAATTCGAGCAATATGAGGATGAATACTTATACGAAGCATGGATCCGATTTAAGAAGCTACTTCGCAAATGCCCACAGCATGGAATTGACAAGGAAGAAATCTACATTCGGTTTTATCGGGGTTTGACGAGGAAGGCTAGAAGAGAGTTGGACTATTCCTCGAAAGGGGGATTTCTTGCTAACGATTATGAAGAGGCCAAGAATCTCATCGAGCTAGCAGTCAACAATGATTACGAGGAGGTGACCGATAGGAAGATGACGAGAAGAAAGGTTCCATCCGGTGACGAGGACGCCTACGGTGATTTGAAGGCGAAATTTGAAAGACAACAAAAAGAGCTTGAGATGCTAAAAAAGAAGACTTTGGGAGTCAATGCAGTTTTTGAAGAGCTAAACGAGCCTATTGCAATTGAAGAGGATGCAAATTACGTACAAGGAGGAAACTTCTTGCAAGGGGGAAATAGGGGAAACTATTATCCGAACAATCGAAACCACCCTAATTTCTCCTATGCCAACCCGAACAATGCTCTTCAGCCACCACCGGGATTTAACGTGAAAAACGGGGTTATTCAAGAGCCGATTGCTAAGACACCTATGGAAGAGATGTTGGAACGGTTATAGGCAAGTCAAAAAGATTTTATTTATAAAGCAGACAAGAGGTTCGGGGCTCTCGAGCATAGTGTGACATCTATTGGAAACTCAGTGATAGCCTTGACAAAGCAGATGTCGATGGTGGAGACCCAAATGAGTCAAATGGCGAACGCCTGGCCGATTTCATAAGCGGGGCATTTTCGGCGGCAGACCGAGACCAACCCAAAGACGCAACAATGCAGCAATCGAGCTTCGGAGTGGGACAAAGTACATAATCATGGGGCTGAAGTTGAGAAATGCGGAAACGAGGATGTACTAGAAGCGGAGCCGAGCGAGAAGGAAGATGAAATGCACGAGCCCATCGGCCAAGACTATCGGCCGATATACCGTCTGAGACGAGAATGCGGCGGTGGAGCCTATCGACCCCCTATCGGTCGAAAGGCTCTGGAAGTTCGAATGTGAAGGATTTTGAGGTAAAAGCTCCATTTCCACAATGATTGGCCAAGTCGAGACATGATGAAAAGCTTCAACGATTTATCGACATGTTTCAAAAGGTGAATATCAACATTCCACTTCTAGACGCTTTGAGAGACATGCCGGGGTACGTGAAATTCTTGAAAGACGCTGTGGCAAGCAAGAGGAAGTTGGCGAAGTTTGAAACAATAAATTTGACAGAGGAGTGTAGCGCTATCATTCAAAACAAGCTCCCGCTCAGCGTAGGATCCGGACGTTTTACTTTGACATGCATGATTGGCGACCAAACGTTCCGTAATGGGTTGTGTGATCTCGGGGCAAGCATCAATCTTATGCCTCTATCCATCTTTAAGAGGTTGAAGATTGGGGAGATGAAGCCGACTACCATTTCTCTACTCATGGCGGACCGGTCGATCTCTTATCCGAGGGGAGTTGTGGAGGATGTGTTAGTTAGAGTCCAACATTTAGTCTTCCCGGCCGATTTCGTAGTTCTTGATATGCCCGAGGACGAGAATCAACCCTTGATCTTTGGGAGACCGTTTCTAGCGACGGGGAGAGCACTTATCGACATCCAAGAGGGTGATCTTACCTTCCGGGTTAATGATCAAAATCTGAAAATTTCCATCTATGACGCGATGAAGAGGCCCGAGGATGCGCCCGAGGAATGTTTTGAAATTGAGTCTATTATGCCGCCCCCGACCGACTTGTTGGAGCATTGCATTTCACAATCCATTTACTCACATTCCGATGTTGAAGAAATTTATGAGGATTTGCCAAAGTATGTTCGAATGTTGGAGGCGAACGAGAGTCGATCTAATGAGAGGGACGTATGCTATCTTGATGTCAACAAACCCGTTCAAGGGGGAGTTGTCGCTGAAGACCCGGACTGAATGAGGTATCGTCGAGCTAAAGACGTTAAACGTAGCACTTGTTGGGAGGTAACCCAACATATGTATATTAGTTCGTTTTATTCGTTTGTTTTCGATTTTTCGTTTGCGTGATTTTTGTAGTTTCTAGTTTCGTAGTAGCTTTGCTAGTTTTTGTTAAGTTCTAACCCATGCACGCCGAGTTTTGGATACTTGCAGGTCTTTAATCGCCATATCCAAGCAAAAACGGGACCAAGTATACGGAATAGAAAGCTAAAAATTTTTTTTGAGACAGAAGATCCTATCGGGCGAGCCTATCGGCCGATAGGCCCGGCCGATAGGCTGAGGAAAATTAAACAAAATTACATGTTGAAAGCAGTGGTCGATAGGCACACCCTATCGACCGATATCCCACCCGATATGAGGTACGTAAGCTCCAGTAGTTCCTATCGGTCCAGCCTATCGGCCGATAGGCCAGGCCGATAGGACATACCCGGCCCAGTAACCACTTCGACCCGGTTGATTAATACCCCTTTTAAACACCTTCCACCCGATTTTCTCACACACTTACACACTTATCGGCCGATAGAACACAAGAAGCGATTTCTTTCTACTTTTCTTCCTTCAAAACTCGATCAAGGTACGTAGTTTCGACTCTTAATCCTCTTGTTTTTCAATTCTATGCATGTTTTGAAGCATTTTGACGGATTCTTTTTGGAGTTTTGATGAAAATCGAATTGGGGATCCACTTTTTGGGGCTTTTGTTAGACTTTGATGTTCTATGAATTTTATGCCCGATTGTTGATAGAATCTTGAGGGAAACATGTTATCTATGCTTGATTGTTCATGGGTACTTCGAATTGGGGGATTAATTGATGAAATTGAACGAATTTTGAAAAAAACCCCAAATTGGAAGAACCCTAATTTCGAAATTGTTGAAATTGGGTAAATTTGTTGAATTGAATTGTGAATTGGGATTGATATGAGTTGAATTGTTGATGAATTAGATTGGATTGGAGAGAATTTGCCCTAATATGATCGTAGTGTGTTGTTTTGTTATTGTGGGTTGTGATTTTGATCCTTTTAATATGAAATGGGGGAGTCTAAGTTTGGGGGAGGTTTTGTGATTTGTTGATCGTAGTATATGGCTGTCGGGTCTATGATTTTGATGTTTATTGGACATTATAGGGCCCTTAGTTGATATTGTGGGATTATTGGATTATGTCGATGCTCGTTGAATGTTTGTACTATGATTTTGCTTATTGGATATTGATTGGATGGTTGTTTTGTAGGAACTTTGAAATGGGAAAGCAAAGCAAGAAGTCAAAGCCGAGTAAGGCCGGAACGTCTAAGGCAACCACAGAGAAGGAAAAGGCTCCGACGAAGGTAGTGCCGGCTATTCCGATCCCGGCTGCGCTCGACCCAAAGAAATTCAAGCTAAGATTGACTGGGCCAGAGTCTAAAAGAAGGTGGTCGCACCTTATCGGAATGTCACACAAGCATTGCCGATTTTTGCATGAGGAGACGGCTCGGGGTATGGGTGTATACGATGATATTGTGCTACTAGCGAGGCAGTGCGAGTTTGAGCAAATATTTAGGGCAAACTATCTCGCTTACCACGTGCTCACCGTGGAGTTTCTGTCCACACTTGAGGTTTTTAGGGAGAACGGGACTCCGACATCTATTCGCTTCAACCTCGACAACATAGAAAGGGAGCTCTCGGCCGACGAAGTTAATGCCATTATCAACGGGGCCGAGGACGGGTCATTCCAGCAGGGCGATCATGCCAAAGAAAACTTAGAGCTGTGGTCCAAGATGATTTACCGCAGGGAGGAGACGCTTCTCATTTATAATCCGACGTATGCCAAGGCCTCCTCGATCAGGAACCCAGTTCTCCGTTATGTCCACCGTCTGTTCACCTCGACGATTTTGAGCCGTACCGACTCGGGGACGTGCTTGTCCACTGATCTCCACCTTTTATGGTCAGCCTTGAACGGTACACGGAAGCACGCCGGATGTTTTCTGATTGAGCACATGGAGAAACAAGCCCGGCTGACCGGGAAGCAGAGGATTGGGATTGGGGCGTTCGTGACCCCTATCGCGGAGCATCTCGGGGTGCACATTAGAGGAGAGCCGGTGTCCCGAGACATCTATTTGGATAAACCGACACTGCAGAGGCAAGAGATGCTTGCCTTCACCGAGGGGTTCGACTGGAAATTGCACGGTCGGAACAAAACCGTGTCCCTCTTCCGACTCCCCTCTCCGACCTTGACTTCTGTGATGGGCGACGCGCCCGATGTATATGCGAGGTGGAGTATGAGCTCCGAGGCTCATTTGGCACTTATCCGACCATTGGATGCGTCTCGTAAGAGGCAACGCCGGGAGGTGACCATTGAGGAGCCATTCTTGGAGGGAGCCGAGGAGGAGATGGATGATATACCCGAGGGGGGTAGCCGTGACGAGATTCCCACCGGTGGAGGTAGTAGTTTTCAGATGAGAGCTCCGGATTTTGATGCTTTTGAGTCGAGATTTTTTGAGAGAGAGAGAGAGATGCACGAGGAGAGTATGCAGGCGCAAGACAACTATCATTTGGCGAGTATGCGTTCTTTGACAACCGAGTTTGGTTCTTTGGGAACTCGGCTGGGCGAGGTTGAGACTCGAGTGGGTGTTGTTGCCACTCGGGTCAATGAGTTGTACGAGCTCGTGGAGAAAAGAGCCGAAGAGGACAGAGTGTGGCGACAAGAGGAGATTTCTTGGAGGGAGCAAGAGAGGAAGAGGCAGGAAGATAGGTGGGCCCAGGAGGACCACTACAACCGAATGCTACATGAGATGTACCACTTTGCTCCTTTCCCCGATTCACATGCCCGCTATGATCCGAGCTCGCCGACAAACCCGCCATTTCCGCCACAGTGATCAGGTACTCCGTTAACAAAGCCACTCCTTTCTCTTTTCAAACTTATTCCTCCTTTGGGATGCGAAATAAGTTTGGGGGGGGGGGGGGAGAAGTGCGGCTTTGTTAATTTCTTTACGTTTGAGTACCTTGTTTGCCTTGTATCATTATTTGCTTGTGTTGGTGCCCGTTGTTTTTATTTGTGCTTATCATATTGGTGTTGCGTGGTTTTGGCTTTTGTTGCTTAGTTTTTTTTTTAGATTTTTATGTTCATTTTCGGTTGGTGTGTTTGATAGTTTCTATTTTTTTTAGGTTGTAGTAGTTTTTTTTTTAGATTTCGTGTTTGCTTTTATTTGCTTTTCGTTGTTTGTTTTAGATAGCCTTGCTTGTCTTAGTTTTTCTTTATTCGTGAATTTTTCGTGCTTCTATTTGTGTGATACCGATGTTACGACACTGTTTTTCTCTCTGAAGAAACGGTCGAGTTTTAGTCGAGTTGTAGTCAGTTATTTCTGTTTTGCATAGTATTTATTTAGGTCCAAAAATTTTTCGTGATTGTAAAGGTCTTGGCAGATAAGAGACGATACATACTTGTTTTAAAATCACCGTCAATACGTCTGGTTACATCTTCCGGATAGTGAGTCGTACTGTTTCTTTAGTCGTGTTGGCACTTAGCTTGAGTTTTGAGTCGGTCAGTTTTTCCCAAAAGTCGAGATAATGTTGTTCTATGAAGGGAAGTCTAGTAACCGGGGGCATTCGCGTGACCCGTTGTTTGCCCTCGCGTAAAACGACGACTCTGATTAGGCTAGTGATTTAGATATTTCACATGTGCCAATGATAGGGAACCTAGTAACCGGGGGTATTCGCGTGACCCGCTGTTTACTCTCGCGCAAAACGGCGACCTTGATTCGGACATGCAGAAATTATATATTCGAGTTGTTTCTCCGCTGTAGACGGGAACTTAGTAACTAGAAGCATCCATGTGCCCCATGAGTGTCTTTTACGTCAAACGGTTTCTTAATACATGAGAATGGAAGTTCCACCCTAGGATTACCCCGATGAAACATCACGAGATCCTAACCTAGTGGTCAACTCGAATCAAATTCTTGAACATATATATAAGGGAATACTGTCCGAGGTTTATTTGTTATGAAACTCGTGAAAATTGTGCCACTAGACTGTGTAACGGGACGAACTAGCTTGTTTATTTTAGCCTTTCATATTGACGGTCGATTTGACTCACGTTTTGTTAATCTTTGAGCTGGATTTTCTTCATGAACGAATGATTAGGTGAACTTGACTACTTTGCGGAATCATTATTCGAGTGCGGCTCGCTTTTACGACACTCGGATTATTTAGAGAGAATTACAGGATAGTATTGATTAGGTTGAACACTATGAGTTGCACGATGATTCACGACTTTCTTTTTCTTTTCTTTTTGTTGTTCGGGACGAACAAGGCTTAAGTTTGGGGGGGTTTGATAAGTGGTAATTTTACCACTTATTTCTAGGATTTTATACTAAGTTTTTATCTCGTTTCGTGATTAATGTGCTCGTATTTGGCTTATTTATGATTAGTCGAGCCGTATTACGCGTTTGGGTTGGTTTTAGTGTGTTTGCAGGTTTTTAGAGCCAAAAGGACCCAGAACGAGACAAAGGACCGAGAGTCGAGTCACGGACGGAAGAAACGGATTTTTTGCAAGAGACAGACGAACCTATCGGGTAGCCTATCGGCCGATAGGTTCGTCCGAAAGGTGTTCCTGCCCTACCGATTGAAGAGATCGACGAACCAACTATCGGCCGATAGGCCAGTCCGATAGGCTGCCCAACGGACTTTCGTGTTTTGACGGATTTTGACTCTTTTGGATAGATTTTTGTTTCCTAGATTAGGGCTAATCGGGATTTTAACCCCCTTAGGCTATATAAACCTCCTTCTAGACCTAGTTTAGGGAGAATTCATCAGCCCTTATCATCTTTCATCATTCTTTTTCATCCTTTATCATCTTGAGCAGATTTTCACATTTATTTAGCAAGATTTATTCCTTTGATGCAAGAACTTTTTGGAGGCAGCAACTATTATTGTTTTTCAGAGATTGAAGACTTAGAGTTCATCCGAAAGGGTTGTAATCTCTCTTTTCATATTAATAATATGCATTCTCCATTTATTTCTTGTTTAATTTCAATTATGTCTGGCTAAATCCATTGATTGATTCTAGGGTTAGTAATTTTAATTGTTGTTCACATGATGTTCCTTTGATTACCTTTTGACCTTTCATCCTAGGCTTGTGTTCAAGATGTGTTAAATCTCATGCTAGATTAAAGGGCCCTTAATCGATGCATGTTAGCTAATTAATTTTGTCCGGAAGGAGTAATTGATTAGTGGAAATACTTGATGCACAATATGATTTAATCTTGAGACCTAAGTGGAGTAAGATAAATCATAGATAAATAAGTTGGCGCTTTTTAAGTGATTTAAATTCTTTGAGCCTTAGCGAGAAAAAGGGTTTAGATTAACTATCTTTCTAGATTACCTTGATCGGAATTCTAGATCGGCTGAGTGATTATTTCTAGGATTGAATTAAAATTTGGGGAAAAGGAATCAAGTGAATGGATTGTGTGAACTCAATTAGATGATACTACCCTAGGATCAATTACCTTTCGACTTGTGATTTTATCTTGCTAATTTGCTTTATTTGCTTGATTTAGATAATTCATCTTTTATTTAATTTTTGTTCTTCGATTTTTGAAGTTAGATAATTAGAAACAAACCAAATTTTCGGTTTCCTAAATAGCAGTCAAATTTTGAGTAGAGTTACTTCTTTTATTTTCGACACATCAATTCCCTTGGGTTCGATACCTTGGAAATACTTCGAGGTTTTACAAATTTTAAAATTGATCGGATTTGAAAACCATACTACGCGAATCCCAGCGATCAGTCGTTCGGAACACACAACCGACCTCGGAATCTCAACACACCGTCCTCATGAATAACGAATCCCGGGGCTTTCCCCCTCCCTACACTCTCTCGAAGCTGACCAAACATCGGGTCCTCCAACTGTCCCGATTTAATGTCATCGACCAGAGATGAAGAAATCTCAAGAGTACGCAGCTGTCCGGAACTCTCGGGCCGTACAATATCGACACTCAACCTCATCAACTCCTGCTGAAGCTCTGGCTGAGCCGTAAGTAACTCAAGCGCCCGAAGCGATATCGATTTCCGGCTCAGGGCATCTGCTACCACGTTAGCCTTGCCCGGATGATAAAGGATCTCGAGATCGTAATCCTTAATCAACTCCAACCATCTCCTCTGTCTCATATTAAGCTCTTTCTGGGTGAAAATGTACTTCAGGCTCTTGTGATCGGTGAAAATATGACACGACGAGCCATACAAGTAATGATGCTAGATCTTCAACGCGAATACAACTACGGCCAACTCAAGATCGTGCGTAGGGTAATTCAACTCGTACGGTTTCAACTGACGGGATGCATAGGCAATCGTCCTCCCGTGCTCCATAAGTACGCATCCGAGCCCTTGGCCCGAAGCATCACTAAAAAGTGAGAAACCCTCATTACCACTCGGTAAAGCCAAAACAGGAGCGATCGTCAACCGCTTCTTCAACTCCTCAAAACTATTCTGCCTCTCATCGATCCACACAAACTTCTCTGACTTCTGTAACAACTGAGTCAGCGGTCGAGCGAGCTTAGAGAACCCCTCGACGAATCTACGGTAATACCCGGCTAATCCCATAAAACTGCGGACCTCCTTCACGTTCTTGGGCGGCGCCCAATCCAAAACTGCCTCTACCTTATGTGGGTCCACACGAACACCCTCGGCCGAAATCATATGACCGAGAAACATAACCTCCCGCAACCAAAACTCACATTTTGAGAACTTCGCAAAAAGATGCTAAGTTCTCAAAATATCTAACACGATATGCAAATGACGGGCGTGCTCCTCCTCGCTCCTCGAGTAAATCAGGATGTCATCGATAAAAATGACTACACACTTATCGAGGTACTCGATAAAGACTTTGTTCATAAGCTGCATGAACACGGCTGGGGCGTTGGTTAGCCCAAAAGGCATAACCACAAACTCGTAATGACCGTATCTCGTCCGAAAGGCCGTCTTCGGAATATCGGTATCCTTCACTTGGAGCTGATAATACCCCAATCTCAAATCAATTTTCGAAAACATGGTTGCCCCTTGCAACTGATCGAACAAGTCATCAATCCTCGGGAGCGGATACTTGTTTTTTATGGTCACTTTGTTCAACTCTCGGTAGTCGATACACAAACGAAGTGACCCATCCTTCTTCTTCACAAACAGGACCGGTGCGCCCCAAGGTGAAGCGCTCGGTCGAATATACCCCATGTCTAGCAACTCCCCCAACTGTTTCTTCAACTCAAGCATCTCGGCAGGCGCCATACGGTATGGCGTCTTAGAAATCGGTGCTGCACCCGGCTCTAAATCGACGGTAAACTCAACTTCTCGGTCCGGCGGTAAACCCGACAACTCGTCTGGAAAAATATCAGGATACTCACACACTACCGGAATAGACGAGAGCTTGACTCCCCCTTTTTCCGATCTCAAAGCGTAACACCAATAACCCGTGCAACCTCTCCGAAGAAGCCTCACCGCCCTCAAGGCGCTGATCAGGAGTCTCTGGATACTCCGCTTACGCCCCACAAAAGAATGCTCAGTACCGTCAGAGGCTAACATCAAAATAGTCCTCGTTCTATAATTCATGATCGCCCCATGACGGTCCAGCCAATCCTCACCCAGAATCAAATCTTCATCCCTAATGTCTACGCAATCAGATTAGAAGGCCAAACCCTCCCCGCGATACTCACTGGAAAATCTCTAACCTCACGATCCCCCACGATGCTATCCCCACTAGGCAGTTTAACAACAAAAGGCTCACAAGTAACAAGGCAATCAACATACAGACGACGCACACAATCCATAGATATGAAAGAATGCGTAGCACCAGAATCGAACAATACGGAAACAGGATGGTCAAGGATGTGAACGGTACCTGTAGCCACCGTCGCGTCGGGATCTCTGGCTCGCCTCATCTCATACACACGGGCCGGGACAGACCACGCACTAGAAGCTCCCTCTCTAGAAGGCTACCCACGTCCTCGACCTCTACCATAACTCTGCTGCGGCTGAGGAACTGTCGCTGCCTGATTCACACTCGGCTCTCCCGCAGCTGGGGCTGATATCTGAGTAACTGGAGCCCGAGCTGCATCCGTACAAAACTTAGCACGATGATCCATCCGACCACAAGCAAGACACTGAATCGAAGGCCTATCACACTCACTCATCATGTGGCCCGGACGACTACAGTTGAAGCACGTAGGACCACGAACGGAACCAGTAGGAGCAGACCTAGAATCGCTCGCCCAATCGATGGCGGCGACTCAAGACTCGCGAACTAGACTGAGCCTTCGGATACCCTCCTGACTTGCCTCCCGAAAACTGACCGGAGGTCTTCTGCTTCTTTCCTTCGGTTGCCGTCTCTGTCGCAGAAAACGACATCTCGTAAGCCATCACTTTATTCTGATACTCTTTTAAAGTCGTGCACCCCAGACCAGCCATGTAGTGGCGCACCCTCGGTTTCATCCGCATATCAAAGTGGCGGATCTTGTCAAGCTCATCTCGGACTTGGTTTCTCACATAATGCAGCTGTTGATTGTAGTCTTTGATAGCTTGAAAAATAGGAACATCTTGGGGCTTAGCCTCAAAGAAGGCTCGGATCCTCCCCTCTTTCACTGGCCATGGACAAAATTCATCTTCCATCAGATCCCGAAACTCTGCCCACGTGGCTGCCCGGTCAAGCGGTTTCACCGCTTGCCACCACGTTGCTGCCTCCTTGGCGAGAAAGTACTGAGCAATGGGTACTTTCCTCTCCTCAGAACAATTAGCAGCCTCAAATACTTTCTCCATCTCTAATAGCCAATTCTCCCAACCAGAAGGGTCGGAAGCACCATCAAACTGCGGAGGACGCATACGAATCACGTCCTGAAGTAACTTATCATTGCCGGAATCCAGTAGGCGGAACCGGGTTGGCATTAGCTTGGCCGACCAGAACGGCCTGAGTCAGTAGCGTCATCTGGTTCGCTACTTGTTGCAAAATATTAGCCACTCCAACATTCTCATTAGCATTACCGGAGCTAGCAGATTGGTCCTGCTGACCTCCGGAACTAGGGGGAATACTGTTCGACAAAGAAGGCATCGCCGAATCAGCTTCCGAGTGATCGGACATGGCCGTCCCACCGGCTGCGCCACGTCCCCTACCGCGTCCGCGACCGCGTCCGCGTCCTCTACCAGCAGGAATTCTGAAGAAGTAACGGGTAAGTACAATTCAAACGCAAAACGCAACAAGATACTAAGACAGGAATAAAACAGAACGGTGAAACGAGTCAAGTTAGGAAAAACTTACGAGCACCGGCATACTGAGATGATGGCATCATAGTGATACTGTTTAAAAAAGACACTCGACTAGACCCAAATAACCGACAGCCTAGGTATCCATAAACCTGGCTACGATACCATATTCTGTAACACCCCCAAGACATTCAGGGCATATTACAGCGCCGTGGATCCCACACTGTGGAATTCACCAGGCTAGCGCATCAACAAGACATTCGACGACGACATGCAATTATCAATAAAACGACAATTCAAATAAAAGACTACAACCCGACAAATAGAATCCAACATCAATCCATTTCCCAAAACGGGAACACAACATTAACAATTTTGAAAAGGAAGTACTCGAGTACTTAAACCAATTTTATGATACAGAAATCCCAAAACAAGGCATCAAAAATAATTGACAGATCTGAACACCAACAAGTGACTACTGAACAGTATCATGCTTGCCCATCATCCTCATACAGCTCAAGTACTCGTTTGTCCCCACGATCGATACCTGAAATACAAAAAGTATTTCCCCCATTTAAGGGGTTAGCGACAACTGCTAGTGCAAGTACAATCCATTTGAACTACATTCTAATCAGATGAATATATGCGCCAAAAATCATTTTAGAAAACGTTTTATATTCCGGAATATTTACAAGGTACAATCACAAAACACATTGTCTCCAACAAATCACAATTGAAAGTTAACCTTCGGTACGAGACTCACGGCCACCGTACCCCGCAGAGCCCCGTCGGACATCCCTGGGTGGCTAACCACAGTTCGCGATACGCACAATCACGGCAATACATATCCCTAGAGGTCCCGTCGGACCGTCCCTAGGTGAACATACACATATCCATCCACAACAACCACGATAAAGCCATAATTCAAATACTAGAACATGTAAACAAATGTAAAGTACTTGCCTTTGAGACATTCTTGAAGAAGCGGAAGTGAAACACGACTACGAACGGTCCGGGTGGAAAACGACGGTTCCTAACGAAGAATTAACATCACTCAGTCCCAACGGACATCAATAATCGAAAGGAATATTCCCAAAACCCCGATTACATGCTACGACAATGAACGATCAATTGATACGGGCGAGGGTTTACGCGAAATCTCCCCGTATTGATAATTCACGGATTAAAATCAAGGAAATTGGATTTGGAATCACTCAATAACAACAATCGGTAAGGAATATAGTAACATAATTGAACAATTCGGAACTAATCCCTAGAATCCCGAAAAACCCCCAAATTCGTCAAAGTTAGGGTTCCTGAGTAATACCTTGGATTCGACTGACGGAGAATGATAATGTTGTAGATTAATCTCCCTTGGTACACAATAATCAATCTCTAGAGGAAATCCACGGATTGCTCTGGACAAATCACTCCAAAGGCGCTCGAGAACACTCACGTCGCGAGAAGGGTTGAAGAAGAATGAAAAGAAACGACTGAGGTTAAGTCAGGTTTAAAACGCTGACAGCGCGTTACGTACGTTAACACAAACTGTTAACGTACGTATGATGGTTACGTACGTAACCCAATACTGGTTAATGTACATAACCAAATTTCTGTACTGAATTGGGAAAGGTCATAACGTACGTTATGGATCATGCATAACGTACGTTATGCACATAGCAGATCCCAGTTCTGGACACAATTCTGCACAGTCGATTCAACGACGAACCACAACACGAGGATAGAATCAAAAGTGTAAATACGAGGTATTCATAACAACGAAGTTGAGTTTTCGACAGTAAATGCACTTCCAACTACCGAGGAATCCAAAATACGACAAGGAGATGAATTTCCCTAAACTTATAGGAAATTACAAAAATGGCCCAGGTGCCCGAAAATCACACTACGACGTCGGATTTACAAACTGAAAGTCACAGCACGACCCACTCAATCATACGAACTTGTACAAACAAAGAAATCGTGAAAACGAACGAGTTTTACGAGAATCGAACGTACATACGGCGAAACATGACATAAAATGAAATCTCGTAAAAACACCACCAAAACTTGTCCAAATGGAAAAACTCCAAGAATAAAGTAGGTTCAAAATGTCGAAATGGTTACAGACGAGTCGACAAAAATAGACATACACCAAAAATGGAAAGTGTTAAAAACGGAAAGGTACGGATATTACATGTGGGGTCCCGAGAGACTTGCCCAGTTGTTCATCAAAGAGATAGTGAGACTGCACGATACTCCTAAAAGTATTATTTCCGATCGTGACGGACGATTCGTGTCTCATTTTTGGAAGTCAGTTCATCGTGTTATGGGAACTCAGCTTAATCTCAGTACCGCTTTTCATCCTCAATCCGACGGACAATCCGAGAGGACTATTCAGACATTGGAGGACATGTTGAGGGCATGCATCCTCGATTGGAAAGACGACTGGGAAACCCAACTACCGTTGATTGAGTTCACGTACAATAATAGTTGGCATGCTTCGATTAAGATGGCACCTTACGAGGCCTTGTACGGTCGTCGTTGTCGATCTCCTTTGTGTTGGGATGACTTATCAGAATCAATCGGCACCGAGACCGATATGTTTATTGCCGCCCGTGAGAAGGTAGATTTGATCAGGAGTCGTTTGTTGACAGCTCAGAGTCGACAGAAATCATATGCAGATAATCGTCGTCGACCGTTAGAGTTCAAGATAGGTGACCATGTTTTGGTCAAGGTATCCCCGAGTCGGGGTATCTTCCGTTTTCGGAAGAGGTGAAAGTTGAGTCCGAGATTCATTGGACCGTTTGAGATTTTAGATCGAGTAGGCGAGTTAGCTTATCGATTGGCCTTACCTCCGACATTGAGCCGAATTCATAATGTGTTTCACGTCTCCCAGTTGCGGAAGTATGTCGCCGACCCGAGTCATACTTCAATTCGACGAAATCGAGATCACGGATGATCATTCGTATGAGGAGCGTCCTATACGAGTTTTAGAGCGACGAATCAAACAGTTGAGGAACAAGACGATTCCTTTGGTCAAGATTCAGTGGTCTAGACACGGAGTCGAAGAGGCTACTTGGGAAACCGAGGATAGTATGCGGGAGAGTTATCCCGAGTTGTTTGACCCTTAGTTTCGAGGACGAAACTCTTTTTAAGGGGGGGAGTATGTAATACCCGATTGTAATTCATTCATTATCATTCAGTAATTATCAATCAGTAATGGTCATTCAGTAATTTTCACTCATTAATAATCATTCATCGTTCATGACTCATTCATTTGTATTCATCGTTGGCATTTTGCAACCGTGTATCAGTTACCGATAGTCATTTATCTCCGAATGAGAGTTGAGACGAGAGTATCATCATAATTATCGTGAATATAGCCTTGTGATGGAAGTATCATCTATCGCGTGTTATTGGACTTAATTTCATTCATACGAGTATTGTACGTCGGATCATTCACCGGTGGTAGCGAGTAGACGGAGTTGTCGGATTTTGTCACTTCCAGCAGTGAGTTACGGCCGTAACTAGTCAGGCATTACGGCCGTAACATGCATTCGTTGGCTCAAGGTGGTTTTGGACGAAGGTGAGTTACGGCCGTAAGGATTGTCGGATATGGCCGTAACATGCGTTCGTTGCTTTCAGGACAGCTCGGAGAAACAGGACTTACGGCTGTAAGGGTTGCGGCATACGGCCGTAAGATGAGGCTGGTACGGCCGTAAGGCTTGGACGGTTACGGTCGTACGACTCGGGCAGGGTGCCCAGGCAGTTTCGACGTAGGCTATACGCCCGTAATTTTGGCTGGGTACGGCCGTATCGGTCGAGTTACGCCCATAAGGCGCGTGCGGATATGGCCGTATGACTGCCGGCAGGTGCTTGAACGAGGGCGAGTTACGCCCGTAAGGCAGGTGCGGGTACGACCGTATGACTGTCGGCAGATTCTGGATGAAGCCGAGTTACGACCTTACGAGATGGTTGGTTACGGCCGTGAGGCTGTTGACTTGGATGTTACGGCCGTAAGAAGGCCGAGTTATGGCCGTAACATTCGGCAGTTTATATAGGACTTGGACGGGACTTTGAGTTCATTTCCTCATTTATTCACCTTGTGTCCGAGAGAGAGAGAGCTTGAGGGAGATATTTTTCATCATCAATCACTTGAGTGTTCGGTTTTCATCATCTTCATTCGTTTGTGAAGCTTGGATAGTCGATCTAACGCGTGTTCATCGAATCAAAGTGTTTGGATCTTCAAAGGTAACATTCTTCAAACATCTTGGATTTCGATTTTGTGTTGAGATATGATGTTTTGGACGTTATAATCATGTTGTAGGAAGAGATATACGTATGATTATGAGTGTATATGAATATTCATTAGATTATTGGAGGGTTATTCAAGAACACTTTGAATATTGAGTTGGAATTGGGGGTTTTCGATTAATTGTTGTTGTAATCACGAATTTAGATGTTCATATTGGATTATTGATTGTATTGAGAATGTTTTGTTGGTTTGGAACACTCCTCGGGGATTTGATATTGGTGTAGTTAAGAATTGGTTGTAAACAATCGAAGATTGGTCACAAAGTGTTTGATATAATGCCCCAATGAGCTTGGTTTAGTCGTATCGACGTTTTGAATTAATTATAATCGTGTTTGATTCATACGTTGAACGAATTGTTGGTAATTGTGTTATTCAAGGTTGTTCGAGCGACCGACATCTCATTTAGGACGTTTGTTCGTGGAAGGACATTCTTCATCAGTGTTGTGTAAGTTAATTCTTACTCGGTTAAAAGGATATTCATTCCTTTTTGTTTTTGTTCATTCATAATCATAACTCATTCATAATGTATTAACCATATTGAGACTTGTAATTGTCGAATAATCACTTCATTCACGAGGAACAACGGTTCCAATCATTTCATTGAGCTATCATTCACTTCACTATTAATTCATCTCGGTGAGTCATTTTTGACTTTGTCGGATTATTATTCATTGATATTCATCATGGTCATTCCCGTTCATATGACCTTCTGGGTTCGTATTGCGTGGCCGGGTGGTGATGTGTGGGATTTTTAGTCGGGCACATGATGGTCATGTGTTCGGGTTTGACACGTCTTTAGTGTAACTATCGCAAGTGCACGATATCGTATCAAGTAGTAAGTGGACTTTTTGAGTCCAGTTTATCGATCCCACGAGGAAGTTTGGTTATATGTTGAATTATACACTATTAGTCTATTTGTTACAGAGATATATGATTGAAACACACAATTTAAGAGTTTGGTTTAATAATTGCAAAGAAAATGCAATAATAGTTCTAATATTCAAGGAAATAAAAGATTTGCACTAATAATAGATTAATAAAAGATATAATGAAATAGTTGGGATTACAAACTTAGCTCATCATTAGTTATAGAAGATGTATAGGAGATCATAGGATGAATTTACTTATTATGTTGTGTAGATTCGATTTTCCTTAAAAAGACGGTTTCTCTTTCGAACTATAAAACGCCCCTTATATATTGAATCAATCCACTATATTTCTATGTTGATTGGCTTCAATACATAGCATTTTATGAAAATAACTCAAAGAATCATCTAAGGTCTAGAGGTATATTTCTATCCCCTAGAACAACTTAGAGTGAAGATCATTTGATCTAATCAAACATATTTTCATTCAAAATATATGAAGACCATAAATATCGTCATTTATTGGCCAAATAAATAAAGATTGTTAAAACAATGAAAATCACACACAATAATAAGTAATTCATAATATATCTTTATACAAACTTAAATAACATGACTAACCTTGTTTATAATCCCAACTAAGGTAACTTAGCCCATGAATGGTTTAATAAACATAATACAAGCTTGAGTTGTCATTATTAGTTGAAAAAGAGAAAGAATTGATCCTAACTCCCTTAGTAGATAAAGGAGAAAGAAGCAATAAACTCCCTTAACAACATATGCTATACCACTATTACACAAATCACTCAAGAACACAAGTGTGTTCTTCACACAAAAGGAAAATATTACAAAAAGTGGAAAAATATAAGATGAATGATGAATGATGATGGATCTAAGGGGTCTATTTATACACCTAAAGTCATCTAATAGCTCCAAAACTCCAGTATTATTACAATAGATCGGATCAATGCCAGCCATCCCCTCAATAATACATCAAAAGTATAAAAAATTAGACAAATGATTACAATGCCGAGAGTTACAGTAGTAACATTTAAGAGTTACTGTCGTAACTAGGATGGCTTACGGCCGTAACATTGATGAATTCGGCCTTAACATGGCTTCGTAAATTTGCATTTGTGAGTTACGCCCGTACACGCCCGTATGGAGTTTGGACTTCATTTTCATTGAATTTTTTAGACTTTGCGTTTTTGCCCCAAATCTTCTTCGGATGATAACTTTTGATATATAACTCTGATTTTGAATCCGGAAAGACTGCCTAACTCGTATCGGAAAGCCCTACAACATGAATACATAAAAACTCAATAAAGAGAATATTTTATAAACATGTTATTTCTTGAGTAAATCAGTAATTCAATCCGATTAAGACTAAATTTACATCTTCATCTGATAAATAATAAAATTATTAAAAGCTAATTAATTAAAAGCAAAAACGAGTAGACTAGCTCAATTATGAGTGAAATTTATCGATACAAACCATAGATAAGTGTATAAAACTGACACTTATCACACCCCCAAACTTGAATTCTTGCTAGTCCCGAGCAAGACTCTTTATTATTCACGCTAAAAAAAAATAAGACACAAAATAAGAAAAATAATACACACACAAATTAAGAAAAATAATTATATATATAAAGAGGATAATAGATCAAAATGCCATTAATACACAAAAACCAGCTTTATACAGTAGATAGAAATGAATCAAGATCCAAAATAAATCTACTAATGATTTTGAAGTTAAAACACGGTTTTATTTTGTAATTCCAAAATGCAAGGTTTCCCCCCAAAAGGTTGATTATTTCTTTCCCACTCGTGCCACACACGACTTCCCTTTAATGGTTGTTCTCGATCACTCGTTTATTTTTCGACTCAATATGAAGAAGAATTTCATTGGCGTCATCAAATATTGTGATTTTTCACGAAATTGAGTGTACTGAAATTCAGCCGCTAATTAATTCAAATCTGCTTATAAACTACATCCCTTAGTGATAGCTTTCACACCGTTATTTGCTAACGTGTAGCTCTTTTC
Source organism: Orobanche coerulescens (assembly GCA_033398695.1). Lineage (NCBI taxonomy): Eukaryota > Viridiplantae > Streptophyta > Magnoliopsida > Lamiales > Orobanchaceae > Orobanche > Orobanche coerulescens. The sequence continues at coordinate 19,204,972 of CM065814.1, read as the reverse complement.
ACCAACACAATTTCCATTTTTTTTAGGTGATAGCTTTCACACCGTTATTTGCTAACGTGTAGCTCTTTTCACCAACACAATTTCTATCTTTTTTTTAGGTGATAGCTTTCATAACGTTATTTGCTAACGTGTAGCTATTTTCACCAACGCAATTTCCATTTCGTGTGAGACGGCAGCTACGCACCAACAATGGTTAGTCCTTTATTTTTCGCAAAATTTCAGGACCCCCAAAATTAGGCAGCTGTTGCTGCTCAACACTTCTCCCTTTTTATTTTTCAACTAAACTCCTTTCACCAATGACCTTTTTTTAGGGAATAGAATTTTTGCAGAAAATCATTTATTAGTTAAGCATGAAAAAATCAAAAACTCCACAAATTAAGTAAATTTCAGTTCTATTTTTCAGCAACCGACTGATTCTTCTTTTCTCAAGGTAACGAATGACTCGATTATAAATGATAACTACAAGGCTTGGAAAGAGATATTAAGGCTAAAAAATTTTTGGAATGTACAATTTTTTTTACAGGTTAAAACGATTTTAGAAGCTTGTATATAGCTAACTTATTGTTGTTATGGCCAGATCTAGAAATCTCACAAATCAAAATAATATATATATATATATATATATATATACACTAAACCTAAAAAAAATCAATTCCAAATAATAAAAACACACCACACACTACAATAATCAAAACATACCACAATCATATGATTCAAAGCAAAATAAACATCATAGTTCAAAAACAAACAAAATAAACACACAAGTTCCAAAACACCCCCAAACTTGAAAATAAAACTGTCCCGAGTTTTTTTAGAATTGAAAAGCAAGTGAGAAAACAGAAAACTCCATGAAATTTTAGCGTTTTGATCCTCCAGGTGTGTCGTCAGGGATGTTTAAAAAATGGAAAAGCTTTTCAAAGCACTTCTCTGTTTCTAATTGTCGGTCGATTATTTCATTCTGATTTCTCAAAATTTCTGCCTGGGATGTTTTAATCCCCGAACTCTTTCAAGCAAATTTGCCTCAAAAGGCGTCAAGTCTTCTCCGACATTCTCCTCGGGCTCAAATTCCTCCTCGTGGCTACTTTCCTCTTCCGGTTCCACGCGTGCCCGTTTGCTCCTTAACTGAGTACTTCGAAAAATACTACTCCGGTCATTTAGTCGATCCCCATGTGTCAATATATCACCCCCTGCCGAAATTTTCACCCTCTGGCTTCTGCAAATACCGGTGATAAGGCAGGGGTACGGCATCTTTTGCCTAGTAGGGACCGTCCCGGCATAGTGACAAATAGTATTATAGATATGAGTACCCAAATCCATTTTTACCCCTCGGCGGATAGCAAATAAACCTCTGAGGTGGCCGATGGAAACTGTAGTCAGCGTCGAACTCGGGTAAATACTCCCGGCTGCCCACATCCATAAGTATCAAGCATCATCAATGAGGTCCGCCTGGTTGTATCGGGGTTTGATGATCCCAATACTGTCATGTAGCTCGCTCACTAATGCCCAACGTAAAACCTTATCATCCGGCACATCCTCATTAGGTAAGATGGAAATGTCTACCGCATTAGTGGAATCAACCCCCAAATACTTGTTAATCACATCCTGTGAAAAATGAATCACTTTCCCATTCACAGTCGTTTGATGATATGTTGGCGACCCTACCTGCCCTATGGATTTGTTGAAAGTATTGTAAAAGTTTAGGGTCAAGGTGGGGTTACCATTTGGGAGTTCGGACACGAATTTTTCCCACTCGGTGTCTATGAACTTTTGGATGAACGGGTTAGTGATAGTGTCGGTATCCAAATCACCAATGAAATCATCAAGTTTGAACAACCGCTCCTTAATGCACCGTGTGTTTTGAATTCGTTGCGGTAGTGCCGGTTCTTGAGACGACGAACCGACCTTTTCTTTTCCTTTCAAGGATTTATTAGGTGCCATCCCTGAAATTAAACAAAAACAACTTCCTTTTGATCACACGACTATAATCATCAAGCAAAACCAACAAAAACATCAAAAAAATTCAAAGATTTTCGTTGTGGCATTTCGTCGGACACCTTGAGTTCGTAGTTTTTTAACAAGTTTTTCATTCAAACTCAAATCCACAAAGTCACCACAAATCAATGAATCAAATAACCACACAAATATCAACAATACTAACAACTAAACATGTTTCAAACAACGAATCTTACGACAATAGGAATCGAAAAACAAATATAAAGTGAGAAACTAAAACCATAAAAAAATATAAATTGAAACAAGGATTGAAAGAAAAACCTGATGATTTATGTGTTAATGTTGATAGGAGAATGAATTATATTGAAGAATTTGTGTTTTTGAAGGGATTGAGAAGGGGAAAATTTTCGCAACCGTGCCTCTGTCTCCCGCTGGGTTTGTGAATCTGTTTCTCAAAACCGTGTTTTTTATAGCTGTAGAGTTACGGCCGTAACATACCCAAGTTACGGTCGTATGTAGCATTCGATTTTTGACAGGTTTTTTGGGTTACGGCCGTAACATAGAAGAGTTACGACCGTAAGGTGCTTTCGTAAAAATCATACTGGAACAAATTACGGCAGTAGGAATCAAAACTTACGGCCGTATCAAACTTACGTTACCATTGTACATTTAAACAGAAGGGATACGGCCGTAACATATTTGTGTACGGCCGTATGTAAGGCGATATGTATGGCCGTACGATTGTGGATACGGCCGTATTTTTTTTTTTTAGTTTTTTTGGTTTTTTAAAAAAAATTATATTTATTATGTGTGTGAGAATAATGAAAGAAAGACTCCCTGGATTTTATGAACGATATGATCCTTGATTTTCTTGTTGAATCTTTCTGTGTTACCCCCAAACTTATTTTGCGAAATAATAGAGATTGGGTTGCCTCCCAATAAGCGCTTTGTTTAACGTCCTTAGCTTGACTTCTCATCTGATCAATTAGGTATTTCCAGTATTATGATTGACTTTGCTGTCGAGAATTCTCCTCCCAGATATGGATTTAACCGTTGGCCGTTTACTTTGAAACTCTCGTCGGTTGTATTATAAATCTTCACAGCTCCATGAGAAAACACCTCTTTGATTGTGTATGGGCCCGTCCATCGTGATCGCAGCTTACCCGGAAACAGATGCAGTCGTGCATTAAAAAGGAGAACTTGGTCTCCTGCTTTAAAATCTCTTCTTAGAATTCTGTTGTCATGCCATCATTTTGTTTTTTCTTTGTAGATTTTGGCATTTTCATATGAGTCGAGTCGGATTTCATCCAACTCATTTAACTGCAGCAACCTTTTCTTTCCAGCCAACTGTTCGTCAAAGTTTAAATTTTTTATAGCCCAAAAGGCTCGATGTTCAAGTTCTACAGGCAGGTGACAGGCTTTTCCAAAAATCAAACGAAATGAAGACATGCCTATCGGTGTCTTATAAGCTGTTCTGTAAGCCCAGAGCGCATCATCCAGCTTTTTCGACCAATCTTTCCGAGATGAGTCGACTGTCATCTCAAGTATACGTTTCAGTTCACGATTGGAGACCTCGACTTGTCCACTGGTTTGTGGGTGATAAGAGGTAGCGACACGGTGTTTTACTCCGAATTTGGTCAGTAGAGCCTTAACCTGGTGATTGCAGAAATGAGATCCGCCATCACTGATAATAACTCTCGGAGTTCCAAAGCAAGTGAATATATTTTTCTTTAGAAAATTTACCACGACTCTAGCTTCGTTTGTTGGTAATGCAACAGCCTCCACACATTTAATTACGTAGTCCACAGCTACAAGGATGTATTCATTAGAGAACAATGATGGAAAGGGTCCCATGAAATCAATTTCCCAAACGTCGAAGATTTCAACTTCAAGGATGAAATTCATTGGCATTTCATTTCTTTTTGACATGTTTCCATGTCTTTGGCACCGGTCACACTTAGAGATAAGTGTATGTGCATCTTTGAACAGAGTGGGCCAATAGAATCCTGCTTCAAGAATTTTTGCTGCTGTTTTTGAAGCCCCAAAATGTCCTCCATAGTGAGAGGAATGACATTTTTCCAATACCTTCTCCATTTCTTCTTCCGGTATGCATATCCGGATGATTTGATCAGGTCCTCGTCTGAACAATAGAGGATCTTCCCAGTAATAGTATTTCAACTCGGAGAAGAATTTTTTCTTTTGATGATGGGAAAAATTTGGTTGAATTATTCCACTTACAAGGAAATTGACGATGTCTGCATACCATGGTGCATTTTGTTTTTCCTGCACATTAGAGATTTGGAACAGTTGTTCATTCGGAAATACTTCATTTATTTCCTTCTCTTGAGCATTGTTTTGGTCTAGTCGTGAGAGATGATCCGCCACTTGGTTCTCTGTTCCCTTTCTGTCTCGGATTTCTATGTTGAATTCTTGCATAAGTAGGACCCATCGGATTAGCCTTGACTTAGCATCTTGCTTTGTCATTAAATATTTCAAAGTTGAATGATCAGTGTAGACAATGACTTTCGATCCCAATAAGTAGGAACGAAATTTATCAAAGGCATAAACTACTGCGAGCATCTCTTTTTCAGTTGTTGTGTAGTTCAGCTGTGCATCATTCATATTCCGGCTAGCATAATGGATCACTTGCATCATTTTGTCCTTCTTCTGGCCCTGCACGGCCCCCACAGCATAATCACTTGCATCGCACATCAGAATGAATGGGATAGTCCAATCTGGAGAAATGATGATTGGAGTTGATGTAAGCTTATCCTTAAAAGTTACAAAGGCCACGTGGCATTCATTTGTGAAAAGGAATGGTGTATCTTTCTCAAGCAAAGAACAGAGAGGTTTTGATATTTTTGAGAAATCTTTTATGAACCTCCGATAAAATCCTGCATGCCCGAGAAAACTCCTTACTCCTTTCACCAAAATTGGTGGAGGAAGTTTTGCAATCACTTGGATCTTTGCCTTATCGACTTCTATTCCATGTTGTGAGATTCTATGGCCAAGTACAATTCCTTCATGGACCATGAAGTGACATTTCTCCCAATTGAGAACTAGATTTGTGTCTTCACATCTTTCCAAGACCATGCCTAAGTGATTTAGGCATTTATCAAATGTATCTCCGAAAACCGAGAAATCGTCCATGAAAACTTCAATGAATTTTTCAACCATGTCTGAGAATATTGACATCATGCATCTCTGAAATGTGGCTGGAGCATTGCACAATCCGAATGGGATTCTTCTATAGGTAAATGTTCCATAAGGGCATGTGAATGTTGTTTTCTCTTGGTCTTCTGGGGCTATTACGATTTGGTTGTACCCTGAATAGCCGTCGAGAAAACAGTAGTAAGAATGTCCCGCCAATCTATCGAGCATTTGATCAATAAATGGGAGTGGAAAATGATCTTTTCTGGTCGTCTTGTTGAGCTTCCTGTAATCAATGCACATTTTCCATCCTGTGATGGGTCGTGTTGGTATAAGTTCATTTTGCTCGTTCTCTATGATTGTGATTCCACTCTTTTTGGACACCATATGTACAGGGCTCACCCATGGACTATCTGAGATTGGATAAATGATTCCTGCGTCAAGTAATTTAAGAATCTCTACTTTCACAATTTCCTTCATGTTTGGATTCAAACGTCGTTGATGCTCAATTGAAGGTTTGCAGTCATCTTCCATCAAAATTTTGTGTGTGCATATAGAGGGGCTTATTCCTCTAATATCCGAAATAGTCCATCCAATTGCTCTTTTGTGATTCCTCAATACCCTTAGTAATTTCCCTTCTTCAAGTTCGGTCAATATGTTATATATGATGACCGGAAGTGTAGAGTAAATGCCCAAGTAAGCGTATCTCAAATGTGTGTGTAGAGGTTTGAGATCAAGTATTGGAGCTTCTTGTAAAGAAGGGAGGGGTTTAGCGGAGCTTGTCCCCAATTCTTCAAAATGTGAATACCTTCTTAAGGGCGGTAGTGCTTCTAGATAGTTAACTGTTTCGGCCAAGTGATATTCTTCTTCCATGCTGGTTAGACAATTTGCTATACATGTCTCAAGAGGATCTTTAGATAGAATCTTCTCCAAAGACTTGTTTACCATGGCTTCAATTGCGTCTATTCTTAGACAATAATCATCTGTGGAGGGATGATTCAAAGTTTTTAGGACATCGAAGATGACATGTTCGTCTTCCACTCTGAGAATTAGCTTTCCTTCATAGACGTCAATAAGAGCACGTCCGGTTGCGAGAAATGGTCGTCCCAAAATAATGGGAATATCCTGATCTTCTTCCATGTCAAGGATGATAAAATCTGCTGGAAATATGAATTTATCGACCTTGCACATCTTCTATTATCCCACGTGGATATTTGATTGACCGATCAGCTAATTGTAGTGAAACTGTTGTTGCTTTTGCTTCTCCCAAGTTCAGTTTGTTGAAAATTGACAGGGGCATCAAGTTGATACTTGCCCCTAAATCATAAAGAGCTTTGCCAAAATTCACTTCACCAATTGTACACGGGATTGTGAAAGTTCCCGGATCTTATAGCTTGGGTGGCAACTTCTTTTATAGTATTGTGCTACATTCCTCTGTTAGCATGACAGTTTCATATTCTTCAAGCCTTCGTTTGTTGGAAAGAATATCTTTCATAAATTTGGCATAGCTTGGCATTTGTGCTAGAGCATCGGCAAAAGGTATGTTGATGTGTATCTTTTTGAAAATTTCCAAGAATTTCCCGAATTGAGCATCGAGCTTGTGATTCTTCAACCGTTGAGGAAATGGGATAGGTGGAACATAAGATTTTGTAGCAACTGGACCTTTTTGAGATGAAGGTCCTGATTCAGATTCTTTTTCTGATTCTTGATTTTGTTTATTTTTTTGGTTTTTCCAGATGATTTTCCATAGAAATTTCAGGCAACTGCACTCCACTTCTTGTTGTGATAGCTTGGACATTTTCCCTTGGATTTACCTCAGTATTGCTAGGTAACATGCCATGAGATCTTTCTGAAAGTATTTTGGTCATTTGGCCAACTTGTGTCTCCAGATTTTTAATTGAAGCATCATTCCGTTGTTGATACTTCAGTTGTTGTTCAACTAGCTTCGTGATTGCTTTTTCCCACCCAGACTTCTTCTCTTGATGCGTTGGATTCAACACATTGTTGTTGTTTGCATAAGAAAAATTTGGATGATTTTTGTACCCTGGATTGTATGTTGGCCCGTAAGGATTGTATGCTTGCCTTTGGAAATTCTGAGCATACGCCACTTGTTCTGGTAGTGGTGGTGACTGCTCCTGTTGCACTAAGGGACAGATAGTGCTGTTGTGAGTTGCTCCACAAATTTCACATGAAAAAGCTGAAACTTGTGGAGTTTGCACCGTCTTCACAGATTGAGGAGTTGAAAAAGACATGTTCTCGACTTTCTTTGATAGAGCTTCAATTTTTGCCAACATAAGTGAATAAGAATCCACTTCAAAAATACTATTTGGTTTCTTTTGGATATTTCTGTCTGGCCATCTTGCACTTTGTTCACTTATAACCTCAAAAAGATTATAAGCCGCTTTCATAGTTTTGTTGCCAAGTGAGCCATTTGATGATGAATCGACATTGGATCGGCATGTAGGTAAAATTACAGAATAGAAGTAATTGACTTGTGCTCCCAAATTGAAACCATGGTTAGGACATTTTCGTAGCATATCTTTGTATCTCTCCCATGCTTCGTGGAATGACTCTGAATCTTGTTGACGAAATGTAGAGATTTCGTATTTGAGTTTCGCCACTTTTATTGGTGGAAAGTATTTAGTGGTGAATTTTTGAACAAATTCGGGCCAATTTGTTATGCTTCGTGGTGGCAAAGTATCTAGCCATTCTCTTGCTCTGTCCTTCAAAGTGTGCACGAAAAGTCTCATTTTGATCGCCTCGTTATTTACATTTTGATATTTGAAATTTCCACAAATCTCCACAAAACGGTTAATATGGAGATATGGATTCTCGTCGTTTTTTTCATAGAATGAGTTGTTGTTGGAGAAGAGATTGATGACATCGGGGCGAATTTGAAAATTGTCCACTCCAAATGGTGGATAGATCACACTTGATTGTATGCTCAAAGATGGGGGGTTCATGAATTCCCCAAATAGCATGTTATCTTCATCTATTTCCGTCATAATAGGATGATGTTGATGTTGAATGTTTTGAACATTAGGTATTCCCCCTACCGGAAGAATTCTTTCGTTATCGTTTCCTTGGGGGAGACGTGGGTTTGGTTCGTCCGCCATTGATGGTGAAGAAATAATGTTTTTCTTTTGTTCTCTTCGCCTTCTTCTGAATGTGGCTTCGATCTCGGGATCTAGTGAAACTAAATCGCGATTGTACGTCCTTCGCATAGACAAGAGAATCTACAACAAAGAAAAAGTTGTATTTATAACAATAGTTAATAATGTAATATTTCAAAATAACACTTATACTTCCCCGGCAACGGCGCCAAAAACTTGACACGTCTTTAGTGTAACTATCGCAAGTGCACGATATCGTATCAAGTAGTAAGTGGACTTTTTGAGTCCGGTTTATCGATCCCACGAGGAAGTTTGGTTATATGTTGAATTATACACTATTAGTCTATTTGTTACAGAGATATATATGATTGAAACACACAATTTAAGAGTTTGGTTTAATAATTGCAAAGAAAATGCAATAATAGTTCTAATATTCAAGGAAATAAAAGATTTGCACTAATAATAGATTAATAAAAGATATAATGAAATAGTTGGGATTACAAAATTAGCTCATCATTAGTTATAGAAGATGTATAAGAGATCATAGGATGAATTTACTTATTATGTTGTGTAGATTCGATTTTCCTTAAAAAGACGGTTTCTCTTTCGAACTATAAAACTGACACTTATCAGGGTTCACCGACACAATGGACTGTGCACACGGTAACGTACCTCCGTGAGACTAATTAGGTACAAGGACGGGTGTGTCCGGTCACTCGTCTTGTGCACATGCACATACCATTACGGGCGTACTACGATGCCCCTCTTCAGCTTAAATTCATAACTACAGGATATTTCATAATTGAGATATATCATGATTGTGTATATTCAACCCTTGAGGATTGTTGTTCTGTGTAACTGACCCCGTTGGGGGATATTGTTTTCAGGTCCTGGCAAGGCAAAAGCACGGGAAGAGAACATTGACGGCGAGGAGTCCCAGTGATACTAGTAGGGGGGCCCAGTCCTTTCAGTCATTCTTGTTTCTCTTCATTTGTATTTCCGCTGCAAATTCCGTTTGGGATGTTTATTCATTCAGGGTGGTGTATTTTATCTTCATATAAAATATACTAGTATTCTGTATTGTCCTGGTGTATTGTACTTAAGCTCCTCATCGGAGTATTTGGTAATATAATGTGGTTCGGTACTACAATTATATTATTTAATTCATTAATTTTCATTCGCCTGGTGGGTCCTAGTTGAGGTTCCACGGCACTGTAGTAGCCGCCTAGATTGGGGTGTTACACTCGTAGTGCAAGTTTATGTTGTTTGGCTAAGTATACTACTTGTCTAGTCATTGTGGTATGTGGAATTCTTTTAATAGCAGGATTATAGGCATTTTGCATCCTGTATTCCCAACCCGTACTATCCGCAAAATTAAAAGGTAATGATTCTTGTGCACCTAATTTTGAAATTTGTTCTCTAGCATTTTTTTCATTATATTTATAAAGTTGATATTCAGACATACCTTGATTGTCGGCTGGCCCGGCTCCAGTTGAAGGTTGGAAGTTGAGTTGACTTTATGACTTTTGTTCTCCGTGGACCGAGGCATGGTTATTCTCAAAATGCCTTTTAAAATTTCCATATTCATTCCCGGCTTTATACGGATACTCTTCCGAGTAGTAGTTGCAAGATACCTTCATCGAACCATCCGACATTTTTTCCTTTTTAAAGTGTTTTGAAAAAAGTTCGGATACCGGTCTCTTTTCTGCAATAGGGACATGCTTCTTTCTCGCTTTAGTTTTCTTGCTTCCTCTTCCTTTTACAGTTTCTTCCTCCTCGGACGATAACTCTTCAACATAAGGAGGTTCTTCTTCAGCTTGGCTTGCCACAGGACGCTTCGACTTTGATTTTTGCGTCGGAGATGGTACGCCATGAAGAGTGCGCTCGAACGTTGCATATGTTTGATTTAACATAGCTTCATCGATTTCATGGTCCATTTCTTCGTCAATGTTTTGCAGTTGTTGACGATTCGGGACACGTCGAAATCCCCGGAGATCAACTTCTTCTTCACTGGTAGTTGTTGTACTACCGTAATAGACACTACTACAAAAAAGACATTCAACATCGCTCGTTTAACATCGGTTTTGTAAAAACCGATGTTAAAATCTTGATGGCATAATTGAAAATTTTAAAACAAATTAACATCGGTTCTGCTAAAAACCGATGTTAAATTAACAATTAACATCGGTTTTTAAAAAAACTGATGTTAAATTAATCCATTTCACATCGGTTTAGAAAAACCGATGTTAATTTTTAATTTAACATCGGTTTTTAGAAAAACCGATGTTAATTTTTAAATAAAGTTTCCATTGTTTTAAAAAAAGATTCATATTTTTTAAAAAATTTAACATCAGTTATACTAAAACCGATGTTAAAATTTTTAAAAAATATGGAACTTTTTTTAAAAAGATCGAAACTTTATTTTTTTTAAAAAAATCCGGAATATTAATATTATAAATTCGATGTTTATATTTATTGTTCAAAAATAAGAGGTAAAAATTATAAGTTTTTATTTAAAGTTCGAAAATAAAAAATAAACATTAGTTCAAAAATAAAAAATAAAAATCGGATGTTTTTATTTAAAGTTCGAAAATAGAAAATAAAAATTGGATGTTTTTATTTAAAGTTTTGAAAAAAAAAGTGAAATATTATTTTTTATAAATAAATAAAAATTGAATTATTATATATATTTTTAAAAACCTGCTAGTTTTTGTTTTTGTAATTTTTTTACTTTTCATAAAAAACTATTTTATATTTTTACAAAAAAATCTAAAAATAAAAAAAACAGATTAAATATTAATTATAAATCAGATCCATATTTTTTAATTTTTTATTTTTTATTTTCGAGCTTTAAATAAAAACATCCGACTTTTAATATTAATATTCTAGATTTTTTAAAAAAAAATAAATTTTCGATATGTTAATATATATATATATATATATATATATTAAATTATCTATATTTATATAAATTTATATATGTATATAGTATATAAATATATCACATAGCAAAAAATATACAAGAAGTTCATCTGGCGGAGTGGTAATATCACACTTCCACAAGCAAGAGGTGGTGAGTTCGAAACCCACCAACAACGAAATTTAATGGTATTTGTTGTAGGTTGGTGGGGCTGTGCGGGGGGCTGGTGCGGGTGGTTGGGGCGAGTGTCTGGGTTGGGACTGGGTTGGGCGCGGTCCGATAAAATTTTAAAATTGCGAAATTTAACATCGGTTGTCCCAGAACCGATGTTAAATATCGCGATATTAAAATTAACATCGGTTGTTATAACAACCGATGTTAAAATCGAAGTTTAACATCGGTTATTAGAAACCGATGTTAATTTTAACATCGCGACATTTAACATCGGTTCCAAAACCGATGTTAAATGTCCAAAAAAACCGATGTTAAATGTCTGTTTTGTAGTAGTGAGATACTTTCATGTATAGCATCATATTCAGGTTCTTGACTTTCATTTTCAAAACCGAGTGGAGTTTGGTTTTGGGGCTCCCGAATAATTATCCCATATGGTTTCTTCGATTTGCCCCAAAGACCCATTCGCTCGAACTTAGACATTTTGGATTTTTTGGGAGATGTAGCAATACCTTTTGCCTTGTCAGAACTCGACATAATGATTAAATGTGAAAAAAAAGAGAGAGATTAACTAGTATAGCAATTAGCAATGTGAGTTTGAGAGATAGATTATATTGAAGGTGTGAAAAAAATGTGTTGAGTAGTGACGTATTTATAGATAGGAATTTTTTTTTTAAGGAAAAAACTGAACTAGCCGTTCGACCCGCCGGGTCTAACGGCCACATTTTTTTTTTTTAATTTTCTGCCGGGTCGACGGGTCGGACCCGGCGGGTAGGCAAAACCTAGACCCGGACCCCACCCATGTATACCACGGGTCCGGGTCGACGGGTCAGCCGGGTCTGGGTCCTGCACGTGTCAGCCGGGTCCGGGTCGGCGGGTCGACCTGGCGGGTTGGGTCGTTTTGGGCACCTCTAGTTACGCTGTAGGGATAAACTGTTGGGTGCATTTACCAAAACACTTTGGGGTATTTTTCCCAATAATTTTCTTCTTTTTGATAATGCCAAAACCATTTTAAAGCATAAAGTTGTCTTCAAGTCTTCTGTTGGATGATCTTATCTTCAAGACTTGGACTAAAATTTAAACTGCTCGTGGACAAGTTCTAAAACATTAAATCCTATAAGACTAAGTGTATTACAATTTAAATTATGATTGGCTCGTAGGCACAATGTTACGGCAAGTAGTTTTATTTGAATACAACTTATATGAATTGTTTGCAGACAAGTTTGAGTATAATTCTCAATTAGGTTCATCGACTAAAAGCGGTTTCCAGCTAAAAATCCAGTCACTAATTATCAATTGAAGAAAACCTATAAAATATGATCTGAGTAATGTCGATAGGATATACAAAATGTGATTAAAAATAATAATACTCTTATCTATATCCGTTCTAAATATTAACACTGTTAGATGCATGCGGCAGACATTCTGTCACAAATAATTAGATCATGTTGTTACCTGCTCAAAATTAATTATTTCTCTTAGACATATATATTTATAATTATATTTATTCATTTGATTAAAGAAGATTATCTAGTATTTGAAAAAGTACAGTTTATACATTTTTTTATTATTTATTTTTGAAATATTGGCCGGTTTCTATATATAATTTGATTTTAGTCATTGATAGTTAGATATTTGAAATATTTTTCAAGCTATTATAAATATTTTTTGAATGAATAATTCTTAGATTTTTACAATATGTTGTAATATTCATGAAATATTTTTTTAGTAACATGTGAATTTTATATTATTTTAAAAAATTACAAATATATTTCTAGTAATATTAATTATAAATTCTTTTATTATAGCTTAACTTATCAATTCTTTTCACTCTTTAATAACATTTACAAGTCATGTAATACACAATTTATTACTCCCACATTCCACTAATATTGTCTCATTTTGAACTTTTGCTTTCAATAATTTTCAAGTTTAACTACGAATTAATTTCAAACTATAATGGTAAAATATTTAACAAAATTATATTATAAAACTTCACAATCTAAAGTTTCATAATATAATTTCATTAAATATTTTACCATTATAGTTTGAGATTAATTCATGGATAAATTTGAAAATTATTGACCGCAAAAAATCAAAATGGGACAATATTAGTGAGATGGAGGGAGTAAAAAATATTTTGTCGTAAATAATTGGTGACATGTATAAGTTTTTTTCAAAATATTTGTTCCATATTCTATTTAAGAAAAAATGTGTATATATAGTTTAATGGTAATAAGTTAGGTTAACATTAATAGGACTGACTTGACATAACAATATTTTTTTAATTTGATTTTTTAGATAAAATATAAAATTATGACATGTCATAATAGTTGAACATATTTTTTTAATAAAATATTTGAACTTCAATTTTATGTCATCTGACAATTTGGTTTCACATCTAACAAAGGATAAAAGGGAAACAAATGGAACTATTCTAAATAATAAAACTGGACATAAAATCTGAGAAAGCAAGGAAGAGGAGGAGGGTTAGGGTTGCAAACAAGTCAAGTCGAGTTGAGTTTCGGCATTAATGAGTCAGGTTCGTACTATTCACTCAAAGTCGAACTCTATCTAGCTGCAAAATTTGAGCTTGAGCTCAACTCGAGCAACATTTTCGAGCGTTCGTGACTGGCTCGTGAGCATTTTTATTTTTTATATAAAATCTTACAATTTAGAAAAACAAATAATTGATACGCTCGCGAGCCGGTTATTTGCAAGCTCGAGTTTCAGCTTGCGAGCTCTCAAATTGAGATTCAGTCGAGCTTTTATTTGGCCTACTCGCGAGCGGCTCGTTTTGGTTGCTGTCCTAATCCTGGTGCATCCTCCCTCACAGTCACACTCTCTTCTCCTTTTTCTTTTTCTTTTTTTGTGTTCTTTCTGAGGTGTGTTCTGTCTGGTGTGTCCTGCCTCTCCGAGCAGTACCCGGTCTATTGGGCGGACTTAATCATCTTCTGCTTCTGCCAAACGCCGAATATTCTCTTCTATGTCGTACACTGCTCGGCCATTGCCTTCACTTCACACCTCCTTCCAACAAAATACGATCAAACAAATCAATTTGAATTAACTAGTCCTAAAACTAAGACATACCCATAAACTATAAGATATACTACTAAAAAAACACGAAAAAATAATCAAAATCCATACACATTCGAAATAAACATGAACAAAATAAATAGGGCCTTCACTTTCCGGAAACGAAACTTGTCCTTGTAATGAGTTATATATATATAAAATACAAATATATCACTAAGGAGTACATATGATTCTTAAGTTCATGTCCGATCAGCGTCTCTCCTTTGTATGCCTTGTCCAAAACTCACCAAAATTTTCAACCAGTTGTAGCTACACCTCACAGAGCATTAAAGTGGCAACTCCATTTTGCAACGGATTGCATGGAACGACAAAGAATTTTTGTATAAAAGTGTGAAATAAGTTGGACTACACGCTGAAGCTAAATAAGTTCTCTCAAAACACCAAGTACCCATATATTGTTATATAATCAATTGCAGGTATGCAGATTTTAGAAATGATTTATGGATCAAATGATTGCGAGTTTCCTTTTGTTTTTTGTGTGTGCGCGCTCCGGGTTACATGAATATTGAGTGGATAATGAGCGGAAGCAAGATCTCATAGCACTAATAATAGACCAGGTTACTGAGCCAAGGAGTAGTATTCAATATAGAACCACTGGGTGCTAGTAGTAACTAGTAAATCTACACGAAAATTCGGGAGCTTGTTCCATCATTTTCTGAAGTTTCTGAACAGAGTTACTGTGTAGAAGGTTTAAACCATCAAAGTTATATCAAAGTGTAGGAGCTTAACGAGATATGCTCGGTCGGAAAAAAGGCCATGGACACCTCTTCATCTAGTCTACCTTACCAAAAGCAACTGTGGGCTTTCATTTTCCCCCATATATAAGATTGATGCTTATACTGCTAATTCGTCAAAGATGCCAACAGGAATTATGCTTAGATAAATTAATCATGTGATGGAACTATCCAGCGACCATGGCAATAGGTACTATAAAACTATTGGTCCAAAAACATCATAAAATATATAGAGCAAATATCACTTCAGACTCTCAATTGTATCACTATACCCCCCTTATACTTTTAGTTTTATATCAATTAAATTCCACTAGAATTAGTCATAAAAATTAATAGTTTCTCAAACAGGCATAGACATGCATAAATGTGTATTTCGTCAGAGGAATATTCTGCCATTTACAGAGAAAGCGAAAAAAAAAGGAGAAAGAATCAATACCCAATCATTTTGCAGTTCCATTCAACAATATTCAATATAAAGCACTCACTAGTGCAACACTATTCAAGTTCATGATTTATGAAAGTGAAAGGAAAAGTTTCTCTTACGAAAATTCATACAACTGCTTGTTACTGTCTCAGTGGCTCTGGCAGCCAGTTACTGTTCACAATCGGCACACACTGCGGATATTTCTGCACTCTGCCGCTACTTCTTCACCCTAAGCCCAATCCTGAAATACGACACCCCATTAATGAAGTGTGGGCTGTTCTCAGAAATCAATTCGTCCCAGGCAATCATATTATGATTCCCTGCTTCCATTCCCTGATTTCCTTCAGTTTTCCTCCAGGTACATTTACTCTTTTGACAGGGCGGACTTTGTAGGCCCTTTGCACAAATCTGCTATCCCCTTTCAGTTTTTGAAATAAGGCTTCAAGTACAATATTGTGGGCGATTGAAGGACCTAACTCACTGCACTTTAAGAGATTTCTTAAATCGGTCGGAGTCATCAACGGGAACCTTATATGGCTCACTAGTCGCTTCAACATTTTGCTTCTTTCCTCTGCATCCTTGATGTTTTTCTTAAGCCACGACACAGTTAGATTGTAGACACTGCTCTCTGACTTCGATTCTAAGTAGTCACTGGACAGAATTAGCTCTAGACCATGAAGCGGCAACTCCAAAATATGTGCTTCAATAGCTGTTTTATCAAAAATAAAATAACCATATCATGGGAGGAGGCATAAAGAAACAAGAAGTAATTTTATAATCCAACAAGGTAGATATAACCGACTTGTCCATATCCTTGAGTTCAGCCACCACAAACTGGTCGGCAGCATGAATTCGGAGATCAATGTATTTGACCCAAACTCGTTTTGACATGCGAAACAACATATAGCTAGATCCACAGACATCGGGCGGCTTTGTAGCAATTCGCTACACCTACTAAGGCATGAAGGAACTTCATATTTATCTGCCTCCACTATGATTTTTAGCAAAGAAAAAGATGTCTCGTTTGGGAGCACATCATAGTACATTGACTTCAGTAACATGACAAAGGACTCTTCTTCTGCAGAAATTTATCACACAAAAAGTTATTTCATTTTAATATTAAAATAAAAACGAAAAGTAGTACAAGTCAAGTAGTTACCTTCTTTTAAGATCTTCATGGTAACACATGTCTGGACAGATTCTTCAGTTGAATTCAACAACGAGAAGTTTCCCGATAGGATATTGAATGTTCAAGTTCGATCTTCGATGAAGAAGGTAATTGATTCTCATTTTTTAGATTAATTCTGTCATGATTCTCAGTAACTATTTTTGTGATTTCTCATATTGGCGAGCTTTAATTTGATGTTGTGGTTGGTTCCAATTATAGTCCCTCATTTGTAGCTTATTAGTTAGGGTTTTAGAATAATTTTGTGATTCGTTGGGCTTCTATTGTCCAGTTCTCTTCGTTCTTAAAGGATTTTTAATGATCAATCTAAATAATCATGTTTAGTGATGAAGGATTTTTATTAGAAACAGATGGAAGATTTCTTCTCTTATTCAGTCTTTTCCTGTTCTGTACAGCTTAACCAAATGATAGTAACTCCAGTTCACAATCACTTGTAATCCATTATATTGTGTTCCACTCCGTCCGTTAAATAATATAAGTCCATTTAATATTAGATTAAAGAATATAAAATAGTGACTAATTTACCCTATTCAAATACTATCATGGAATGTGCAAAATTTTGTCCAAATAAAGACGAGGTTAGGAATAAATTGGTAAAAACATGTAGAGTTGTAGTATTTTGTAACAATAGAATCTAAATAAGACTATAGATTAATTAAAGGAGGGAGTATCTGTATCATTAATAAGAGAGACAAAAAAAGTAATCGGGCAACATTATTGATATATTTGCTACTTTTCCTAATAGGATCAATGAAGACTCTCAATATCCCTGTCAACTCTTCGATTCTTGCACAAAAGAGTGCATACATGGATAAGGTAAAATATCCACTTATAGTTTGATTAGTTGTATTTTCTTTTGTCTCGTTTTTTCTATTTTCATGCATTTTCTACCTTCTCCCTCTTTAGTCCCTCTTTAGTTGTTCACTGGAGGATTAAAAGAATCTGTCCACACATGTGTTATCATGAAGATCTTAAAAGAAGGTAACTACTTGACTGGTACTACTTTTCGTTTTTATTTTAATATTCAAATGAAGTAATTTTCTCAATAGTGTATACAATGATATCCGACTAAACACCAATATGACCTTCTTTTAAGATCTTCATGGTAACACGTCTGGACAGATTCTTTTAATCCTCCAGTGAACAACTAAAGAGGGAGAAGGTAGAAAATGCATGAAAGTAGAAAAAATGAGAAAAGAAAATGCAACTAATCAAACTATAACTGGATATTTTACCTTATCCATGTATGCACTCTTTTATGCAAGAATCGAAGAGTTGACAGGGATACTGAGTCTTCACTGTACCTATTTGGAAAAGTAGCAAATAGATCAATAATGTTCACCGATTACTTTTTTTCCCTCTCTTATTTAATGATACGGACACTCCCTCCCTTAATTAATATATAGTCTTATTTCGATTCTATTGTTACGAAATACTATAACTCTACATGTTTTTACCAATTTGTTCCTAACCTCTTCTTTATTTGGACAAAATTTTGCACATTGCATGATAGTATTTCCTATTTGAATAAGGTAAATTAGTCGCTATTTTATATTCCTTAATCTAATATTAAAGGTGTTATATTATTTAACGGATGGAGTAGAACACAATATAATGGATTACAAGTGATTGTGAACTGGAGTTACTATCATTTGGTTAAGCTGTTCGAAAAGACTGAATAAGAGAAGAAATCTTCCATCTGTTTCTAATAAAAATCCTTTATCACTAAACATGATTATTTAGATTCATCACTAAAAATCCTTTACGAACGAAGAGAACTGGACAACAGAAACCCAACAAATCAGCAAAATTATTCTGAAAGTCTAACTAATAAGCTACAAATTAGGGACTATAATTGGAACAACCACAACATCAAATTAAAGCTTGCCAATATGAGAAATCACGAAAATAGTTATTGAGAATCATGACAGCATTAATCTAAAAAGCGAGAATCAATTACCTTCTTCATCGAAGATCGAATCGTGAACTTGAACATTCAATATCCTATCGCAAAACTTCTCGTTGTTGAATTCAACTGACGAGTCCGGCTCCATCGTTCCAGAGGAATCAACCACCACAAATAAATTTGAAGATCACAAAATATTTAGATATCACATAAAAGTTGCTGAAAATCATGAAAAAAGTATCGAATGATTGACAAGGATTGATTGCCTTCTTCATCATTGTTCGATTCGAGAACTTGAGCATTCAAAGTCCTATCGGAGAACTTATCATTGTTGAATTTAGCTGAAGAATCCGGTTCCATCGTTCCAGGGGAATCAACCACCACAAAATAAATTCGAAGATCGCAAAACATTTAGAAATCACATAATAGTTATGGAAAATCAAGAAAAAAAATTATATAACGATATACAAGGATTGATTACCTTCTTCATCAAGGTTCGATTGGAGAACTTGAGGATTCAAATCGGAGAACTTCTCATTGTTGAATTTAGATGCAGAATCTGGTTCAGTCGTTCCAGAGGAATCTACCACCACAAAATAAATTTGAAGATCGCAAAATATTTAGAAATCACATAATAGTTACGGAAAATCCTGGAAAAAAAAATTATATAACGGTCTACAAGGATTTTACAATATCAATCACGTATTGTGACATGACAATAGCAATTATCTCAAACTCATCGCCGTCTCATGATATTTTCCATATAAATGGAAAAACTTATGATGTTGACGGTTTTGGAATTTCGTTCTATTTCTCCTTCATATGAAGGTTGCGACAGGAAGGGCATCCGGCGTAAAACTTTGCCACTTTGTTATTTGCATGAGTTATGGTGTTAACTAATTTTAGACAATTAAACGACACTATAATCTTCATGCCACCGACCCCAACATAGTTGGGATTAAGGTGCTGTTGATGATGATGATGATGATGATGAACGATCTACAAGGATTGGTTACCTTCTTCATCAAAGTTCGATTGGAGAACTTCTCATTGTTGAATTCAGCTGAAGAATCTGGTTCCATCGTTCCAATACACTTGTGCAAAATAGACGTGAATAGAGAAAATTGCTGCGTTTCTCCGCGGAAAAGAGAGAGAGAGAGAGAGAGAGAGAGAGAGAGAGAGAGAGAGAGAGAGAGAGAGAGAGAGAGAGAGAGAGGGTGCGTTCTCAGGGTTTTGGTTCTGAATTTAAAAATGATTTGCTTTTCTTTGCGGGGGAAAATGGTAAGAGAGAGGGAGAGAGGTACATGGTGATTTCTCCGGGTTTTGATTCTGATTTGAAAAAATAAGAGAGGAAGGTTGTAAGCTTTATATACTCGGTGCTTATGTAGTGTTTTGAATCATTATGGGGCGAATCCCTGCTTTCTAGATTGACACTATAAAGATCATGCCACAAACAGCAACATAGTTGGATTATGGTGCAGTTGATGATAATAATAGATAGATAGAGCAGCATCAAGAGAGAAAGCAAGAACATTCAGGTATGCAAAAAAAAAAAAAAATTGTACCTGGTTATTTGCCAAGTCTCCAGGTCCTATTTCTATCCTGAGAGGAACACCTTTCATTTTCCAATGAGATTTCCTCCACTCATGTGAATAATTATCTCTAAAATCAGCATCAGCACGAATACCAGCTTCATTCAGGAGTTTTGTAATGGTGGCACATGCATCAAAGATCATGTTAGCTTTTGTGTCCTGATAGGACACAGGGATAACAACTGCTTGAAGAGACGCTACTTTAGGAGGGAGCACCAAGCCTTTATCATCACCATGAACCATTACCATCAATCCTAACTGCCATACGAGGAGATATGAAATGGGACACTAAGATTCAATTAATCAATATAAAAGATCTTCACACACGAAGCAGTAATATAATGCAGTACTTAAGGCGGCATTTTCACTGTGCAAAAGAGGGCAGAGATAAAACTCTTGAGATTCAGTAAATCAAAATAAAAAATGTTAATACAAGAAGCAGTAATATAATGCAGTATGCAAGACGGCGTTTTCACTGTGCCAAAGATGTCAGGGTCCGAGAGTATGGGAACTCAAAACTCAAAATCAAGCATTTATCTTTCATCTAGATTTCAAACTAAAGTCTTCAAATGTGTTTCAGTTACTAAGTTCTCACTGAAACTAATACCACAAAAATTCAAAAAAAAAAGTCTAATCTTATTCACCACCGAGTGAACTGCATATCTGATGCCTATGATATGACGCGAGTTTCAGTTCTAAACTGAAATTCTTTAAAAGTACTTAGGGGAAGATATATGCCTAAAAAAAATTTGCTAAATATATGAAAATCCGTATCAGTGAAGGACAGGAGAAAACCATTTGACTCCTGTGTATATGTGTTGACCAATAATTCAAGAACAAGAAGATTAAAATAATGAGAAGGCCATTCACCGTTCTGGTGGTATAAGCAAATGAATTCTGCCAAACCATGATATTTTCTCCTCTCTCGTTCTCAAAATTAATCTCAAACATTTTTGCAAAATTTTGGCCTAGACTATTTGAAGGGGAGCCTTGGCGCAGCGGTAAGAGCTGTTGCCATGTGACCTGTGGTCACGGGTTCGAGTCCTAGGAGCGGCCTCTTGCCAATTTAATTGGCAAGGAAAGGTTTGCCCCCTATACACCCTTGTGGTGGGACCCTTCCCCGGACCCTCGCCTTGCGGGGACGCTTCGTGCACCGGGCTGCCCTTTTTTTTGGCCTAGACTATTTGAAGTTGCACCTTGCATACCACATCCACTGTTCGGGACAAAAGCCTGTCATGAAGGGAAGCCCCAAACATTCAGAAATATAGTAAGGAAGTCTAATACTTCATGATAAACTATTGTGTCAGAATAACACCGCGTTATTGTCACCTCGACAGTAGTTGTATAGAGTCTAATAGTTGTTCATGATAAACATTCATGCTCGCTTTTCTTGCCCTTAATAACTGGAACAGCCAAAAACTCTTCATATATGCGTCTATATAGTTCCAAGATGTCGAGCACCTGAAATACAAGAAGCAAAAGAGAGATATATTACGCCAGGGAAGTATGCCTCTTAGCTAAAGATCTCATCTTGTGAATTAAGACAATTTATAAGAGTAATAAAGGAAACAAAAAAAAATTCTAACTTAATAACTACTTATACCATCATACAAACAGGGCACAGGAATTAATTTAGAAGAATCCAAGGATTATATAAGAAACACTGTATACAAGATACATAATTTACATAAAATAGTATAGCAATTATTTATGAGGTTATTCAAGAAAAACATCGCATCATCATGTCAAGGGTATCAACTCTGTCCGTCCAAGGTCATAACTAGTTGAAGATCCTGGCTCACATTAGAAGTTTAGAACGAGTTAGATTTTTATGGTCCAACAATTCCCCGTAATATTGGCTATCATATGCTAAAAAATGTCATTACTACATTTACATAACCTAGCAAGATCTACCTCAGTATCTGCTTCCTCCTTGGTCGCAAAAACGGTATGTCCTTCCTACCGAAGAAACTCACAACTCCTACAGGATAACAAATTATCAACAATAAATTGAAGGGAAAGGAAATACTGGAATAGTGACTCAAATATCACAACCCTGTAGAAAAATCGCCCAAAATATGAAACAAAAACATTATTAAAGACTAAGATTATGGATTTTAATAACATATTAAACCAAGTTACACCAATGACTATAAATAGCAATACAATTAGACTGCAAACACAGTGAACTGAAAAGTAAACAGCCATCACAATGAGAGCACCTGATAAATGGGGTTGGATTGCTGAATTCAAATCTTACAACATTAGACCACTGGTTAGACCGCAAAGCAAGTCACGGTGCCCCCTGATCCATTTGGAAAAATATGGATACATGACAGTTTCGCTGGTTGGACGTACAGCAATGGGCAACTTCAGCTCAGATTCTCCTGCCCTTGTAGCCCATGCAACCTGAAAATCAATGAAATATATAACTTATGAACACCACTCAGAGAACTCTTGAAAAAGATTTAAAGAAGTATTACAAAAATATGAAGGACAAAGTAACACGATGCAGACTGCAGAAGTAACAAGATATAAGCAGTGCATTGATATTTATTAGTCGTTCTGTGAATCTTGGGCCCAAACAGGTATCGTCTGATACAACTAAAAGTTTAGTGCTGGTTAATATTTCAAACATATTCAAGAACACAAGAACAAAGTTGATGAGAATGCAACCACTGTGAATACGACAAAGAAGTTTGAGAGAGAGAGAGAGAGAGAGAGAGGCACTAGAGAATGGACCACTGGAAGGAGGGAAAATTGAGTGCACATGGATTAACACCACCTGGCATCAGTAAGGTGAGAGGGGGACGGGAATATTCACAGGGTAATTAGAGGAGAGAGGATAAGTGCCTATAAGTAAGGCAGGACCTCGTTTGGGGGGGGGGGGGGGTAGCTGGGATTTTAGTAACAGAATTGGCTCTGGAGTAGCGCAGGGAGCTGAGGCAGTGGCATAGCCATTTTTCCCCCTCATTTTCCTTGTAATCTCATTACAATCTGGAATTCCCAGATTGATTACTAATAAAATTCCTTATTTAACACTTGATCCCTATCAAGTGGTATCAGCATGGAGAGACGAGTCCACAGTCTGGAGCAATAACTGGAACTGATTCGCTTACAAGGAGAAGAACTCAGAGTACATAACGAGGAGCTACGCACCCTGCTACTGGAACAAAATCGAGCACGACGAGAAAAAAATATTGCCGCCGGCATCGGAGGAGAGCGGCAAGGGATTCCGACACTAGTGACGTCGACGACGGGTCGGAATTGAGTTATACAACAGTACAACTCGAAACTTCAGCTGCGAACCCATGCGTGATTTCGGAGGAAGAAAAATGAAGATTTCTCTGTTTAGAGGAGACGACGCGTGTGGATCAATCATTCAGACTGAAGGAAAATTTAAGTTGAACCACGTGGAAGATGACGAAAAGCTAGATGCAGTGGTTATCGCACTCGAGTACAGAGCTTTAAGCTGGTTGCAATGGTGGGAAGATCAGAAATCTGATCGCAACTGGGAGACATTCAAGGAAGCACTGATTTGGAGATTCCAGCCTGGACTGGTAAAGAATCCTTTTGGACCATTGCTAAGCATTAAGCAAACCGGTTCAGTGATGAAATACAGAGAGGAATTCGAGAGAGAAGCTGCTCCCTTAAAGAGAGAGGAAAGACTGATGCTGAAGGGAATCTTCATGAATGGATTGAAGGAAGAAATACAGGCTGAGCTTAACTTACATGGAGATGGAGAGCTAGATGAGATTATGGATAGAGCATTATTACTGGAGGAAAAGAACCTGGCACTAAGAAAAGGGGGACAAGGGGGGGAGGATAGAAGGGATTTTCGATATAAGGGTAAACCCTGGAGTAATGGTTTTACCAGAGATAGGTGGACTGATCCAAAATGGGAGATGACAGCAGGGAAGGAGGAAAAGGAGATTGACGTGGGAGAAGGGAATACAACAACAACAACATTACCCCAATGCCTCAATGACTCCCGCAAAAAGCGGGGTAAGGGGGGATCGGATGTACGCAGCCTTACCCCTGTCTTAACACAGAGAGGCTGTTTCCGGATGATACAAAATGAAAATTGCATCGAGAATTGCATGGAATGACTAGTACTTCATGAGAAAAAGAAGTGCAGCCAGTTTAGTGAGTCATTTTGTTTTATTCCATTATAATCAAGAACCAAAGAATAAGGAGTCTTTGGCTCCATTGGAAACAATGGAAATAGACGTGGGAGAAGGGAATAAAGTAGAAAAAAAAATATGAAGAAGGGGGTAGATTATCCCACACAGAATTAAGAGAGAGAAGTAAAAAGGGGTTATGTTTTAAATGTGGAGAGAAATGGGGTCAGGGCCATGTGTGTAAACTTAAGCACTACCAATTCATGTTGATGGAAGGTGAAGGAGAGGACTCTTAAGGAGAGGTCAAATGGGACACCTCTGAAGGTGATCAGGAGGAACCTGAGGTGTTACAATCTAAGGCGATCATGCTATCCATGAAAAGTATACAAGGGCTGACTTCTACCAAGTCTTTCAAGATAGGTGACATGAAGGGGGAACAGGTACCGATGTTAACTGACTGTGGTGCTTCCAGCAATTTTGTATCTAAGAAATTAGTAGATGAAACAAGGTTGGAATATGTGATACTCCTCCATATGTAGTAGAGCTGGGGAATGGGGAATGCATTAATAGTAGAGGGATTTGCAAGAACTTAAGGGTCACTATTCAAGGAGTACCAATTACACAAGATTTCTTCTTATTGGAGTTTTAGGGGGAACTGACTTGGTGTTGGGCATGTCTTGGTCAAAAAGCTTGGGAGAGATCAAAGCTAATTTTAAACACCTCAGCCTGAAGTGGAACAAAAATGGGGAGGAGAAAGTATTGCATGGTGACCCTGCCTTATGCAAAACTCAAGCCTCCTGGAAAGCTGTGATGAAGGCTTTGAATAATAAAGGGGAGGGATATGTGCTAGCTTATCAGGGAGATATTTAGGGGAAGAGAATGTTATACCAATGGAAGTGGAAGCAGTGCTTGAAGGATTTCAGGGGCTATTCAAGGAACCTGAAGGATACCCCCTAAGAGAGATTGTGATCATGCAATCACTTTGAAGGAAGGGGCAAACATTCCTAATATTAGACCCTACAGATACCCCTATTACCAAAAGACTGAAATAGAGAAGATTGTAGAAGAAATGTTAGCTACTGGGATTATTAGACCCAGTAATAGCCCTTACCGTAGCCCAGTTATCTTGGTGAAGAAGAAAGATGGAGGATGGAGATTCTGTGTAGACTACATGGCTTTAAATAAGGTTATAGTCCCAGATAAATTCCGTATCCCCATTATAGGGGCCAAGGTATTCAGAAAATTGAACTTGAAATCTGGATACCACCAGATAAGAATGAAGAAGGAAGATATGCATAAGACTGCTTTCAGGACACATGAGGGTCACTATGAATTTCTGGTGATGCCTTTTGGTCTCACCAATGCACACTCAACATTCCAATCTCTCATGAATCAGGTTCTGCATCCTTACCTGAGGAAATTTGCTCCGTTTTCTTTGATGATATACTGGTATATAGTCCCAGCATAGAAGCACATATGGAACATTTAAAAAAGGTGTTACAAATGCTTCATGAACATGAATTAGTCATCAATAGGAAGAAGTGCAGTTCTGGTCAAAAGAAGCTAGAATTCCCTGGGTCACATTATATTTGGCCAAGGAGTATCAGCTGATCTGCTAAGGTCCAAGCTGTGTGTGATTGGCCTATTCCTACAGATCTTAAGGGACTGAGGGGATTTCTAGGCCTGACTGGCTATTATAGAAAATTTGTGAAAGATTATGGTAAGTTAGCTTGGCCACTAACTAAGTTGCTAAAAAAGGATCAATTCATTTGGAGTAAAGAAGCCCAGGCAGCATTTATGGCACCCAAACAAGCCATGATTACAGTTCCTGTGCTGGATGTGCTAGATTTTGAACAAGAATTTGTGATTGAGACAGATGCCTCCGAGAAAGGGCTAGGGGCAGTCCTGATGCAAGGAGGAAAGCCAGTAGCCTACATGAGCCAAACATTGGAAGAGGGAGTAAGCAGTCAGTGTATGAAACGGAGCTCATGGCTATAGTCTTAGCCATCCAAAAGTGGAGGCATTATCTGTTGGGCAGACATTTTGTAATACACACTGACCAAAAGAGTGAAATTTCTGGCAGATCAGAGGCTCATGGCTGAGGAACAATATCATTGGATTTCTAAACTATTGGGATTTGATTTTGAAATCACGTATAAGCCAGGGATTGAAAATAAAGCTGCTGATGCTCTCTCCAGAAAAATGCAGCATGCTAGTCTAACCTCTGTGCAGTTTTTTGAATGGGAATAAGGCTCTGTTCTTTTGGACTGAATGAATCTGAACTGAACTGATCTGAACTGAACTGAAATGAAATATATATTAAGGGTAAATAATAATGATAATAATGGTAAATAATAATAATAGTAATTAACAACAACAACGATAATAGTAATATTATTAGTAATAATAACAATAATAATAATTAAGATTAATAATAGTAATAAGAAGAAGAAAAGCCGAATGGTGAATTTGAAGGCCGAATGGACTGAATCGAATCGAATCGAATGGCCGAATGGACTCGAATCGAATCGAATGAAATGAATCGAATCGAATGGACTCGAATCGAATCGAATCGAATCGAATGGAATGAATCGAATCGAATCGAAATCGAAAATCAAAAATAAATCCAAAAGAACAGGGCCTAATTGGAGGATGAGATAACACAGGATCAAAAATTGCAAAGTCTGATACAAGACTTGTTAGTAGGAAATGAGGCACCACAGGGATATGCCCTACAGAAGGGAAGATTGTACTACCAGGGCAGGTTAGGGCTACGTGCCAAATCTCCTAAGATCTCTCTTATTTTGAAAGAATTCCATGACTCTGCCATGGGAGGTCATTCAGGCTACTTCAGGACTTATAAAAGAATTTCGAGCCTTTTTTTTCTGGGAAGGGATGAGGAAACAGATCCAGGAGTATGTGCAAGGATGTGACACTTGCCAGCAAAACAAGTATTAGACATTGAGCCCTGCACGATTATTGCAACCCCTACCCATTCCACTCCATGACATCTCAAAGGCTTTTATTGGAGGGTTGCCTAAGTCAGAAGGCAGGGACACCATACTAGTAGTAGTGGAAGGCTCACTAAGTATGCTAATTTCATGGCATTAGCTCATCCCTATACTGCCAAGGAAGTAGCTGAAGTTTTCTTGAAGGAAGTGGTGAAACAGAATGGGTTCCCTATAACCATAGTATCAAATAGAGACAGATTATTCTTGAGTGGATTCTGGACTGAACTGTTCAAACTGGCAGGAAGTACAACTGAAATTCAGCTCAGCTTACCATCCACAAACTCATGGTCAGTCTGAGGTGGTTAAGTGGTTAACAGATGCCTAGAAACCTATCTGGCACAAGGCCAAGACAGTGGGTGAAATGGCTGACATGGACTGAGTATTGGTATAATACCAATTACCACTCGGCCATTAAAATGACTCCCTTCCAAGCACTATATGGCAGAAAACGACCACCAGTGGTGGGAGGGGATATGCAGAAAACCCTGATGGATGAAGTAACACACTTGACTGAAGAAAGAAATGAGATACTGGGGGTATTGAAGGAGCAGTTACAGCAGGCTCAAAACAGAATGAGGCAGCAGGCAGATCAACACAACAGAGGTGGGAGATAAGCTTTAAAGTAGGAGATATAGTTTATTTAAAGATTCAACCTTATAAATTGAAGAATTTGACTAAGAGGATCAATCAAAAACTGAGCCCTAGGTTCTGTGGTCCCTATGAGATTTTAGAAAAGATTGGGGAAGTTGCTTATATAATGAAACTACCAGAAAGTAGAGTGCATCCCGTCTTCCATGGATCCGTGCTAAAACCAGTGGTGAAGAACACAGTACATGTACAGCCCTTGCCACCTATCATCTCTGAGGAATGGGAGTTGTGTGTGAACCTGCAGAGATTTTAGCAGTGAGGGGTGAGACACCCCGGGAGAGGGAATTATCAGTAAAATGGAAGAATCTGCCTCATCATGAGAAGTCTTGGGAGCCTCACATTAAGCTCAGGGAAGAGTTCCCTATGCTACACCTTGAGGACAAGGTGATATTTGAAGGAGGGGGAATTGATGAGAACGCAATCACAGTAGACAAAGAAGTTTCTAGTGTATGAGAGAGGGAAATGGAGGGGCACTAGAGAAGATACCACTGGAAGGAGGGAAAATTGAGTGCACATGGATTAATGCCACCTGGCATCAGTGAGGTGAGAGGGGTAGGGGAATATTCACAGGGTAGTTAGAGGAGAGAGAATAAGTGCCTATAAGTAAGGGAGGACACAGGGGGGATTAGCTGGAATTTTAGTAACAAAACTGGGTCTAGAGTAACTCAAGGAGCTGAGGTAGTGGCATAGCTATTTCTTTCCTTCATTTTCCTTGTAATCTCATTACAATCTGGTATTCCCATATTGATTATTAATAAAATTCCTTATTAAACACTTCATATCTACCAAAAGTTCATCCTTCCAATCCAGGGGCAAGAGCCAAAACCAAAGTAACCTCACCTCAGGAGCAAACCCCTCTATATGATCCTTGTAATTTTGTAGGTTGTCGGCAGATGCAAACAGAGGAAAGTAGAAGTTTGTAATTTCCATTTTCTTGATTTCAGCATAAAAAAAGTCCTGCAGAGGAATAATGCCAACAAATTCAGTGACAGACACCCTTATTTAATCACAAGAAGCCATAGATGAATTTCAAGTGAGACGGGGTAATAACTTTTTTAGAGGCATGGAAAAGCACGGCTTATCAACCTTTCTTTTCTTCCACAATGAATTATATCCAAAAAGTACAGCACCCTCGATATTAGTTAAGTAATGACACCAATGCATCAAAAAGCAGCAAAAATTTTCATTAAAATTGTTAAGCAAGTTGAAGTTTTAAGAAAAAAATCAACGCACGTGTGGCTTAAAAAGATGTTTTTAGACATCCTAATGTGACGGACAAGTTACTCCGCGAGTCATAAGAGTAGACATTTATCCAGGTCTTCACATAAATAGCTGATTGATAAAGCCTTATCGATCAATAACAATAAGTCAATACAACAGTATTGTATTCTTCACCTTTTACAGGAGGATTATGTATTACTTACTTTCATGATCTCCCAAATTGAGACTGCCCATGGTCGCATTACGTAGCAGCCCGATATATCATAATATTCAATCAGTTCCCCAGAAACAACAACCTGTAAACAACTCAATGTAGAAGAAAAAAACAAATTAAAGATGTAATAGATAAATTGGGCTTGCTTTCATAGTTAGAGCAATGTCATATAAAAATGAAATTAATTGATCACATAAATAAAGCATTCCTTTGGAGTTTCGTCGTTGCAAGAATATCTTCAAGGATTTCAAATAAATCATATGCAGAAAACGCGGTAACAAATGAAAAGTATATACAGTTATCATTCGATATTCTCTTAATCATACCTAAGGGTGCCAACTTGGTTTGGTAATTATCGAACGGGACCGAATACCGGTCGACCGAATTTTAATGACCGAAATCAAATTTCCCAAAATCGAAAAAATACCGAAAAAATTGGTATTGTATTAGTAAATATCGAAATTACCGAAATGACAATTGGTTGTATTCAATACTTGTAATCATATATTCAATTATGTAACTATAGATATTATTATTATTTTCATTTAGAAATTTACATTCTTCTTTTTTCGTTGTTATAACCTGTATATATTTCTCTATAATCAACCGTACATTAGCAAGTATTTATAAACATTTCCTAACAAAACACATGTTCTCTCGCAATAATAATTCATTACATACAAATAAAGTATTAAATATACATCTATTCTTTAGCAATAATAGAAAAGTAATTTAAAAATATGTACTTCGTTAGAGAGTTTGTGTCATTATTAATTGTATTATATTTATTAATATAGTATGCTAAAAAGCTTGATACTTTTTATTTTAAAATCAAAAGTAGAGATCGTAGAATATGATCTTACAAACTATAATTATTATAAAGTTGGTAATTTCGAAAATCAACCGAAATCTTTGATTTGGTAATTGATAAGATATTTATACGATTAGAAATTTTGGTTTGAAAGTTGTAACACCCACCATTCGAACGGACCGAGTAAGAGGCCTAGTCATACCTCGGAGTACCATTCTCCAAAATTTTCATCTTTCCCGAAAGATAGACCGACGGTGGACTCATTTTCAACTTCCTCCTTTCTTCCGTCGGCTCGAGTGACTGACACAATTTGAGAAAAACAAGCATGCCCAAGAGCCGCATGAGACCGGAAGTAAGATCGTAGAACATAAATGAAAGAATTGGATGCAATCTAGCTTCTGAAATCAGGTAAAAGATTGTAACTGTACTCACCGGCTATAGAGCTGTCAGCGTCGATACAAGCCAAGGACGGATCTACAGTAGGGCTACGCTGGGTGGAAGTTTTTCGCAATTCTTCTATTTACCTGTCGTCTCCCTGACGTGTAAACCGTAAAAAATTATGGGATCAGTTTAGGAAAATAAACATATTATTGAAGGGAAATAACCGAAGACAATAAAGTAGGGTAAAAGTTGTGTATTATTTCATTGATGAGATCCCTTTAAATAGGGAAAAATACATACAAAAAAGCCTTAGCCAAACCCTAACTAGGAAAGCACATAAACTAACAAACTTAGGCACACAATGGTATTATTCCTTTAACACTCTCCTCGCGCTACCTATAAGCAAGATACGTCAGCTTCGTTAAAACCTCGTCAAGCAAAAACCCATTGGAAAAAATGTCTTGATCGTAGGGAAAATAGTACAACATCTAGACACATCAAGTTTTGACTTCGTCCTTTGAATCTATCCTCTCATATGATCGTTACATTTGATCATAGCGCTACTAAGGTGATCATTCCATCGATCCGTAAAATCGTACATCTTGTTACCTCGTTAAAAACCTTTTCAAGTGATATAAACCCTGTGGGAAAAATGATCCTTAGAAGGAAAAGAGTATAACGTACAGTGTGGGTGTAAAACTCCTCCTCAAGTCTACATCTCCCCCTGATTTGTACATCAATCAAGTAGTTGTTGCCTCATTAAAAATTTCGCCAAGTGACAAAACCCAATGGGAAAAAATGAACATTGGTCAAAGGAAAGAGTACAACACATGTGATTAAGTTTCTTTATAAATCACCATTTCCTTATGATCTTTATTGGAAAACTCTATAGCTCCCCCTAATGTTTACATTCATATATCGTTGCCTCGTTAAAAACCTTGCCAAGTAACAAAACCCATTGGGAAAAATAAACCTTGGTCTAAGGAAAAGAGTGCAACATATGTAAGTATGTTCCATTATATCTCACATATTTCCCGTTATGATCATTCCATCAATCAAGTGGATTTACAAGTTACATCATGTTCATAAATGTAAGTATGTTCATCAGTGGTAGTACTTAACCACTAGTTCCTCACAAGTGTAGAATGATAGTTCTTAATCATGTGCACTTACGGACTTATTCATGCAAAGAAAGAATCTTGTCGTGATTCGATGAGGTAGCTAAAAGGGGTTTGCATAGTCGATTTCCAAAACATAAGCAAGTCATACCAACACATACTTTGTGGTAGTTGCTTCGGCACCATCATTTACTTTAGCATTTGTCTTTTCGTAAGCAGCTTCTTTTGCCTGCTTGTAGGGAAAGAATAGTCCCAAGTCAATGGTTTCTTTTAAGTATCAAAAGATATTCTTGATACCATTCTATTGATGTTGCGTCGATGCTGAACTAAATCTAGTCATGGAATTAACTGAGGAGTGATATCAGGTCATGTACATTTAGTCAAGTACAATAATGCGTATTGCACTCAAGTAGGGAATTTCAGCTCCCAAAGCTCTTCATCACTTTCCTTTAGACGAAATGGGTCTTTCCTTTGCATCCAAATGTTCGACCTATCATGGGGTGCTAGTCGGGTTTACCTTGTCCATGTTAAAGTGCTTGAGAATCTTCTGGACATAGGTAGACCGGTGGAATGAATTCCACAAACTCGATGTCTATGTCAATGCCTCGACAGAACCGAGTTTTCCCAAGATTTTTCATCTCAAACTCAAATTTCAAGTATCTGGTGGTTTCTCTTATTTCATCAAGACGATTATGTTCACGTCATCGGCGTACATTGTGATGATCGTGAATCCGGAACTTATTTGTGAAGACACAGGGACACAGTTCATCGTTCTTATATCCCTTACCAATCAAGTAGTCACTAAGACGGTTATACCACATCCTTAAGGATTGCTTCAAAATCGTAAAGTTGAGTATTTTAATCAAATTGCAAACGCACTCCGTGGTCTAGACTCACTTGATTTCGGTAATGAAATGCCATCGGGCACTTTCGTATATATCTCCGTATCTAGATCCCTATAGAGATACATAGTAACTACATCTATTGGCTGTATTTCCAGTCCCTCGGAAATTACTGCGCTAATCAAATAGCGAATACGTATAGGTGGGAGTACATTTCCTCATAATCAATTCCAGGGCGTTGTGAGAAGCATTACTTCGTTAAACTTGTACATTATGACACTATTATTCTCACTAAGCTTTACGACAAAGAGTCGTTTATGTCCTACAGGCTTTACACTTGGTTAGGTTAGCACTACCTACACCAAATACCTGACTCTTTGTCAGAGAATCTAGTTCTACCTGGAATGTTTTTCTTACATGCCAATCAACTCTATGTTGATTTCGTCCAACTGAGTGAGGTTCGACATCATCTTACTTTATGATTCATGACATGTCATCAAAGTGGGTGGTTGATCAGGCCACACCCTCATAATTTCATCGAGATTCTTGATTTTCTGAATCATATCTTCGGGGAGTGCCCCTCGTCATGACTCATGGATGTTGTTACCCAAAATATTATACGTAATGGTTTTATGGATATGGCTATTGGTGAGTAACAAATAAAATGCGAGAGCACGTACGAAGGAATGTAAATAACACAAGATTTGCCGGGGTTGTTAGTCCCGGGCTTGAATGCTCTCGCGAGATATTATTAATACAAATACTGTTTTGGAGTACAAATATTAATGTTAGAGTACGATTACAATGAGTGTAATGACCCTAGTTATCTAGCTCTTGAGTGCTGGTGATTGCCGGAAGAACCAGAGTTAATGCTCTGTGAGTTCTTGTAACAAAGATGAAGTGCTGTGTTTTTAGCTGTAGAATTCAACTGTGAGAATTTAGTTGTTTTTCCTGTGATGGAAGTCTGATCCCTTTCCCAAATGCTGGAGGTCTCCTATTTATATAAGAGAAGGTGGTTGGGATGTCTCGATCCCATACGGGCGATCGCTTTTCCTGTATTATAATAAACAGGGATCGTCTCAGCACGTGGGTAGGTTTCCTTAAAGTCGGCAGCTGCTACTGGTAGTCAGATGTACGAACTAATGAGAAGACAACACGTGTCTCATGTCACTGTCTTAGGAGGTCCCACCTTGGACCCTTTCGGCGGGTCTGTCGGTAGGTGAGACTGTCCTTGTCGTCTACAGCTGGTGAGGAGAAGGAGCCAAAAAGTCTTTTCTTGCGGCGGCTTTTGTGGATTTGCACGTGGGTCTTCACCCGAGATTCGGTCTTCGTAGACTTTGACGGATGCTGGCTTTACACGTGGTAGTAGGCGGTCGTCCTTGGTCGGGCACTAGGGTCGATCGCTAGGTGTCAAGAGATGATCTCCCTGAATGCTGATCGCTCGGTACTTGATCTTGATCTGGAACCTTCGTTGGCGAGTCTGCCTTGGTTCATCTGACGCTGACTTGGTCGCTCGGCCCTTGTGCCGATCGCCGTTGAGGCATATTGATCGCCGCACAACAATGGACATAATAAAATCAAGCATGATCTCATGAAACGAGTTCATTGATGGTTAACATGTGAATTTGTGCCATACTCTACCTCTTCCTTGGGTGAGTATTTAGTCGAACCATGAGGCTTCCACCCCTTCCTTCGCAGGGAGCCACGACCTCAACCACACCTCCACCAAGTGCGGTTGCATCATCCGGTTCATTGGTGATGTGCCTCTTACAGGGGACTTCTAACCTTACAGGCACATTTGCAGCTGTAATGTGAGATCTTGTCACTTGAACGATATCAGTAAATGCATCAGGCATCGAATCTGCTACATCCTGAAGATCGAGTGTTCTTTATGCTTCACAGTAACATTGTGAAGTTCGGGGATCATAATGAGATAAAATGGGGACACACCATGATAATTCCTGTCGTTCCCCGAGAAATTACATTTTTTCTCCTCCCCCTAATGACGGGAAGATTGTCTCATTAAAGTGATAATCCGCAAATCGTGCGGTAAAGAGATCACTGTGAAGGTTCTAAATAGCGGATAAACGTCTGGAGATTCTTATCCAACGTGAATACTTAATCGTTTCTAAAGACCAATGCGTTGTGGGGTGCAGAAGGCACATATAATGCGTAACCAATTATGCGCAATTGACACTCAAGTCCGTCTGGGTCCAAAATATAAAAATTAGGCTATCCAGTTACCAACTGGTACGCATTGTAACACCCCCGAAATCAAACCGGGAATATTACACGCCGCAGACCCTCTCCGTGAGGATCCACCAGGCTAGACATCGAAACCACACAATAAATTACATACCGACATGATAAAATACCAAATCCGTAGACCAACTTGGTCTTTCGTCACTAACATACAAGTAAAAAAAATACACATTTCTATCTCGACTCATACCCATCCAAGGGTAAAATACACTCATAAATAAAAAGTACGACAGCGGAAAAGACCATACACATACTCCGACTAACTGCACCCAAAACTGGTCTTCATGTAATTAGTATCATTTGCCTTCCATCATCCTTCGCGCCGATCCTGTGTTTTGCTCCCAAACCTGCATGTACCTGGATGCAAAAACAGACATCTACCCCCGAATACTCGGGGGTTAGTAAAACTCCACTATTTTGCTAGTACAAGTATAAAGTGCAAATACGAGCCATACATAACACATTCCGAGAATACAACACAAGACTTCCCGAGATATTTTGTTTAATTAAAAATAGTTCAAGTCTTGAAGTAGAAACCAAAACAAGAAAGCACTTTGAAAATATTTCCAAATCTCGGGAGTTTTAAAAACATTTGCGATTGTAAAGTTCTTAATTCTTCAAAAGCCTCTTAGGATCACCGCCCCAAAGTTCATTTTCCAAAATGCAAATCCGTTAACAAAACATGGGGTTCACAACCCAATTCATTCAGTCACAAAATGCAGGGTCCATGACCTAACCATTTCGATCACCAACACAGGGTCCACGACCCGTTCATTCACTTCAATTCACTTCCAACAACACATTACACATAACACAATATTTTTATGCCATTTTAGCCAAACACCAAGACTCAATATATAATGTCTCTCGACCCCGAGCATCAAGCATTGTGATACTCCGGACATATCACAATTATTCATCAGTACAAACATTCTGGCAATTCTCGCGACCCGGTCCGGCCCTCAAGCCACCAAGTCCCTGTGTGCCCCGTCGAGCAATCCCCAGGTGAGAATGCCCACTCGAAGTAACTCTCGCGACCCGGTCCAGCCGCTAAGCCACCAGGTCCCCGTGTGACCACGTCGAGTCAATCCCCGAGTGAGAGTACCCGAGAACAACCTTACAATTCTCATCAATTCACAATTTCCAAAACCGAAATCCTCAAGGGTCAATCACAATATATAAAGTGTAATACCCGGTCGTAATTCAGTCATTATCATTGAGTAATTTCATTCGGTAATTGTCACTATGTAATTTTTCACTTGTTAATAATCATTCATCTGTGTTCACCGTTCGGAATAACTTCGAGTTGTGCATCGATATTGTTCATTATTTCAACCTTACTCGGGAATCGAGACAAGAGTATTATCTTGATCGTGGTAATTGATTCATTAGTCGTTGTTGACGTTGGAGTTCATGTCATTTCTAATCTCCTCATTGTCCAAATTGTGTTTTGTTGGGCGAACCCTTGTAATCATGGCTTGGAACCACCGTTTTGGGGTTTACGTACTTCCATTTCGTGTTATTGTTTCCCAAATATTGATTCCTATTGCTTTTGTTCTCTTCCCGGATCATTTTTCATCATTTTAGGACCCAAGGGGGGTGTGGGCCGTGGCATAAGGAGTGTGCGCCGCGGCACACACATTTTCCAGTTTTGGCCGAGCAGCCTGTACCGTGGGCCGCGGCACACTCATGTTGTAAATTTATGGCCAACCCGTCTGTACCGAGGGCCGCGGATCATGTCGACAGGGCCGCGGCACAGTGCCAAGTCACTGCTGCGGCACACTCGTCCGGGCCACGGCACGCTGCCGATCACTGGGCATTTTGGCCCGTGTTGCGGCACACACTTGGCCGGCCGCAGACACAAAGCGGCCAAGACTATAATTGCGTTTTTTCAGCGAGATCAACTCATTTTTTTCCTTTTCTTTAACCATACGAGAGATAGGGCTTGAGGGGGGAGACTTCCCATCATCTATCACTTGAGTGTTTGATTTTCTTCATCTCCTTTCAATCGTGAAGCCCGGATAGTCGATCTAACGCGTGTTCTTCGGATCAAAATTGCTTGGATCTTCAAGAGGTAATTTCTTCAACATTTTGTATTTCGATTTTGTATTGAGTTATGATGTTTTGGATGTTAAGATCATGTTGTATGGAGTGATATACACATGATTATGGATATGTTTGATTATTCATTGAATTATTGAAGGATTATTCAAGAACACTTTGAATATTGAGTTGGATTTGGGGGGTTTCGATTAATCGTTGTTGTAATCACGAATTTGAATATTCATATTGGATTATTGATCGTATTGAAGATGTTTTGTTGGTTTGAAATACTTCTTGGGGATTTGATGTTGGTATTATTGAAGTTTGGTTGTAAACAATCGAAGTTTGGCCACAAAGTGTTCGATATAATGCCCCAATGAACTTGGTTTAGTCGTATCGACGTTTTGAGTTCGTTATTTTCGTGTTTGATTCGTATGTTGAACGGATTATTGGTAATTGTGTTATTCAAGGTTGTTCGAG
Source organism: Orobanche coerulescens (assembly GCA_033398695.1). Classification (NCBI taxonomy): domain Eukaryota; kingdom Viridiplantae; phylum Streptophyta; class Magnoliopsida; order Lamiales; family Orobanchaceae; genus Orobanche; species Orobanche coerulescens. Next base: position 19,167,575 of record CM065814.1, on the reverse strand, counting down.
CGACCGATATCTCAATTAGGACGTTGTTCGTGGAAGGATAATTGTCACCGGTGTTGAGTAAGTTAATTCTTACTCGGTTAAAAGGATATTCATTCCTTTTGTTGTTGTTCATTCATAATCATAACTCATTCATCATTGTATTAACCGTATTGGGACTTGTAATTGTTGAATAATCATTTCATTCACGAGGAACGACGGTTCCAATCATTTCATTGGGTTATCAATCACTTCACTATTATTTTCATCTCGGTGAGTCATTCTTGACCTTGTCGGATTATTATCCATTGATATTCATTGTGGTCATTCTCGTTCATATGACCTTCTGGGTTCATATTGCGTGGCCGGGTGCGGATGTGTGGAATTTTTAGTCGGGCACGCGATGGCCATGTATTGGGAGTGATACATTGGGTTGTGCACATGGTAACGATTACCTCCGTGAGACTAATTAGGTACAAGGACGGGTGTGTCCGGTCATCCATCTTGTACACTTGCACAGAACACTACGGGCGTACTATGATACTCCTCTTCAGCGTAATTCATAACTAAGGATATTTCATAACTTCAGATATATCATGATTGTGTATTTTCAACCCTTGAGGATTGTTGTTACGTATGGCCGGCCGTTGGGGATTTTTTTTTCAGGTCACGGCAAGGCAAAGGCACGGGAAGAGCATGTTGACGGCGAGGAGTCCCAGTGATACTAGTAGGGGCCCCCAGTCATTCCGGTTATTTCAGTCATTTCAGTCATTTCAGTCATTCTTATTTCTCTTCATTTGTATTTCCGCTGCAACTTCCGTTTGAGATGTTTATTTATTCAGGGTGGTGTATTTTATCTTCATATAAAATATACTAGTATTCTGTATTATCCTGGTGTATTGTACTTAAGCTCCTCATCGGAGTATTTGGTAATATAATGTGGTTCGGTACTACAATTATATTATTTAATTCATCAGTTTTCATTTGCCTGGTGGGTCCCAGTCGGGGGTCCACGGCACTGTAATATCCGCCTAGTTTGGGGTGTTACAGAGTTGGTATCGGAGCGTGGTTTTGAATACTACCTTCCGAGTCATGTCTCATTTGAAATCATTGTCATCGGACTAGTATCATTGGACCTTCGCGTCACGTGTGACCTGTGCAAATACCGAGCCAATCAGACCAAGAACTGTAAGATTTCTAACGCCATGGTATAATTTCTGGCAATAATCATTCATTCATAACTCATCAGTTAACAATCCTCAATCATCATTTTCATTCTGACCAGGACGGTCATGTTAACTCATTAATCACTCAATTCATTTCATTACTCAGTTGTTGATCTGGAAGATCATATCATTAATCTTGTTAACTTGTTCAAGATAATCATTTCAAGAATTTCATCAGATAATCATGTCGCCTCAGTTAATCATTCATGTAATCACTGTGTTAGAGCGTGTATGCTCATTTTCATCACCTCATGTCATAATCATAACGTGATATTCATGCGGGAAATATAATTATCATGTGACTTTCCTACTTCAGTATGGAGAGAGCAAGAAGAGGACGAGGAGGACGAGGCCGTGGTGCGGGCCGAATCCCGAGAGCTCATGTGAATACACGTGCGAACGCGAGAAGTAATGCTAATTCATCGAGCAGCGACGCTGCCACTCATTCACCTGGACGTGATCATTCACTATCGGGGAGTCGTACCCGGGGCACAGCTTAGTCAGAAGGTGTTCGGGTTGACCCACTCGCTTTTATGCAGGGCATGATGGCCCAAATGACGCAGATGGCACAACTAATGGAGACGATGCATAACTCAGCTAATCAAAATCAACAGGCTCCTCCGCCGCCACCTCAGAGGCAAGAGAGGAATGTGAGCAGTATCATCGGCGACATCTCTCGCCAAAGGCCACCTACTTTTGAAGGCTCATCTGAGCCGGCGGATATTGTTCATTGGCTCGAACATTTCGAGAAGTTATTTGCTATGGTAGAGTGTCCCGATGGACACAAAGTTTCAGTTGCGGCTTACTACCTGGGTAAGAGAGCTCATTCTTGGTGGTTATCGTTGAAGCCCACCGACGGATCATGTACTTGGGATCAATTCAAGACTCTCATGATGGAGAGGTATTATCCGGCCCCACTCAGAGAGGCCAAGTCATCGATTACTCACTCCCGACCCCTCAGCAGACGAGGATGTTCTCGCCATTGCCGAGAAATTTCCGGAACTTCTTCCGTTCACCTCATCTATCATTCATTCCGAGGCGGATAAGATTAAGTATTTCAGCAAGAGGCTGAAACCCCGTATGAGACTATAGTTGCTTAATCATAATTGCACCACGTTGGCCTAATTCATTGAGAAAGCTCTTACCTATGAGCTTACTGCTAAGGAGATTGCTAAGCAGCAACCTTCATCTGCTAGAAAGAAGTCTAAGAACCGTAATCAGTCTGACGGCAGTCAGGCCACTTTCAAGAAACCTCGTGCGGGCTCTACTTTTTCTGAGCGACCTCTTGTGATGCCTAAACCCGCGGAATCTCAATCACGAGCGGCCAGTTCGGCCATCACCTATTTTAACTGTGGGGACCTTGGTCATGTCAGCACCAAGTGTCCGAGACAGTCTGTCACGTGTCATAACTGTGGGATTGCTGGGCATAAGGCCCATTTTTGCGGTAGGGACTCCAAATCTACTCCGGCGTCATCTCAGGCCCCAAAACAGTCAGCTGTTCAAAATCAAGCTACTCAGTCAGCATCGTTTAAAATGACAGGAGCGAATAAAGGTGGAGCATATAGCCAACAGACGAGAGCGTCCGGTGCCGGGACTAGCGAGCCCCGGATTTATGAGATGAAGAAGACCGATGATCTAGAGGCCTGGATGATCTCAGGTACACTCGATATTCTATCTCAACCCGTGTGTACCCTTTTTAATACTGGTGCATCACATTCATTCATTTCCGAGTCATGTTTGAGTAGACTACGTCTGGGTAGTGCTACTAGTTGTGAGCCTTATGTCATTGGTCTACCTGATGGTAGACGAATTATCGGAAATCGTGAGGTTCAGAATTGTCCGATTCAGCTTCAGGTCCGTGTATGGCTAGCAGACCTAATCGTGGTAGATTTACCGAGAGACGACGTCATTTTGGGTATTGATTGGATGGATCGTCATGATGCCATCATTAGTGTCCGTAAGCGTATGGTCACTATCATTTCAGACGATGGGGTCGAATGTGTGTTTCAGGGAGGTAATCCCAACTGTTCTGGAAGAGTTATTAATTTGATGAAAGCAGTGAGATTACTCAATCAGGGGTGTATTGGTTATTGGTGCTATATGACTAAAACCGAGAAATCGCCAATAATGTTGGCGGATATTCCGGTAGTGAGAGAATATACCGACGTATTTCCAGACGAGTTACCTGGTTTGCCTCCACAGAGAGATGTGGAATTCACGATTGAGTTGGAGCCTGGTACATCTCCAATATCGAAGGCACCGTACCGGATGGCCCCGACCGAAATGCAGGAGTTGAAGAATCAACTTGAGGAATTGTTCGAGAAAGGTTATATCCGACCGAGTGCGTCCCCGTGGGGAGCACCGGTGTTGTTTGTCAAGAAGAATGATGGTTTTTTTCGCTTGTGTATTGATTATCGGGAGTTGAACCGGGTGACGATCAAGAATAAGTATCCTTTACCCCATATCGATGATCTTTTGGATCAACTTCAGGGAGCTTCAGTATTTTCCAAGATCAACTTAAGATCCGGATATCATCACTTGCGGATTCGAGAGTCGGATATCGCGAGGACGGCGTTTCGAACACGCTATGGTCATTATGAGTTTGTGGTTATGCCGTTTGGATTGACTAATGCACCTGCGGTATTCATGAAGTTAATGAATCGGGTTTTCATCAACTTTTTGGATCAGTTTGTTGTTGTCTTCATCGATGACATTTTGATTTATTCTCGTAACCGAGAGGAACACGAGGTTCATCTTCATCAGGTTCTCGACGTGTTAAGACGAGAGCAACTTTATGGAAAGTTTTTCAAGTGTGAGTTCTGGATGTCCGAAGTGACTTTTCTCGGGCATGTAATTTCATCAGATGGAGTGCGCGTTGATCCTCAGAAGACGAAGGCTATCCAAGATTGGTTACCTCCGAAGAATGTTAAGGAAATCCGAAGCTTTCTCGGATTAGCCGGTTATTATCGGCGGTTTGTGGAAGGATTTTCTAAAATCGTTCAACCATTGACGAACCTTTTGCGAAAGGATAAGAAATACACGTGGTCCGACGCGTGTCAACGGAGTTTTGCGGAACTCAAGAGCCAGTTAGTTTCAGCACCTGTACTTTCCTTGCCGCAAGGGACGGAAATTTGTGGTTTATAGTGATGCGTCCGGGCAGGGTCTCGGATGTGTACTCATGCAAAATGGGAAGGTTATTACTTATGCTTCACGGCAATTGAGACCTTACGAGGTTAATTATCCGACCCACGACCTGGAGTTAGCAACCGTGGTTTTCGCGTTGAAAATTTGGCGTCATTACCTTTATGGCGTCACCTGTCAGATCTTAACTGATCACAAGAGTTTGAAGTATATATTTACTCAGAAGGAGTTAAATATGCGACAGAGGCGGTGGTTAGAACTAATCAAAGATTATGATATCGAGATCCTTTACCACCCGGGCAAGGCGAACATTGTCGCCGACGCCTTGAGTCGTAAGTCCGTTCAGGAGCAGATGCTTGCTCGTTTAACAGTTCAGAAGGAGCTTCAGCAGGAATTCCTTAGACCCGAGATCGAGATCTGGCTTCAGCGAGTTCAAGGGCAACTTTGCATGTTAGAGATTTCATCGTCACTTGAGGAGGCGATCAGAGAGAATCAGGGTTCAGACCCATCACTGTTGCGCATCCGTGAGGATGTGGCTCAAGGGAAAGCCCCTGGCTTTGTGATCCACGAGGATGGACTTTTGCGTTTTAAGAATCGGTTGTGCGTATCGGCGAATGACGAGTTGAAAAACTTGATTTTGAGAGAAGCTCATGCTACCCCTTATTCTGTTCATCCGGGGTCTAGCAAGATGTACAAGGACTTGAACCAAAATTACTGGTGGAGTAATATGAAGCGAGAAGTCGCGGAATTTGTTTCGAGATGCTTAACTTGTCAACAAGTCAAGATTGAACAATAGCGACTGACGGGTATGCTGAAACCTCTCCCTATTCCAGAATGGAAGTGGGAAGACATTTCTATGGATTTCATCACGAGTTTGCCGACGAGTCGTCGTGGCATGAATACGATCTGGGTGATTGTTAGACCTGGCAAAATAGGCCCAGGCCCGCGGGCCGGGCCAGCCCGCCCGTTTTTGGGCGGGCATTGGGCTTCATATTTTTGGCCCAAAAAAAATCGGGCCTTTTTGGCCCGGCCCAGATTTGGCCCGCCTGAGGCCCGGCCATGCGGCCCGCCTACAGCTTTTTTTTTTTTATAAAAATTTATGTTATAATTAAATTAAATATTTAAAATTTTTCCTTATTTGTTAGATTAGATTACATCTATATGTTAATTATTGATGTAGTTTTATTTTTTATGGGACTTTGTGATTACTTTGTAGTATCTCATATCAATAATAATATTATTTTATGATTTTTATAAGAAAGTAGTAGTGATAAATGAAATGATGATCAAATAAAAATATTTATATATTTGTCTTCTGATTGTGGTAGTGTAGTAAATAATATAATTATCAAATAAAAATAATTGTACATTTATTTAATTGATTTTGATAGTATAGTGAATAATATAATAATTACGGATCGAAAAATATTTCTATATTTATTCAGAAATAATATTTAAAAAAAAAGAGTCGAGGCTCATGGTAGAACCGGCTTGGCCGGCAGGGCCACGGCCTAATATTTGGCCCAAAAACCGGCCTTTTGGCCAAATTTCGATTCGCCCGCCTGTTTTGCCCGTTTGGGCCGAGCCCGCCCGTTTGCCAGGTCTAGTGATTGTGGACCGCTTAACTAAATCATCTCATTTCCTTGAGATTAAGGATACTTGGGGTCCCGAGAGACTTGCCCAATTATTAATCAAAGAGATAGTGAGACTGCATGGTACTCCTAAAAGTATCGTTTCCGATCGTGACGGACGGTTTGTGTCTCATTCTTGGAAATTAGTTCATCGTGCTATGGGAACTCAGCTTAATCTCAGTACCGCTTTTCATCCTCAGTCCGACGGGCAATCAAAGAGGACTATTCAAACATTAGAGGACATGTTGAGGGCATGCGTCCTCGATTGGAAAGACGATTGGGAAGCCCAACTACCATTGATCGAGTTCACGTATAATAATAGTTGGCATGCTTCGATTAAGATGGCACCTTACGAGGCATTGCACGGTCGTCGTTGTCGATCTCCTTTGTGTTGGGATGACCTATCCGAATTAATCGGCACCGAGCCCGATATGCTTATAGCCGCCCGTGAGAAGGTAGCTTTGATCAGGAGTCGTTTGTTGACCGCTCAGAGTCGACAGAAATCTTATGCAGACAATCGTCGTCGACCACTAGAGTTCGAGACGGGTGACCACGTTTTGGTCAAGGTAGCCCCGAGTCGAGGTATTTTCCGTTTCGGAAAACGTGGGAAATTGAGTCCGAGATTTATTGGACCGTTTGAGATTTTGGAACGAGTAGGCGAGCTAGCTTATCGATTGGCTTTACCTTCGGCGTTGAGCTGAATTCATAATGTGTTTCACGTCTCTCAACTACGGAAGTATGTTGCCGACCCGAGTCACATACTTCAGTTCGACGAAATCGAGATCGCAGATGATCATTCATATGAGGAGCGTCCCATACGAGTCTTAGAGCGGCGAATCAAACAGTTGAGGAATAAGGCGATTCCTTTGGTTAAAATTCAGTGGTCTAGACACGGAGTCGAAGAGGCTACTTGGGAAACCGAGGATAGTATGCGGGAGAGTTATCCCGAGTTGTTTGACCCTTAGTTTCGGGGACAAAACTCTTTTAAGGGGGGGTGTATGTAATACCCGGTCGTAATTCAGTCATTATCATTCAGTAATTTCATTCGGTAATTGTCACTATGTAATTTTTCACTTGTTAATAATCATTCATCTGTGTTCACCGTTCGGAATAACTTCGAGTTGTGCATCGATATTATTCATTGTTTCAACCTTACTCGGGAATCGAGACAAGAGTATTATCTTGATCGTGGTAATTGATTCATTAGTCGTTGTTGACATTGGAGTTCATGTCATTTCTAATCTCCTCATTGTTCAAATTGTGTTTTGTTGGGCAAACCCTTGTAATCATGGCTTGGAACCACCGTTTTGGGGTTTACGTACTTCCATTTCGTGTTATTGTTTCCCAAATATTGATTCCTATTGCTTTTATTCTCTTCCCGGATCATTTTTCATCATTTTAGGACCCAAGGGGGGTGTGGGCCGCGGCACAAGGAGTGTGCGCCGCGGCACACACATTTTCCAGTTTTGGCCGAATAGCCTGTACCGTGGGCCGCGGCACATGCCGGCAGGGCCGCGACACACTGTCGAGTCACTGCCGCGGCACACTTGTCCGGGCCGCGGCATACTCATGTTGCAAATTTCTGGCCAACCCGTCTGTACCGAGGGCCGCGGCTCATGCCAACAGGGCCGCGGCACACTGCCGAGTCACTGCCGCGGCACACTCGTCCGGGCCGCGGCACGCTGCCGATCACTGGGGGCAGTTTTGGCCCTGTGCCGCGGCACACAGTGCAGTAAGCACTATAATTGTGTTTTTTCAGCGAGATCAATTCATTTTTTCCCTTTTCTTCAACCATACGAGAGAGAGGGCTTGAGGGGGGAGACTTCCCATCATCTATCACTTGAGTGTTTGATTTTCTTCATCTCCTTTCGATCGTGAAGCCCGGATAGTCGATCTAACGCGTGTTCTTCGGATCAAAAGTGCTTGGATCTTCAAGAGGTAATTTCTTCAACATCTTAGATTTCGATTTTGTATTGAGTTATGATGTTTTGGATGTTAAGATCATGTTGTATGGAGTGATATACACATGATTATGGATATGTTTGATTATTCATTGGATTATTGAAGGATTATTTGTAACACCCCCAGATTTAACCGGAAATATTACAGCGCCGTGGGCCCCGATATGGAACCCACAAGGCTAAATGAAATTTTCGCAAACATTTACAAATGCCCAAGAGGCCAACGACGGTGCTATCTGTAAAAAAAATTCACAAAGACTTATAAAAATCCATTTATCAAAACCGGAAAAACTCATTTGAAATAACAAGGCCAAACGGCCGAAACTCAAAAGTTTAGAAAATGGTTTCCAAAGTAACCTCAGTTACCAGATACCAAAAGAGCGTCTCAAAATACTCACGCAGCGGAATACAAGAACCAATCAAGAAACTCAATGCACAGAACATGTCCTAGCCAGTATCCTCCGGGAAGCTCATCTCTTCACGACCGCTACAAGCTCGATACTCCAAGAACCTAAAAATAAATCCCACGAAGGGGTCAGCCATAATATCCAACAATGATAACCGTCACAAGACATTAATAATTACATACCAATGAGAATACAACATAAGAATACGACCAACGTAATCTTACCGCCATAACTTTACTTACTCAAGAAATTCTCATCAGAATAACCATTATCACATTTCGCATCCTGTACTCGATTAACCAATAAACTCGAACATAATATCTGTATTGTACCTCAAACAATACTCAAGATTCTCAAACTATCATCACCAACTCACGATACAGAAATATACTATTTCTGACCAATACGATCCATCGAATAACATCATCAAATCCCAAAACGATAACCGATTGTCCATCAAAGACAAATACCAAAGGAAATACGGAATATACCTCAAGATATGAAGTGCCACGACAATCATATCAGTCTAATCCGAGATCAGAACAATGCAATACGAACACTGTCCTAACACAAGACCTACAATTGCATACTCATATGACCACGTCAATATGATCACAACAAGAACAATCATGTATACTCAATGGAAATCCGACGATCCAGCGCCCTCAGCATAGATCCCTTTGTTGATCCTATCAGATCAGCATAAGGTGGATAACCAACCATACACATATGAACAATAGCACATGCTAAAATCAATGATGCGAATTCACAAGATTCCATCAACACAATACTGGTAATCCAACGATCCAGCGCCCTCAACATAGATCCCCATGATGATCCCGTCGAACCAACGCATGGTGGAAAACCTGTCCAACGATCCAGCGCCCTCAGCATAGATCCTCATGATGATCCCGTCGAACCAACGCATGATGGACATTCGATCCAGTGCCCTCAGCATAGATCCTCATAATCCCATCGAATTATTTACACAACATAAACAACACAATATGCATACACATATGCAAATCAACATGTTCATCAACATGAACAACATAACATGCACGACAACATGACAATTTACTAGGATGACTTCATGTTCAACAACATGAAAGAAAATGTACGAGACCAAAATAAATAACATTAAACCATAATCAATATGGAATACTTGCCCCGAGTCCTTCGGGAGCAACCTCGATGTCCAATCATCACCGACGATTATCCTCAATGCTCGGCGATCCAAACGTACAATGAACTATAGATACTCATATCCTCGTCTTTACCATAATGTAACCTCGATACTCGAACATACCAATAACTGAGATAAAGCATATACATTATGATTTACCTCCCAGAATCGAAAGAACGATATGCGATCCGAATACCCAGAGTTCACAATAATAATCATCACTATATGCATTATAAACGAAATGAAACTGAAACCATTAATTAAATATTATAACTGAGCAAGTAATAACTTGCCTCGATATCGATACGATGATGATGAAGCCGCTACCAGTCTCAATGCCTTCGTCTACGAGCTCCTCGTCCCTGACCATGCAATTCACGAACACGCTCGAACACGACCGCAACATCCGGTTATAATCGCCGATCAATAATCTCAACCTATCGAAGTAATCAAATAACATACATCCGATAACAATCAACAACCGACAAAACTAACCAATCGAACTCAACGGTTCACACAACCTCGAATAAACGCAGTCAGAACAAACCAAATCAAACCATCACGAATTCATAATCAAAACACAAAAATACTGCACTGTCTGCCTACTTAGCGCACGTTAAACGCATAACGTAGCGTGCGCTAAGTTGTCCTGTTAGCGTGCGCTAGCCAATAAGCTTAGCGTGCGCTAATGCTGTTCAGTGGCATGCATTCCAAACATCGACTCACATCTTGCGACTACGAAACCGAATGAAGGAAGACATAAATCTCCATATCTCTTGAAGATAAACGACCCCATAATTATCACCATGATCATGTCAATGTCCATATATCAATAACAACATCAACAATCAAACCGACTCGATAACAAGGATCGTATCATGCTAAATCTGGAATTCAACCTAGTATCATGATTCATCTCATCTAAATCGACCAATATAATTACCAAGATTCAGAAATCCTTCTTAGATCGGGTTAAATGAATCAACAACCTTATAGTATGAAGAAACTTAACTAACATCCAAAACTCTTATCAAAATTCCATTGAATCTCATATAACATCATCATATGATTATCCAACATGCTCCTTACATGAAATCATCCAAGAAAAACGAACCATTAACAAAGGAATACAAAGATTACCTGGTTTAGGCAGACCAAAAGAAGAACACTAGAAATCCATCCAAAGAATCATGAACAACTTGAAGAACAAGGCTTGAATCCAAGCTCTCAATCTAATGTTGTTAAAGATTACCATCTCTCAGTGTTTGAGACCTCAAACCTCTTTCTAAAAACTCTCTCTCTCGGTTGCAAGGAAGGAATGGACGAAATGCTTCATAACACCCTTACATCCCCTTTTATAATATTCATTATTAGCGTGCGCTAACATCTCATGTTTAGCGTGCGCTACCGCCTTAGCGTGCGCTAATCGACTTTGTTAGCGTGCGCTATCTCAGCCCAGAGGCTACCGCCTTGCTTCGTAAACTAGCTTACGTATGTAATGCCCATGCATTAACGTCGTAAAACATCTGCCTAGCGTCGCAAGTCATTTACCTTAGCGTGCGCTAATACGATTGACTTGCTACGATCTACACCTACCACGAAGATGCTCGTGACCCCACCACGAAATCAACCAATAAAGCCAAGATTCCTGTTGGCCGATATATAGTTAGCGTGCGCTAATCAACATGCATTAGCGTGCGCTAACACTACATTACAACATCCGTTGACTTATCGAACGTGCGCCGAAAGTGGCACGATCCACGCGTAGATTCCTTCCGATCGGTTGTATTAGCGTCGTTATCTTATATCCGTAGCGTGCGGTAATCCTGCCGCGATAGCGTGCGCTACTCATGATTATTAGCGTGCGCTAATAATGTTACACTTAGCCATTTCCAATCTGCTTTGTCTCGACATACCGAAAACACATATACACTTCGAATACATATCGAATCCATAACATTCTTATACGATATACTCTATTTCGAAAGTACGATAACCTGATACACGATATCCTCAAATGTAACTGTCGACCAGATACGACAATTATACCGATACTGACATCTCAGTCCTTTATTTATTTTATCCCTGCTGTACAGATTCCACGTTGTACAATATAACTCGGATAAGATAATATCAAACAACAGTAGTAGAAATTCCGGATATTACATTCTACACCACTTAAAATAAGTTTCGTCCTCGAAAGTTGCAATCCGTCGTAAAATAAACAAACATACCTTCCAACCCAAAATAACCATCACGACAACGATCAATTATCGTCATCACCGAATAACCAAACAAGCATACTTACAAATACACAGGTCGACGATCTCCTGAGATACTAGCAAGCGATCTCACTGTATAGTCTCAATACGCTTACGATCACAATTCCCTGAGTCTCAACAAAATATATCATCTTCGGATGAAACAATCTGCCCGAATCAAATCTTGTCTGCCCGATTCCATAATCAAGTCCCAATTTCGATAAGACGAATAATACACAATACATCTGCAAAACAACTGCCCAAAACAACGACACGAATCCCGAAACATCAACACAAAATCCGAACGCTCAGATGATCACCAAGAATGATCAACAATCAACCGAATTTATCATCGACATGATAAATTCCAATATGACCAACCAGAGGTCAAAACACACTCGAGAATATCATCAACATGATAAACTCCAATATTACCGACGAACGATCAACGAAAATCGAGAACACCTTCACACGGTAAACTCCAACACGATCAACACAGAACCACAGAAACAGATATACGAAAGAATAACATTCTCAAAACGACAAATCAATCACGTACAGTAGATCTCAATAAACATACCCAACTGTCGAACATTTCCCTCGGCATACGAATAACGAATCGCAAACCGACGAACGTACCAATTCATACAAGGAGTGGGAACGACCACTCAATATTCAAAACAACCAGCATGGGGTCACCATACCCAAATTTACACTTACAAAGAAATTATTCAAAGATCACTATGGTAAGATTGCGCTACTACCGCACCAATGGACTCACATAGCACATACGCCCCGGTTTTACAAAGTTCAAAGTTCCAAAATTACATCCTGCACATGAATCTACAATACGCAGTATATTTCTCTTATCTGATCAATCAACCGATCATCCTTGCATAACCAATCTACCATACTAAACTTCGAATCTCTTTTCCTTGTACCATCGATATGATATGCCCGATGCACTAAATGCGTATGTATATCAATCACATTTTCAAAACCAGTTTGAAATCATATATCTTGTCGCGAAGACAATTTTCGAAAGTTCTTTCAAGAGTTTGAAAACTCAAAACATAAATTTTCGTAAGACCACAAAATCAATTTTAAAAATTAAATCGGCTCGCTGGTGCCAAGTTCTCGATAAAAATTCTTTTCGAATACACACGATTAAATAAAATGGATTTTATGCAAATGCTTGTCCATATCCATACTCCTGCATACCACTTCGGCTCGTCACCAATATCCACTGATATTCCATCAGAAAACCACACGATAGAGTTCCAAAATCTCAAATATATAGACTCTGATAAAAACTCCTCTCCACATACTACTCGCAACGTAAATCCTTAATCCATCCTGGATCACCTCAAATATGATATGACAAAACATTGAAACAAATAAACAAATCAAACACAATGAAAGACTTCCCGAGAAGTTCCATTTGAACAAGTAAACCAAAAACCTCAAAAGGTAGGAACAAAATAGATAAACGATTGATAAAGAGTTTTACAAATCTCGGGAGTTTTAGAAAACAGGAAAGTTTTCTTTTGAACATTAGGGTCTCAACCCGTATCTTGTTCCGCATTACAAGAAGTTTAAAAAGTAGAAAACTCTTTTCGGACTCCAAGTCCTGAGTTACAAAACTATTTCAAAATCGATTGGGTCTCGGCCCAAAAATCATTTTCCGTAAAACATCCGTAAAACATTCATTTTGAAAGGTATCATTTTCAAATGATCAAAAGCAGTTCATATATCTCAAAATGAATTAACATGCTACATGTTCTTCTCAACCATGCATAATATTTCTCCCCAAATGCACAATTCCGTTCCAAAATCTAACCAACATACTGATTTCCAAAATCATAGTTTCTCAAGATCATCAATCCTGTCCCACTCGACATCTCTTCCGTAACGCATGATATCTGCTGAATCTCAAAACATATCAACTTAGAATGGCAATAAATCTCAATGAAATTCAAAATCCAAATACTTACGGATCATGAAGCCGACGATTCCCGTGATATCGGCACATGTCTCGACTCTAGAAAATACTCGACATGGATATTTTCAAAACACACGCTTGCCAAATCGATTCGACTCAAGAACACAATACATCTCATTCCAGAGAATCTCGTTAACACCATTTGGAAAAGTTATAACAAGCCCAGTACGATACTGGCAAATCCGATAACGCACAAGCCTGAGTGAACAACAAAGACTCACGGCTCTAATATTTATCAATCGAAAACTCGAATGACGCAACAAAAACACGACCCAAATCGACCCAAATGCCTAGGTTTTCTCAACCTAAGCTCCGATACCATATTCTGTAACACCCTGCATTTAACCGGAATAGTATAGCGTAGTGGCCCCGATATGGAACCCACAAGGCTAAATAAAATTTCGCAAACATTTACAAATGCCCAAGAGGCCAACGACGGTGCTATCGTAAAAAATTCACAAAGACTTATAAAAATCCATTTATCAAAACCGTCGGAAAACTCATTTGAAATAACAAGGCCAAACGGCGAAACTCAAAAGTTTAGAAAATGGTTTCCAAAGTAACCTCGATTACGGATACCAAAAGAGCATCTCAAAATACTCACGCGGCGAATACAAGAACCAATCAAGAAACTCAATGCACAGAACATGTCCTAGCCAGTATCCTCCGGGAAGCTCATCTCTTCACGACCGCTACAAGCTCGATACTCCAAGAACCTAAAAATAAATCCCACGAAGGGGTCAGCCATAATATCCAACAATGATAACCGTCACAAGACATTAATAATTACATACCAATGAGAATACAACATAAGAATACGACCAACGTAATCTTACCGCCATAACTTTACTTACTCAAGAAATTCTCATCAGAATAACCATTATCACATTTCACATCCTGTACTCGATTAACCAATAAACTCGAACATAATATCTGTATTGTACCTCAAACAATACTCAAGATTCTCAAACTATCATCACCAACTCACGATACGGAAATATACTATTTCTGACCAATACGATCCATCGAATAACATCATCAAATCCCAAAACGATAACCGATTGTCCATCAAAGACAAATACCAAAGGAAATACGGAATATACCTCAAGATATGAAGTGCCACGACAATCATATCAGTCTAATCCGAGATCAGAACAATGCAATACGGACATGGTCCTAACACAAGACCTACAATTGCATACTCATATGACCACGTCAATATGATCACAACAAGAACAATCATGTATACTCAATGGAAATCCGACGATCCAGCGCCCTCAGCATAGATCCCTTTGTTGATCCTATCAGATCAGCATAAGGTGGATAACCAACCATACACATATGAACAATAGCACATGATAAAATCAATGATGCGAATTCACAAGATTCCATCAACACAATACTGGTAATCCAACGATCCAGCGCCCTCAGCATAGATCCCCATGATGATCCCGTCGAACCAACGCATGGTGGAAAACTTGTCCAACGATCCAGCGCCCTCAGCATAGATCCTCATGATGATCCCGTCGAACCAACGCATGATGGACATTCGATCCAGCGCCCTCAGCATAGATCCTCATAATCCCATCGAATTATTTACACAACATAAACAACACAATATGCATGCACATATGCAAATCAACATGTTCATCAACATGAACAACATAACATGCACGACAACATGACAATTTACTAGGATGACTTCATGTTCAACAACATGAAAGAAAATGTACGAGACCAAAATAAATAACATTAAACCATAATCAATATGGAATACTTGCCCCGAGTCCTTCGGGAGCAACCTCGATGTCCAATCATCACCGACGATTATCCTCAATGCTCGGCGATCCAAACGTACAATGAACTATAGATACTAATATCCTCGTCTTTACCATAATGTAACCTCGATACTCGAACATACCAATAACTGAGATAAAGCATATACATTATGATTTACCTCCCAGAATCGAAAGAACGATATGCGATCCGAATACCCAGAGTTCACAATAATAATCATCGCTATATGCATTATAAACGAAATGAAACTGAAACCATTCATTAAATATTATAACTGAGCAAGTAATAACTTGCCTCGATACCGATACGATGATGATGAAGCCGCTACCAGTTTCAATGCCTTCGTCTACGAGCTCCTCGGCCCTGACCATGCAATTCACGAACACGCTCGAACACGACCGCAACATCCGGTTATAATCGCCGATCAATAATCTCAACCTATCGAAGTAATCAAATAACATACATCCGATAACAATCAACAACCGACAAAACTAACCAATCGAACTCAACGGTTCACACAACCTCGAATAAACGCAGTCAGAACAAACCAAATCAAACCATCACGAATTCATAATCAAAACACAAAAATACTGCACTGTCTGCCTACTTAGTGCACGTTAAACGCATAACGTAGCGTGCGCTAAGTTGTCCCGTTAGCGTGCGCTAGCCAATAAGCTTAGCGTGCGCTAATGCTGTTCAGTGGCATGCATTCCAAACATCGACTCACATCTTGCGACTACGAAACCGAATGAAGGAAGACATAAATCTCCATATCTCTTGAAGATAAACGACCCCATAATTATCACCATGATCATGTCAATGTCCATATATCAATAACAACATCAACAATCAAACCGACTCGATAACAAGGATCGTATCATGCTAAATCTGGAATTCAACCTAGTATCATGATTCATCTCATCTAAATCGACCAATATAATTACCAAGATTCAGAAATCCTTCTTAGATCGGGTTAAATGAATCAACATCCTTATGGTATGAAGAATCTTAACTAACATCCGAAACTCTTATCAAAATTCCATTGAATCTCATATAACATCATCATATGATTATCCAACATGCTCCTTACATGAAATCATCCAAGAAAACGAACCATTAACAAAGGAATACGAAGATTACCTGGTTTAGACGAACCAAAAAGAAGAACACTAGAACTCCATCCAAAGAATCATGAACAACTTGAAGAACAAGGCTTGAATCCAAGCTCTCAATCTAATGTTGTTAAAGATTACCATCTCTCAGTGTTTGAGACCTCAAACCTCTTTCTAAAAACTCTCTCTCTCGGTTGCAAGGAAGGAATGGACGAAATGCTTCATAACACCCTTCTGTCCCCTTTTATAATATTCATTATTAGCGTGCGCTAACATCTCATGTTTAGAGTGCGCTACCGCCTTAGCGTGCGCTAACTGACTTTGTTAGCGTGCG
The DNA here is from genome assembly GCA_033398695.1 of Orobanche coerulescens. Taxonomy (NCBI): domain Eukaryota; kingdom Viridiplantae; phylum Streptophyta; class Magnoliopsida; order Lamiales; family Orobanchaceae; genus Orobanche; species Orobanche coerulescens. Next base: position 19,150,541 of record CM065814.1, on the reverse strand, counting down.
CTATTGAAGCCTGAGGCTACCGCTTGCTTCAGAAACTAGCTTACGACGTAATGCCCATGTATTAACGCACGTAAAACATCCTCATTTAGCGACGCAAGTCATTTACCTTAGCGTGCGCTAATACGATTGACTTGCTACAGCTACACCTACCACGAAGATGCTCGTGACGCCACCACCAAATCAACCAATAAAGCCAAGATTCCTGTTGACCGATATATAGTTAGCGTGCGCTAATCAACATGCATTAGCGTGCGCTAACACTACATTACAACATCCGTTGACTTATCGTAACGCGGCGAAAGTGGCCTGGTCCACGCGTAGATTCCTTCCGATCGGACTGTATTAGCGTGCGTTATCTTATATCCGTAGCGTGCGCTAATCCTGCACGATAGCGTGCGCTACTCATGATTATTAGCGTGCGCTAATAATGTTACACTTAATCATTTCCAACTATTACCGCCTGTCTCGACATACCGAAAACACATATACACTTACTGAATACATATACTGAATCCAATAACATTCTTATACGATATACTCTATTTCGAAAGTACGATAACCTGATACACGATATCCTCAAATGTAACTGTCGACCAGATACGACAATTATACCGATACTGACATCTCAGTCCTTTATTTATTTTATCCCTGCTGTACAGATTCCACGTTGTAAAATATAACTCGGATAAAATAATATCAAACAACAGTAGTAGAAATTCCGGATATTACATTATTCAAGAACACTTTGAATATTGAGTTGGATTTGGGGGGTTTCGATTAATCGTTGTTGTAATCACGAATTTGAATATTCATATTGGATTATTGATCGTATTGAAGATGTTTTGTTGGTTTGAAACACTTCTTGGGGATTTGATGTTGGTATTATTGAACTTTGGTTGTAAACAATCGAAGTTTGGCCACAAAGTGTTCGATATAATGCCCCAATGAACTTGGTTTAGTCGTATCGACGTTTTGAGTTCGTTATTTTCGTGTTTGATTCGTATGTTGAATGGATTATTTGTAATTGTGTTATTCAAGGTTGTTCGAGCGACCGATATCTCAATTAGGACGTTGTTCGTGGAAGGATAATTGTCACCGGTGTTGAGTAAGTTAATTCTTACTCGGTTAAAAGGATATTCATTCCTTTTGTTGTTGTTCATTCATAATCATAACACATTCATCATTGTATTAACCGTATTGAGACTTGTAATTGTCGAATAATCATTTCATTCACGAGGAACGACGGTTCCAATCATTTCATTGGGTTATCAATCACTTCACTATTATTTTCATCTCGGTGAGTCATTCTTGACCTTGTCGAATTATTATCCATTGATATTCATTGTGGTCATTCTCGTTCATATGACCTCCTGGGTTCATATTGCGTGGCCGGGTGCGGATGTGTGGAATTTTTAGTCGGGCACGCGATGGCCATGTATTGAGAGTGATACATTGGGCTGTGCACACGGTAACAATTACCTCCGTGAGACTAATTAGGTACAAGGATGGGTGTGTCCGGTCATCTGTCTTGTACACTTGCACAGAACACTACGGGCGTACTATGATACTCCTCTTCAGCGTAATTCATAACTAAGGATATTTCATAACTTCAGATATATCATGATTGTGTATTTTCAACCCTTGAGGATTGTTGTTCTGTGTAACTGACCCGTTGGGGGATTTCATTTTCAGGTCACGACAAGGCAAAGGCACGGGAAGAGCATGTTGACGGCGAGGAGTCCTAGTGATACTAGTAGGGGGCCCCAGTCATTCCGGTTATTTCAGTCATTTCAGTCATTCTTATTTCTCTTCATTTGTATTTCCGCTGCAAATTCCGTTTGAGATGTTTATTTATTCAGGGTGGTGTATTTTATCTTCATATAAAATATACTAGTATTCTGTATTGTCTTGGTGTATTGTACTTAAGCTCCTCATCGGAGTATTTGGTAATATAATGTGGTTCGGTACTACAATTATATTATTTAATTCATCAGTTTTCATTTGCCTGGTGGGTCCCAGTCGGGGGTCCACAGCACTGTAATATCCGCCTAGTTTGGGGTGTTACATAAAGTCGAGGTATTTTGCTAAAATGGAAAAATGTCCAACACACACTCACGACCCAAAGCTTATACAATTAACAAAGAAGCACACCATCTAAACAGCACCAAACGACACAATCAATATCACACAAGTTCACATATTCACACACATCCGCATGACTCCACACGAAATCTTAACAAAATAATTGAACTTTAACTTACCAACAACAAAATCACACATAATGGCATCACTCGAAAATAATGTGATCATATACTCAACACCAATACGCATAGTCAATTAAGCACATTAATTCCCGAACACAAGAATCCTCTTTTAATAAAACCATGATTATAGTTATATCGATTCTTTAGAAAAATGGTTGTAAACAATTCGTTTAGCACGTATCGTCAATTTTCAACCATCATATTCATAGAATACGTAATGTATGGGCAAGATACTTGCCTCGATAGTCGATACCGGACACTCCGACGAACGTCTCTCAACCGGAAAACTTCGAATGCCCACAACTCTCCGGCGGAAACGACGGTAACACCACTGATCGGAAAACGGCGAATGGAAGGGTTCCGACTCGAGTTCTTCACAAGGAACCTAACCCCAACATCATACCATGAATAAATTGACAATCGAACGAGGAAGAATAATCGTAGAACGCCCGAATCCCCTTTGTGACATTTTATCGAACACTTTCAAGGTGTCGATTAGAAACTCAATAAAACGACGAATTCTCGGCAATCCAACCGTGGAAAAACAAGGGATTCGATATAACACAACTTAATAATCATCAATCCATCACTATTCTAAGTTATAACGAATCAAACGGACGAAATCAACAAAATCCCCAATTTTTCCCAAAACTAGGATTTTAGGAAAACTAACCTTGATTCGCTGGATTGAAGGATGTTATGGAGTGATTAATCGATGATATGAGATCCCAAACTTTGTGGATTCATTGCATAACAACATGCCTTCATGATCTCCAAGGATCCAGCCGCGGAAGAGAAGGGGAGAAATGGGAAAAAATGACTGAAACTGGACTGCTCGGTCATATTTATATTGGTGCAGCCTAGTGTAGGTCACAAGTCGTCCAGAAACAAGTCTAGAGGGGGGGGGGGGGGGTGAATAGACTTGTTGAAACTCTTGAGCTCTTTTTCACGAAGAGTGAGTTTCTTCAGCTGATGATCAAACAAATGACTAGGAGTCGTTTGTTCTTGGATATGTGCGGAAGTCAGCTGATGACGAATATAAATTAACTTAATGAAACACTTAACAATGGATGCAGCAGTTAGAGTATGATGCAGTAAAACAGTAAATAACACAGGCAGTTATAGTGGTCTCAGAGGTGGGGTAATCCTCTACTAATCCACTTTTCTCCAAACTAGTTGGAGATGAATTCACTATAATTTTCAACCAGTGATAAAGATTACAGTGATTCACAACACACTACAACAGCTTCCAACCGGTGGAATTCCGTGCCGTTGTATACACACTGATCGCCTTGCACCTCTTGATCGTCGATCCTAGGATGCCTTTACAGCCTGCTACTTCAACCAGTGAAGTACCCGTACTCAAGATTTAAAGACAAGAGTGTTTGTCTTCTCAACTAAAGAGCTTCCTTGAATATGAACTTTTTGGGTGCTCTTTTTACGATGCTATTTGATTGCTTGAGATTGCTTTGTTTGCTTTGATCGCTAGAGTATATGTTCGCACCTGTCCGCTCGTTCAAATCTCCGGGTATTTATAGATCACGATCTCTCGAGCTTCTTCCTTGTAGCCGTTGCAAATCTTTGAACAAATCCGTCTGGAGAGAGACTTCATTGTTTAATCTTTTCGAACGTTGCAAGGTGGATTCCCATTATTTAATTTTATCTTCCGACCGTTGTGAGGACTTCTGCATGTGAGCGCCGAATCTTTTGAATATAAAAGGATTAAAGTCTTCACGGTGGGTCAGGATGATTTAATTAAATCATATCTCTTGCGGGAATCACTCTAATTTGTCTCTTCACGTTGCATGTGAGCTTTCCGTAATATTTGACTTTTCAAAGCATGCTGACGTGGATTTGGAGTACTAGGCTGTAGTTGAGTAGGCTGTGGTGCAGCTTACATCTTTGCAGGTAGGTCCTCTTGGCTATATACTGTTTGAGACTTGTCTGATCAGGTGACTTCCCTGAGGTTCCTCGGCTGCAGTCTGGTCAAACTTCTCTGACAAATTTTTAGTTGACCAGGGCTACTCTGATTGGAGTCGGCTGTACTTCTCTGATGGACTAGACTGTACTTTAGTACTTAGCCGATTTTTAGCCTAACTAACTTTGGCCTATAGAAGACACTCATTTGGTTCTTCTTTACATTTTGCCAATTTTATACTTAACACATTTTGGCCTATGGAAGATACTCATTTGGTTCTTCCTTACATTTTTCCAATTAATAAACATTTGATTTTAAATTAATGACATCATCAAAATCTAACAAGTATTCCTAACAAATTCCCCCTACTTTGATGATGGCAAAACTAAGTAAGAAATCAAATGACCAAGTCTGCACTTAAGTGTAAGACAAAACTGAAATCAGTCTAATATTGAGACAACTGGAAAATTGTCATTCAACAGACTGTTCATAAAATTTTCTGACTTATCATTGAAATTATACAAGATTGTTTTAAGTACAGAAAAATAAAATTACAAGTAAGAAAATAATTTAAGGTCATCTGCCTCTTCCTCTGCCTCTTGAATAGCCGCTAAGTGTGTCCGAATGGTTTGGCTCCGATAGGTCTTACCTTGACCGGAGCAAGGCCATACTTTCTCTTCACAACCAAAGGCTGCGAAGTCTGCTCCCGCCGAGATCCGAATTTGTTCTCAAGGCGACTAGCTTGATTTCCTCCTGAAGTTGTAGCTCATCAAGTTCACCATCCATGCGGATTGGTGCTTCTTGACCTGAATTTAGGGATCATGGGAAATGCATTTTGCTCTTTTGCGTACTTCTTTAGAATGCCCAAAGCTTAGGATGAACCTCTTCCATCCAGTTTATGAAAATCTCTGGGGGAGAGTTTGTCATCTTGAAGTAGTTCCTGACATAAAAGTCTCTGATGAACTTCTTCCTAGCAGCTCCCCATATTTCAAGAGCTTCAAGTGGGCAGAAATCTTCAACATACCATAGCTCCAGACCTTCCCATTCAAGAGTAGGTTCAAAGCCGCCTCTGGTCCTTCTGCGCTTCCCTTCAGGCTGGTCAGCCTTGTCTTCTTGATCTACAGCTTCCTTCCTTTTTAGGCTAGAGGGTCCTTCAATCTGGGGGACATCCTGCTTTTTCTTACTTCTGATTTCTCTCTCTTCCCCCTGAATCCTCTCTTCCCCCTTTTTGCCAGCATCAATGAGTGTTGTCAACTGTTGCTCCATGCGGCTCATCCAATCAGACATGCCAAAAGGCATTCTGTTGTTTGTAGGAGGAGGAGGCTGAGGGATCTCTCTCTGAAGCAGGGTGTCAATCTTGGCATTAATGGTCTGAAGGTCAGGAGTGACCTGAGTTGATAGCAGCTCCCCAATGGTGTCTCTGACAATTTGCTTGATCAGCTCAGTCATGGTAGGGGATAACTGAGCTGATGGGGAGTGTTCTCCGATCCTTCAAAGAATGGAGCCACTAGGCCGCAGGCTCTGCCGTGGTGCAGAGGTCGATTGAGTCTTCTCCGGGTCCCCGACACGGAGTCCTCTGCGCTACCAAGGCCTAGCCGTGTACCGGGAGGTACAACAATCCTATCTGCAGCCTTCGTTGGTAGGCTCGCTCCGCTCCGGCTCCTTTTCTCTTTCTTCCTCTTTCCCTTCTTCTTCTTGATTTCTCTTTTCTTCCTCCTCATCTTCTTCTTTCTCTTCTTGATTTCTCTTTTCTTTCTCCTCATCTTCTTCTTTTTTCTCCACCCGCCACACCAGCTCCTCCTTCACCTCCATCATCATTATTATCATCATCATCATCATCATTTTTCTCATCATCATCCTTCTCCTTTTCTCTTTCATCATCTTCATCCTTCTCCTTATCTTCTTCTTCTTTTTCCTGCTCCACTTCTTCTCCTTCTTCTCCATCTTCTTCATCATCCACTTCTTCTGTTTTCTCAATCTCCTCTGTCTCCTTTTCAACTGGTATGTTTTCTTCAGGTTCTTTTGCTTCTTCATCCTCTTCAACCAAATTGATAATTTCATTTTATTCATCAACTTCTTCTATCCTAATTTCCTTTTCTACTTCCTCCTCTTCCTCCTCTTCTCCAAAGCTACCATCAAAAATACTGAGCATTATAGAGTGGATAAAATGGTCCATGTTTGTCTCAAAATGTGACATGAACCAGTTATCCTGGAGGAGTAAGGCTAAATCTGACTCTTTGCAAAAATCAGTAACATCCTCCGTGGCTTGGGGGTATTCCCAACCACTAGTTTCAACAAAAATTTGAAAATTTGTAAAGGACATGGTTTTAAGAGTTTTCCACTCTTTAAAAATATTTACGAAAGAGTGTTTTTCTGCTTGTGGCTTGACAAGCTGAAGTTGTTCTATGGAGAGATTAAAAGTATTATTTTCTAAAAGATTGAATGTGTAATGTCTGTGATATAGATATAACAAGACTGCTTCCTCTTCTTCGGTCATGTACACTGGAGGAGTAATGACAGGTACAATTCTAGTTTCGGTATCAGTGCGGTGCAGCCGGTCCGATGAATGGTGATCAACTGATGGTGGTATGATGCTCAGCCGCTCTCCTTCACTGCAGCTTCCTTGGCCTCTTTGGAGAGGGTTCGGGTGATGACTGCAGTTGGAAGGTCCTACTGGGCCTGGTCCCCTTCTCTTGAATCGGATGGCGATAGGTGTATCGTCGACTCATTCTCGACTCGATCAGCTTCCGATCTCACCGCAGTTGGTCCGAGTCCGATAGATCGTATCTTGGGCAAAAGCTTGAGTCCGGCAAATCCTTCAACAACCGGGCCGCCTCCCTGACTCCAACCTTCTTCTTGTCATGGTCCATGTGACCAAGCCTCTTGTTTGGGTGGAAAGGGTCAATGTTTCCTGGCCACTCCGGTCTGCTTCCAAAACCAACTAAGATGCGTCCGAACGCCAACTTAGTTTTGAATTTCTTCTCACCTTCGAGCCATTCGACCTTGTTCACCTCGCGAACAAGTTGCACGAAAATATAATCGCCCAATCAACTTCCTCTCGTTGAATTAACGCACCCAACACCATGAATTTTGAAGATGATAGTTGGTCATAGCTTCTGCCATTCCCATGACTATCTTGTTTGTGATGTCCAAAGCAACTCGATAGACCCTTTTCAACTCATTTCTCTTATTGTAAACTTCAATTTCTCAGGGACATTTTCGAGCTTAATCGTCTTCCACGTTTCGGCGGGTGATTGTTTGAGCGCTTCGACCGCCAAACCGCGATGTTTCATCCCGAATACAGAGCGAATCTTCTCTGTATCTATGGTGACTGGTACTCCACCGACCTTGCTCTGAATCCCATGCTGAATCAGGTAAGCGTTGCGATAAAATTCAACCACATCTTCCTTGAACAAGTGTTGAGGGTTGATTTCGAGAAACGGGTAGATTCCGTTCAGCTTCATCGCCCGGATTAAGTCGAGCATATCAAAGTCCTCTAGATTTGCTTCGGTAATCCTTCGAAATCGACGACCATGGAGAAGATGACCTGGTCCTTCATTGCCTTCAAGTTTGCTCCGTCAAAAGATGCCATTTCTGCAAAAAGATTTTAGGATTTAGTGTATATTTTGCTCTGTAAATTTTTAGGGTTTCTGAACGCGTAAAGAGTAAAGTGAAAAGGTTTCTTCCTTATAAAGAAGATGAAAGGACGTTTGGATTAGTTTATTATAAATTTAAACGGTGGTACGCCTTTTCATATTCTTTTGAATTTCAAATTTGAATCGGTGGCCCCATTTAAAAGTTGACGGTTGATTCTGATTGGCCACCGTAGAGGTTAATTAAATGGGCGTGTGACGCGTGTATTTAAAATTGCCACTTGGCTCATAAAATGTATATTTTAAATGCCTGTTCCGATAGCCAAAAAAATATTATAAATATGACAGATAATAATTAAAAATTTAGAGATTAGTTTAGAAAACTTAGCTGATCTAATTCGTTGTGATTGACCAGCTCTGCTGGTGAGTTTGACCTCTACTTTGGTATTCTCATGACTAAGTTGCTTCGTCGGCCTTCGTCTTCTACTTTGCATCGGCTTAGCCGATTAAGGGGTTCGTCCTTCCTTCAACTTGCTTGAACTAGATTCCCAATCTAGTAATCCAAGGTCTCTGCCGGCTCTAGGAATCTTTCTTCTGGCAGGGGTTTGGTGAAGATGTCAGCTATTTGGTAGTCTGTGCTGACTCTTTCAACTCTAACCCTTTTGTTAAGCACATGGTCTCGAATGAAATGGTGCTTAACGTCAATGTGCTTTGTCCTTGAGTGCAAAACCGGATTGTTGGTTATTGCAATAGCACTATTGTTGTCACACCATATAGGAACTTCGTTGGCAATAATATTGTAGTCCCTTAATTGTTGTCTGATCCATAGGATCTGTGCACAACAGCTACCTGCAGCTAGGTATTCTGACTCTGTAGTGGAGATAGAGTTAGAAACCTGCTTCTTGCTAAACCAGGATATCAGTCTGGTTCCTAGGAATTGACACGTTCCACTAGTGCTCTTCCTATTGATTTTGCATCCGGCGAAATCCGCATCTGAGTATCCTGATAGCTCGAAGTTGTCATCTTTGGGGTACCACAGTCCAACATTAATTGTAGACTTTAAGTACTTAATTATTCTCTTGGCTGCATCTAGGTGTGATTGCTTCGGCTTGGACTGGAATCTTGCACAAACTCCAACTGCATATGATATGTCTGGCCTGCTTGCAGTGAGGTACAGAAGAGATCCGATGAGTCCTCTGTAGTGGGTTGAGTCCACTGATATTCCTGCCTCGTCTGCATCTAGGTGAGTGCTTGTGCTCATTGGAATTCTTGCGGGTTTGGCTGATTCCATTCCATATCTCTTGATGAGATCTCGGGTATACTTTGCCTGGTTGATGAAAATTCCTTTTTCCATCTCGCAACTTGTAATCCGAGAAAGAAGTTAAGCTTTCCCATCATACTCATCTCAAATTCTCCTTGCATGAGGTTGGAGAATTTCTCACATAGTTCTGGATTGGTTGACCCGAATATGATGTCATCCACATAAATCTGAACTATTAGTATGTGGCCTTCGTGCTCCACTCTGAATAGGGTCTTGTCCACTTTTCCTTTGCAAAATCCATTTTTCTCAAGAAACACAGCAGTGTTTCATACCATGCTCTCGGTGCTTGCTTGAGTCCATCTGAGCCTTCAATGACTTATAGACTTTGTCTCCTTTGACAAAACACAGGGGTTGCTCTACATAGACTTCTTCTTCTAGGATTCCATTCGAAACGCACTTTTTACATCCATTTGGTAGACTTCAAAATCCTTGAATGCGGCATATGCGAGGAATAGTCGATGGCTTCTAATCTTGCAACAGTGCATAAGTTTCATCAAAATCTATTCCCTCACATTGTGCATATCCTTTTGCTACGAGTCGGCTTTATTCCTAACAACGACTCCGTCTTCATCACTCTTGTTTTTATACACCCATTTGGTGCCAATAACTTTCTTGTGATTGGAGTGCATGCATTAGTTCCCAAACTTTGTTTCTCTCCATCTGCTCCAATTCCTCTTGCATGGCATTAATCCATGAATAATCTTCCAAGGCTTGTTCTGCCGTCTTGGGTTCAATTTGCGACATGAAACATGAGAACATCGCCATTCTTTGGTAGAGTTGATTGTCTTGTCTTGACTCCATCACCAACTTTCCGATAATTTCTTGAATTGGATGATCCTTGAGCCATTTGGGGATCTCGTCCTCTTCGGTTTGTTCCCCTGTTGGATTGCTCTGGTGGTTGTCTGCATCTGCTGGATTCAGGTCTGCAATGGATCGGCTACCGCCTTGTCATCTGCAGCTTTGTTCAATCTGAGATGAGTCTTTATCGACTCATTGGTCTTCTTGACAAGCTGGATCGGATAGGTTTGGTGATCTGTCGATCTGCGATTGGGTCTTCATCATGCGGTTGGGTCATCAGTGATCTGCAGTGAGTCCACCATTCCAGTGTCATGTCTGATGACTTCTTCAAGGGTTCCGACTTGAGCTTGTTCTCAATTTGCTCAAGTTGTTTCCTGTACTCACATAGATTCATCAAAAACAACATGGGGTGTTTCCTCCACAACTAAGGTTCTTTTGTTGAAAACTCTATATGCCTTGCTTCTTTGGGAATATCCCATAAATAGACCATCATCGCTTTTAGCATCAAAGGCATTTAGGTGTTTTACCGTTGTTGTGGATGAAACACTTACAACCAAAAACATGAAAGTAAGCAACGGTAGGAGTTCTATTATTCCAAACCTCATAGGGAGTTTTGCCATGTCTCCCTACTATCATACTCTGCTCGGGTGTGGCAGTGTGTTAACGGCTTCACCCGAACCTCTTGTAGGTCCACTTCGCAATCATGGACCTTCCGCTTCCTTCGAGTTCTGTTCCTTCTTTCGGCAACACCATTCTGCTGGGCGTCACAGGCTGCAGAGCTCATCTTTGGATCCCATTCGATCGCGAAATCGATTATCGCCTTGTTGAGAAACTCTCCTCCTCTGTCGATCGATCTTGATTATGGAGAGAGATTTCTCATTCAGGATCCTTCTCGGCACTCGAGTAACTTGGTCAAGGTTTCACTTTTCTTGAATAGAAAGATGATCCAAGTGTACCTTGAATAATCATCTACAATCACAAGAGCATGCTTTACGCGCTCAAAGTCCTTGGCTTGATAGGACCAAATAGATCCATGTGGAGTAGATCTAAGATCCTTGTTGTGAGCGTTGTAGCCGAATCGGCTTGAACGATGCCTTGGTACGCTTTCCCTTCGACATGCATCACAGTGCTTCCTTCTTGAATGCTTCATTTGGAAGTCCTCGACCCGGCTTCCGAGAGCTAATCTTGTTGATGGCTTTGAAGTTCGGGTGACATAGTCTTTTGTGCCATGACCATCCATTCTCGGCTACGGTCTTGGATAGAAAACAGGAGTTAGGTGTCCCGTGTTCCAATCAATCATGTATACATCTCTTCTTCGGAAACCTTGTAGCTTTATTTCTCCAGATAAGATGTCTATCACCATACACTTCAAGATGGTGAAGACTACTAGATTCTTCTCGTCGCGAATCGGCTTATGCTCGGGAGGTTGTATTTGAGACCTTTGACATAATGGACTTTGGATATGACAATGTTTCCTCGGTGCGGCTCTCCAAAGCCTTTGTCCATCCTCTAGAGCTATCTCCAAAGGTTACATCGGGACCTCTTTCCTTGATATATTTGGTCGACATCCTCTTGTTCCGGTCATGTGCCTTGAGCATCCAGTCTACGAACCACTCTTCACCTCCAAAATTTGAGCTTGAGGAGATGTGGTTGTAGTCCTTCCACCTCTTACGCAATTAAACAAGCAGAGATTTAGGTACCCAAATTTGTGTGGGTCCTTTGGGGTTAGTGGGTTTCTGGAGAGTTGATTTCTCCTTGGATTATAGGAATTATTATTATAACCCTTAAAAGGTGCACGTGGTCGAGGTCTAAATCTCCCGGTTGGATTGTATACGGATATTCCTCAAAATAGTGTGGGCCATTTCTAAGTCTAAGTGAGACCATTTGTTAAACCTTTGTGGTCTCCACACTTGTTCATTTTGGTAATTTGGATAACCTTGAGGTTTCCATCGCCCCTCCCATTATGAAATCTATTTTTGGGGAGTTGTTGGTAATAGTGGGCATGTTGTTTAAGTGCTTTGCTTTTGCACAGGCCTTTGCCTAGTCGCTGTCTAGGTGGTATGCGGTGTAACATTTGCGGCTGAAACGTTTGACATTGTTTTTGAAAGTCGGTTTATACACAGGCTCGTGATCGAGACCATTGTTTCTCCCTTGATAAACTTGGTTTCGTAACTAGAGGAGTGTGAGAATCATATCCAAGGCCTGATTTGGTATATAATGACCTTTTATAAGTACACAATTCGCCTGAGTTGAAGACGCCTTCAGGGAGGTTATTTCCTGCGCCCGAGTTTTATTTAACTGTGCCGGCTTAGTAAACTCGGCTTTGGCATGAGCAAGTGCGGTGACTTTTCTTTAAGTAAAATATTTAGCGGTCTATCTCATTTTGTATTGGCACTTGCACAGTTTTCAAAATCACTGTAGTTGTCTCAACCTTATTTAAATCTAAGTGAGTTTTCAAAATCATTTTTCACCGCTATTCTCATCTTGCTGACTTAGTCTTCTCTCTTGTCTGACTTGGTGTGCGATTTAAGTGTTTCAAAATCCTTGAATAATTGATTTACCGATTCATGTAAATCCATATCTTGTGACATGGTGAGCTATTATTTGAACCGGTAGGTTTAGAGGTTACCTCTTCATCGCCCAAGTTTGCCATCGTGCAATCATATTCCTCGTCGTCATCGGAAAAGAAACCGCCGCTTGATTCGACATGCTCTGGTCTTCTCCGATGAGAGCTTTTCTTGTCTTCCTTCGGCCGCCACCTCCTTCTTGGTTTCATCCTTCTTGAGCTCGGGACAATCCATTTGGATGTGTCCTATTTTATGACGATTGTAGCATTCAACTTTCCGACTTCCACCTTACGGTTCCTTCTTGGGTTCTCCTTGTAGTTTTCTTATACTTGGAGTAGTTCTTTCAAGATTCTTGAACCTTTGCATAATGAAAGCCATTTCCTCCTCAAAATCTAGCGGATTTGGAGGTTTCACATCAGACAGGCTCTTAGCAGGGGACTCGGCTGCAAATGCGATTCCCTTCTCTGCAGGCTCAGTCGAGGATGAACTCGGAAGTTCGAACTCGTAAGCCTTCAGATCAGAGAACAGCTCCTGAATCTTTATTTTATTCAGGTCTTTGGACTCTCTCATAGCTACAGCCTTCATGCTCCATTCGGGATTGAGTGATCTGAGGACCTTGAGTGCCATTTCCCTGTTGCCATAAGTTTTGCCCAGGGAGTTGATCTCGTTGATAATTTCGGTGAACCTTGTGTCCACTTGGTCTATTGATTCACCATTCTTCATTTTAAAGTTGTCAAACTTTTGGATAGCTATTGACAACTTGTTCTCCTTGATCAGCTCCGTTCCTTCACACATTAGAGCTAATGTGTCCCAAATCTCTTTGGCATTCTTACAATTTTTGATCTTGACCATTGTGGATTTGTCAAGAGTTTGGTATAGCACATCTCTGGCCCTGTTGTCTAGATTGGCCAGCTTTCTCTCTTCGGGGGTCAGCTCCGTTCTATTCTTGGGAATCTTTTCGGGCCTCCCAGCTGCGATTTCCTCGGGTGTGTTGTCCTTCTCGAAAATGAATGGACCGTCTTCAATGATGCACCACATGTCGTCATGGATTGAAGATAAATGTGTCTGCATTCTTATCTTCCAGAGATCATACTCGTCAACTGAAAAGACAGGTAGTCTAGAGTGCATGTGTTCCATTATAACGTGAGAGATAAGATATATATCTTAATATAGATCTGGTTCGTGAAAAAAAATGAACCAACCTCTCTGATACCACTTGTAGGTCACAAGTCGTCCAGAAACAAGTCTAGAGGGGGGGGGGGTGAATAGACTTGTTGAAACTCTTGAGCTCTTTTTCACGAAGAGTGAGTTTCTTCAGCTGATGATCAAACAAATGACTAGGAGTCGTTTGTTCTTGGATATGTGCGGAAGTCAGCTGATGACGAATATAAATTAACTTAATGAAACACTTAACAATGGATGCAGCAGTTAGAGTATGATGCAGTAAAACAGTAAATAACACAGGCAGTTATAGTGGTCTCAGAGGTGGGGTAATCCTCTACTAATCCACTTTTCTCCAAACCAGTTGGAGATGAATTCACTATAATTTTCAACCAGTGATAAAGATGACAGTGATTCACAACACACTACAACAGCTTCCAACCAGTGGAATTCCATGCCGTTGTATACACACTTGACTGCCTTGCACCTCTTGATCCTCGATCCTCGGATGCCTTTACAGTCTGCTACTTCAACCAGTGAAGTACCCCGTACTCAAGATTTAAAGACAAGAGTGTTTGTCTTCTCCAACTAAAGAGCTTCCTTGAATATGAACTTTTTGGATCTGCTCTTTTTTACGATGCTATTTGATTGCTTGAGATTGCTTTGTTTGCTTTGATCGCTAGAGTATATGTTCGCACTGGTGTCTGCTCAGTTCAAATCTCCGGGTATTTATAGATCACGATCTCTGAGCTTCTTCCTTGTAGCCGTTGCAAATCTTTGAACAAATCCGTCCGTTGGAGAGAGACTTCATTGTTTAATCTTTTCTGAACGTTGCAAGGCTGGATTCCCATTATTTAATTTTATCTTCCGACCGTTGTGAGGACTTCTGCATGTGAGCGCCGAATCTTTTGAATATAAAAGGATTAAAGTCTTCACGGTGGGTCAGGATGATTTAATTAAATCATATCTCTTGCGGGAATCACTCTAATTTGTCTCTTCACGTTGCATGTGAGCTTTCCGTAATATTTGACTTTTCAAAGCATGCTGACGTGGATTTGGAGTACTAGGCTGTAGTTGAGTAGGCTGTGGTGCAGCTTACATCTTTGCAGGTAGGTCCTCTTGGCCGTATCTTGTTTGAGACTTGTCCGATCGGGTGACTTCCCGAGGTTCTTGGTGTGATCTGGTCAAACTTCTCTGACAAATTTTTAGTTGACCAGGGCTACTCTGATTGGAGTCGGCTGTACTTCTCTGATGGACTAGACTGTACTTTAGTACTTAGCCGATTTTTAGCCTAACTAACTTTGGCCTATAGAAGACACTCATTTGGTTCTTCTTTACATTTTGCCAATTTTATACTTAACACATTTTGGCCTATGGAAGATACTCATTTGGTTCTTCCTTATATTTTGCCAATTAATAAACATTTGATTTTAAATTAATGACATCATCAAAATCTAACAAGTATTCCTAACACCTAGCGTGCGCTAGACTGCCGAGCTAGCGTGCGCTAGCGGGCGGTCATGGTCGAGAATGTTCGGCCGGGGGCCGCCATCATGTGCTGAACACGTGCGCTGTCGGCCCGGGCCACAATCCATAGACTTCCTCGCTCGGCCAGGTAGCGTGCGCAACCTTTCGGCCGTAGCGTGCGCTACCTGCCGGCCGTAGCGTGCGCTGTGTCCGGCAGTAGCGTGCGCTACCTGCCGATCCTCCCAAGTCCAGAACCTTTCTGCCCCTACTGCCTCGGCCGACTAGCGCGCGCAACCAACCGACCGTAGCGTGTGCTGCCTCCCGGCCGTAGCGTGCGCTACCTTCCGGCCATAGCGTGCGCTACGCCGGTTCCTGCCGCACCCGCCCGGCCAGTGCCTGCACCCGCCCGGCCAGTGCCTCCACTCGTCCGGCCAGTGCCTGGAAACGTCCGGCCAGTGCCCGACCACCATGATTCGACGATTCGATTTTCCGAAATCGCACGGAACGAACACGACAAAACACTCGGGGACAACATCATCGATCCGAAATGAAAACAACGGATAACCAATCATCACCTACGGTCTTAAACGCCAAAATCAGTTGTCGAGAAAATAATACCGGGACTCGACAACCGGGAAATATCCAAAACAAATCCAAAAAAACCGGAATGAAAATCGTGGGTATTACATTCTACCCCCCTAAAAATAAGTTTCGTCCCGAAACTTAAAACAAAAGCAAGGCGACTCTCGACAATACACCAGAACTCTATGCAGTATAAAGCCACTACGATCCGATTCAATACGCAAGAATGCTTACGAAAAGCAACGAGCATAAATCGCTGCGGTTGATAAAACCGAGCAATACAAAAAAAAAAAATCAAATCACGATTCCAACGCTGAAAGGTATGAAATTCCAGTAACTCATAGATTTGGAAGATCAAATACGAAGACAATTTCTCAACACTTATGGAAATTACGAAATAGCTCAGATGTTCAATAATCACGATTTCGAGATCAAACAATAAAGGTTGTACAACGACGAACAAATAGCAATGATCGAACAACAACGATCAACTATGACGTTCACACCTCAAATCAAGACATCAATAAACTCGTAAAAATCACGAGGTGTTAATTCCGAACACGGTTCACAAGAAATCGATCCGAACATGGAAAGATCACAACGATATACACATCAATTTGGAACAATATCAGAACTCGCTCGAATGACAAGGGTGAGAAACAATACAAGGTCAGAAGCATCAACGAACACAATCGAGTCGATACGGTCGAACGAAACGGAAGCGAAAAAAAATATGGGTATTACATCATATCACCTTTAAAAGAGGTTTCGTCCCCGAAACCTAAACAACAAGTACGATGTACTAGAATAGCAGCCTTCCCATCAATATTCTCTTGGTTCCGCATCCGATTTCCATGACCAATTGTACCACGGTCACGACTGCGTCCTCTGTACCTCTGGCACACTAAGCGGATTCTCACTCAATACGATGGCACGATTTCGCAAAATATTATACTAAAGTACCAACTCAGCGCGACATATCACATAAGGTAACTAATAATAACTCGATAAGAATATCCACGAGGTATCCTTTTAAATGATATCATTTGAAAATCCTTGGATTTGTATGCTATTCAAAATAAACTTTTAAAAGTACTTTTGGTACCTCGGGTTGTTTCATCAAAACTTGTAAACAACATACTCTAACCGTCTCATTTGAAATCATTTGCCAAAATAATAATTCTGTGTAACCGGCGCTATCAAAATCGTCATGCCTCTATGCATCATCATCACCGTTAACAACCAACAAGTTAACCATGCAAGATCATCAAACCATTCTTATATACTCTAACATTTCCAAATCTGAGTTTGAACTTTACATCGAGTGAGATTTTTCATCTTTCACTATATATTTTTGAAAATAAAAAAAAAATGTATTGGTTTTTGAAAAAAAAAATTTGTGTGAAAGATTTTTAAAAATCATATACTCGAATTATTCGAAAATACAATAGTACGTTAAAAGTCATTTCTGAAAATTCTCCCAACACTACACAAGAATCAACGACGGTAACATTTTACAAAATGTTCAAGGTACTTTAAAACAACTCTTTCAATACCGTCGAGGTTTTATTTGAGAATCCTAGGCCGGCTCGCAAATTTCAAACAATTTCCAAAGTTCATACGAAGCCGCCGGCTTAATCGCAACGTCAAATTAGTTTCAAAAATTGATTTCCGCAACTTTCACAAACTTACGAAAGTTTCAGGAAAACATTTCGAACACACACACATAGCAGACATAATTTATCAACTCACCGAACAAAATCAATTATCACTTAGCGCGAATGAAAGGTCATAACACATGTCCACATAAAACGGTTGTCATCACTAGACAACGCACATAGAATACAATCACAGACGACTTACTGCAGAAAGTTAGACCTAACGGCTAAAATGCGGTTCCACATCCTCTGTCCCAGCTAACTAAAGCACGCTACAACAATTATTTAGCGTGCGCTATTCATGCTGCATTAGCGCGCGCTAGCCTCATACTTAGCGTGCGCTAACAGCTCAAATTCAGCAACGTGATTGCGAACATATATACGACATTACTAGAACCGATAGTTACAAATGAATAAAGACAGCATACGAATCTAAATGCCATCGATTCACATGCTTACAACACTTCGCGAGCAACCATCAAAAGACAATTGTCATCTAAAATGGAAATCTCGTCTATTAATAAGGAGAACCGTCTTAACTCATACCGAACGATTTAGCAGTCACATCACTATTTTAATCTAAAACTGGCAACACTGCCCGAACAACAAGAACATCATCACGTATTTCTCGATTAACAGCCATAAAACCGATAAGTTTAAAGCGAGAGTCACATCTTGATTACATTTTGTAGACCTCACTTGAGTTTAAAAGTTGTGTTTTGAAAACTTATAATACAAGATGAACATAAAATATCGGTAGTTTGAATTCTCCAAAAATTTTGACCTTGAGGTCATCATACGAAAATCAAACTTTTTCCTCCCTTTGGAGGATGTTTTAAAACAAATATACGTGTCTCCCCAAAAACATGTAAAGTTTTAAAATATCACATTGGTGAATTTTTCTTTGCGTAACCACACCAAGGCGATTACTCTTGTAAAGACGACTTATAGCAGGATATATGTATAAATACATATACGTTGGCACCACTTTCATTCTAGCTTCATACGAGGATCAAACAACATAGGCCACATAATCACAAATCACCTTTAAACTCCACGTCATAACACAAAATCATACAAGCTCGTATATCACAAGGCACAATATAGTAGGGAGATTTACATCCACAGGTCGCACGAAGATGATGGCTGCACCTCGATACTAATCACGGCCGACATCACAGACGACGCGTCGCGACACGACTTAGACAAACACAATCTGACAGGGCAAGACACGACAACACCCGACTGGACCCGACAGCCTAGGTTTCCACAACCTAAGCTCCGATACCATAAATGTAACACCCCAAAATCAAACCGGGAATATTACACGCCACAGACCCTCTCCGTGAGGATCCACTAGGCTAGACATCGAAACCACACAATAAATTACATACCGACATGATAAAATACCAAATCCGTAGACCAACTTGGTCTTTCGTCACTAACATACAAGTAAAAAATACACATTTCTATCTCGACTCATACCCATCCAAGGGTAAAATACACTCATAAATAAAAAGTACGACAGCGGAAGAGACCATATACATACTCCGACTAACTGCACCCAAAACTGGCCTTCATGTGATTAGTATCATTTGCCTTTCATTATCCTTCGCGCCGATCCTGTGTTTTGCTCCCAAACCTGCATGTACCTGGATGCAAAAACAGACATCCATGTAACACCCCGAGATATTCGGAGTATATTACAGCGCCGTGGACCCCTACATGGGATCCACCAGGCTACAACAAGAAAACTCCACTCGACTAACCATCTCGGTTAGCGAGGACACACATTTAAATAATATGACATATAAAGATATGCCCGGAGCAACCGGCGAAATAAGCATCAACCGACAATGTAACGATTTAAAGTAATACAATACGGAGTTTGAAATGAAAAGCCTATGTACTCGCGAGTACAATCTATAAGTTTATAACTGTGAGAACAACCATATCGAAATAGACAAAAGAAATAAGAAGACCCAAATGCACATGTCAAAGACCCTGGCCAACATCCTCGTACTGTCCCGGTGCTCGCTCGTCCGGATAATCATAACCTGAAATCCATAACAAGAATTTCCCCAAAACGGGTCCCCAAAAAGGTTAGCAATTACGCTAGTACAAGTAATCAAGGCAACCAATCGCTTACGCATTTTATAGTACAATGCACCAAAATCAATTTCAAAAGTCAAAACCAGACATGTCTTTTCCGGAAACAAACAGTCAAACAATTTGCCTTGGGAACAGGGTAATACCATTGATCCCGCCCGAGGCCTCTAAGGACCCTCCCGAGCTGGCCATATCATCAAACAAAATACGCACATGCATCGCCTTGGGAACAGGATAATACCATTGATCCCGCCCGAGGCCTCTAAGGACCCTCCTGAGCTGGCTAGCTAAACAAACTCATGAATCCAGGACTCAACCCTTTGGACTCCCTCCGTGATCCCGTCGGACCATCCCGAGGTGAGCAAATCACACACAAAATACATTACCATTCCACGTTAAGCATAAAGGTTTCCAAAAATACTTGCCTTGAATAATTGATGATGCAACGAACGGAAAGGATAATCACCGACGAACTCTAGGAATCAACGGAACCGAACCTAACGATTCGAAGAATATAATCACAACCAACTCTAGATGAATACAGAAATGGAATACACCCGCAAATCCGCCTACGATTCATGTATATTCGTACAAAAATAACAACGAGGGCGGACCACAACCAAACCCTCTCGATTTCGCAAAACCATGAAAATATACCATGAATCCGTAGGAAAACTAATGATATCGACAAGATTAACCATATTCATCATGAATCCACCAACAAAACGGAACGAATCGGACGAAAATCCCAAAACCCCCAATTCATCTAAAAGTAGGGTTCTAAGAGATTTTACCTTGGATTAGGATGAAAGATTCGTGTTGATGTTGTTATAATACACCAAGAACTCAAGAAAGATGTTGGATGAGATGATTGGATGAAGAAATCGCCAAGAAAATCGCCCGGAATCGCCTTAGCCGCGGAGAGGAGGAAGAAATGAGAAATTGTGTTCATCTCGGTCAACTCCCTGGTTTATATAGCCAGGGAGTGTTAGCGCGCGCTAATCCTCAAGGTTAGCGTGCGCTAACGGGATAAAACTACAGGCCATAGAGTTAGCGTCCCAGTCCAGTAGCCAGAGTTCTGGCCGTTAGCGTGCGCTACTCGAAACGTAGCGTGCGCTAATAATCTCTCGGTAGTGCGCGCTATCGACCAATAACGTGCGCTACCTGGACATCAGCCGAGTCCAGAAGCAACTGTCCAGTACACACCTGATCCAGTTAGCGCGCGCTATCCACCAAACGTAGCGTGCGCTAAAGTGTATCGGTAGCGCGCGCTATCGACCAATAACGTGCGCTACGGGCAATGATTGAGTCCAGTAGCAAATCGTCGAGATCTTGGACACTCACGCTAGCGCACGCTAATGGGAATCTCGGCGTGCGCTAGCCTCCGACATTAGCGTGCGCTAGACTACGTAGCGTACGCTAATTCGCCGATCCAGTGGGCGAGACAAGATCGCCACTCCTGTGGCTTGCTCTCTAGCGCGCGCTACGAAGCAGTCGTAGCGTGCGCTACTAAGTGACCCCTAGCGTGCGCTATGCAGAAAAGATAGCGTGCGCTAGGTATGAAATATAAATGGTCCAAAACACCGGAATATGAACGAAACGTCAAACGGAACATCTCAAGATGCATCAAAACATAGAATGGATCCACGGCAACCCCGAAACACCGGTTCCGCACAACAATAACGAGAATCAGATCAATAGATGATGGGAAAGATACACTGTAAGGTACACGAGGGTCACTACGACCGAGAAATACACCGAAAAAGAAAATACAAGGGAAAGAAAAATGCGGATATTACATTCTACCCCTCTAAAAATAAGTTTTGTCCCGAAACTTAAGAAACAAACAACTAAGGGTACCTAGCACGCATGCTATCCTCGGTTTCCCAAGTTGCCTCCTCGACACCGTGTCTCAAACACTGCACCTTGACCAAAGGGATGGTCTTATGCCTCAGTCGTTTCTCACGATGCTCTAAAATCTTCAAAGGACGCTCCTCAAAAGTAATATCCTCGGCGACATCAATCTCATCATAATTGATGACGTGACTAGGATCTGGGACATATTTCCTCAGTTGGGAAACATGAAAAACGCTATGAACATGACTGAGGGCCGGAGGTAACGCCAAACGGTATGCTAACCCACCGAATCGCTCGAGAATCTCGAAGGGTCCAATAAATCTCGGACTCAACTTCCCCTTCTTCCCGAAACGGAAAACTCCTCTCGTCGGCGACACCTTCAGCAAAACATGGTCTCCCACCTCGAATTCTAAAGGTCGACGATGGACATCGGCGTATGACTTCTGTCGACTCTGGGCAGTCAACATCCGTTCCCGAATTAATTCTATCTTTCGCCTCGTCTCTAAAACGACATTCGGTTCAGTCCCGACCAAATCGGATGCCTCATTCCAACAAATCGGCGATCGACAACGCCGCCCGTAGAGCGCCTCATACGGTGCCATCCGAATCGACACGTGCCAACTATTGTTGTACGTGAATTCGATTAATGGCAAATGCTCCTCCCAGTCACTACTCCAATCGAGAGCACAAGCACGCAACATATCCTCGAATGTCTGGATAGTGCGTTCCGACTGTCCATCTGACTGGGGATGAAAAGAGGTACTCAAACGCAAACAAGTACCCAACGCTTTATGCACCGCCTGCCAAAAGTGCGATACAAATCGGCCATCACGATCTGAAACAATAGACTTCGGAGTACCGTGAAGCCTCACAATCTGCGCGATAAATACACGAGCCAACTTCTTCGGGCCCCAAGTGTCCTTGATGCCCAGAAAATGTGCCGATTTGGTCAGACGGTCAACAATCACCCATACCATATTAATTCCCAACCTCGATCTCGGCAAACTTGTAATGAAATCCATCGATATATCTTCCCATTTCCATTCCGGAACGGGAAGTGACTGCAATAACCCAGTCGGTCGCTGATGCTCGATTTTGACCTGCTGACAAGTCAAACATCTCGCTACAAACTGCGCGACTTCTTCCTTCATATCATTCCACCAGAAATTCCTCCTCAGGTCCTTGTACATCTTACTCGAACCAGGATGAACGGAGTAAGGTGTAGCATGGGCCTCGCGCAGAATACTCTGTCTCAATTCTAAGTCATTCGGTACGCAAAGCCGACTCTGGAATCTCAAAACACCATCCTCATGAATCACAAACCCATGAGACTTTCCCTTAAGAACGTTCTCTCGGATTTGAGTAATCATCGGATCCTCTAACTGCTTCAGCTTAATTTCATCGATCAAAGACGACGAAATCTCTAAAGCACAAAGTTGCCCGACAGCTCCAGGCAACAAAACCTCAACATCTAACTCGATCAAAGCCCGCCGAAGCTCAGACTGAGACGTAAGGACCTCAAGCATTCGCAACGCAATCGGTTTCCGACTCAAGGCGTCGGCCACGACGTTCGCCTTGCCCGGATGATAAAGGATTTCGAGGTCATAATCCTTAATCAGCTCTAACCACCTCCTCTGCCTCATATTCAACTCCCGTTGAGTAAATATGTATTTCAGACTTTTATGATCGGTAAAAATCTGACATGCAGAGCCGAAAAGGTAGTGACACCAAATCTTGAGTGCAAAAACAACTGCCGCTAACTCCAAATCATGAGTAGGGTAGTTCAGCTCATATGGCCTCAACTGTCTCGACGCATAGGCAATGGTCTTGCCTTTCTGCATCAATACGCACCCAAGACCCTGACCCGAAGCATCACTATAAACGGGAAAACCCTTGTTGCCACATGGCAATGCCAAAACCGGGGCTGAGGTCAAACACTTCTTCAGTTCCTCAAAACTCAACTGCCTCTCGTCATTCCAGACGAACTTCTCAGATTTCTGGAGCAACTGTGTAAGTGGCCGAGCTAGTTTCGAGAAACCCTCGACGAACCTACGGTAGTAACCGGCCAAGCCCAAGAAACTACGGATCTCCTTCACATTCTTGGGCGGCGCCCAATCCAACACTGCCTCAATCTTCTGCGGATCCACACGACCCCCCTCGGCTGAAATCACGTGACCTAAAAACGTCACTTCCTTCAGCCAAAACTCACATTTCGAGAACTTCGCATAGAGTTGCTCGGTCCTCAAAATGTCTAACACTACTCGTAAATGATGGGCATGCTCCTCCTCGTTCCTTGAATAAATAAGAATATCGTCAATGAAGACGACGACACACTTATCCAAATACTCGATAAAGACTTTGTTCATCAACTGCATGAACACCGCCGGCGCATTAGTTAAACCGAAAGGCATAACTATGAACTCATAATGTCCGTATCTCGTCCGAAAAGCTGTTTTCGGCACATCGGACTCCCTCACCCGGAGCTGATAGTACCCCGATTTCAAATCAATCTTCGAGAACACCACAGCTCCCTGCAACTGATCGAACAAGTCATCAATTCTCGGTAAAAGATACTTGTTCTTGATGGTCACCTTGTTTAGTTCGCGATAGTCGATACACAAACGCAGTGAACCATCCTTCTTTCGCACAAACAGGACCGGTGCGCCCCAAGGCAAGGCGCTCGGTCGAACATACCCTGACTCAAGAAGCTCGCTCAACAGCTTCTTCAATTCGGACATCTCTGAAGGTGCCATGCGATACGGTGCCTTCGAAATAGGAGCCGCGCCCGGCTCTAACTCTATAGCAAATTCGACCTCACGATCCGGTGGCAATCCCGGTAACTCGTCAGGAAATACATCAGGAAACTCACTAACGGTTGGAATCGACGAAAGCTCGACTCCACTACTCTCCGCCTTCAAGGCGTAGCACCAATAACCAGTACACCCCTTTCGCAAGAGTCTCATCGCCTTCAAGGAGTTAATAACTAACTTCTGGTTTCCCCTCTTTCGCCCCGCGAAAGAGTGCTCGGTGCCGTCCTCGGCTAACATAGTGATGATCCTCGTGCGGTAGTTCATGATTGCACCATGCCGCTCGAGACAATCATCCCCGAGAATCAAATCCTCTCCCTCAATACCCACAACAATAAGATTAGAGGGCCAGACCTTCTCACAAATAAACACAGAACAGTCCCGGACCTCTCGATCACCGACAATTCTATCACCGCTAGGAAGTTTAATGATGAAAGGCTCGCTGGGTGACAAGCAGTCGAGACTCAAACGGCGTACACACTCTAGAGAAATGAATGAATGCGTAACACCCGAATCAAAAAGCACACTGACAGGATGGGAATGGATATGAACGGTACCTGTCGCCACAGTGGCTGCTGGGTCATCGACCCTCCTCATCTCATAGATACGCGGCTGGGCAGAGCCGACAGTGGAAGCTCCTCCCCTAGCGGGCTGACCCCGACCCCTACCTCGGCCAGCACTCAGTGGAGGCGGCGGAGCAAATGAGCCCTGGTTCACACTCGGCTCCATAGGTGCTGGGTAAGAAGAACGGGCGCCGCGAAGCTGTCTGATCTGATCACAAAAGATGGCCTTGTGGCCCAACTGTCCACAAGTATGACAAGTAAACTTCGGAAGAGGACACTGCCGGTTCCTATGGCCCTGCAGACCACAGTTAAAGCATGTGGGTTCACGAGCGGAGGTTCCGGCGGCACCCCGAAAGCTCCCAGAGAAACGAGCCGAACCGCCCATAGAAATATTTGCAGCCTGAGATTTATGCTGGCCTCCACTCTTGGGACCAGAAAAATTTCCGACCGACTTCTGCTTCTTGCTCTCACGAGCCACATAACTAGCCGTCACCTACATATCATAAGCGAGGGCCCTACTCTAATAATCCTTCAAAGTAGTGCAGACGAGTCCAGACATATAGTCCCGAATGGACAGTTTCATCCTTCTGGAAAAATGGAAAATTTTGTAGCTCTCTTCGACAACTTGGGTCTTCACATAGCCCAACTCCTTGTTAAAATCGGCAATGGCTTGGGATACGGGAATATCCCAAGGTTGAGCATCGTAGAAAGCATGGACTCGAGCCTGTCTAACTGGCCACGGGCAATATTCAGTCTCCATCAGCTCCTGAAATTTGGCCCACAAAGCAACATGATCTTTGGGCCCCACGGCCTCCCACCAATCCATAGCGTCCCCAGTGAGAAAGTACTGGGCAATAGGGACCTTGCGGTCCTCGGGATAGTTGGTGGCAACGAAGACCTTAGATATCTCCTTGATCCACCCCTCCCAGCCGATCGGGTCTGATGCTCCCGAAAAATGAGGAGGATGCATCTTGATGACATCTTGGAGCCAACGGTCTGCTCCGCCCCGATTAGCATGGGCCTGATCGGGGTTTTGAACCACTTGAGCTATCGCCGCCATTTGGTTTACCATTTGCTGCATAACGGCCGCAATACCAAGGTCGGCGCGCTCCCGAGAAGAAGCATGACTGGGACGGTCGCCGGTACTGCCGGCTCCCAAAGAATGCGACATGGCCGCCCCACCGGCTGCCCCACGTCCTCGGCCGCATCCACGACCACGACCACGATTTCCTCCGGCATCCATACTGGTGTTAAGAGATAACAGAAGTATATCGAGGATGAGTAAGGGAGGAAAAGGCAACTACGATGATAAGCAAAATAGGGAGAATAACCACAGTTCAAGAAACGGAATACAGTACGAGAAAGTAAAGAATCGAGTAAGGAAACTTACGAACACTGTAAGTACCGAGATTCCGGCAGCGGTGTGACAATGTGCAAAACAAAACACGACTAGACCCAAATAACCGACAAGCCTAGGTATCCATAAACCTAGAGCTCTAATACCATTTTCTGTAACACCCCGAGATATTCGGAGTATATTACAGCGCCGTGGACCCCTACATGGGACCCACCAGGCTACAACAAGAAAAATCCACTCGACTAACCATCTCGGTTAGCGAGGACACACATTTAAATAATATGACATATAAAGATACGTCCGGAGCAACCGGCGAAACAAGCATCAACCGACAATGTAACGATTTAAAGTAATACAATACGGAGTTTGAAATGAAAAGCCTAAGTACTCGCGAGTACAATGTATAAGTTTATAACTGTGAGAACAACCATATCGAAATGGACAAAAGAAATAAGAAGACCCAAATGCACATGTCAAAGACCCTGGCCAACATCCTCGTACTATCCCGGTGCTCGCTCGTCCGGATAATCATAACCTGAAATCCATAACAAGAATTTCCCAAAAACGGGTCCCCAAAGGGGTTAGCAATTACGCTAGTACAAGTAATCAAGGCAACCAATTGCTTACACATTTCATAGTACAATGCACCAAAATCAATTTCAAAAGTCAAAACCAGACATGTCTTTTCCGGAAACAAACAGTCAAACAATTTGCCTTGGGAACAGGGTAATACCATTGATCCCGCCCGAGGCCTCTAAGGACCCTCCCGAGCTGGCCATATCATCAAACAAAACACGCACATGCATCGCCTTGGGAACAGGGTAATACCATTGATCGCGCCCGAGGCCTCTAAGGACCCTCCCGAGATGGCTAGCTAAACAAACTCATGAATCCAGGACTCAACCCTTTGGACTCCCTCCGTGATCCCGTTGGACCATCCCGAGGTGAGCAAATCACACACAAAATACATTACCATTCCACGTTAAGCATAAAGGTTTCCAAAAATACTTGCCTTGAATAATTGATGATGCAACGAACGGAAAGGATAATCACCGACGAACGCTAGGAATCAACGGAACCGAACCTAACGGTTCGAGGAACATAATCACAACCAACTCTAGACGAATACGAAAATGGAATACACCCGCAAATCCGCCTACGATTCATGTATATTCATACAAAAATAACAACGAGGGCGGACCAAAACCAAACCCTCTCGATTTCGCAAAACCATGAAAATATACCATGAATCCGTAGGAAAACTAATGATATCGACAAGATTAACCATATTCATCATGAATCCACCAACAAAACGGAACGAATCGGACGAAAATCCCAAAACCCCTAATTCATCTAAAAGTAGGGTTCTAAGAGATTTTACCTTGGATTAGGATGAAAGATTCGTGTTGATGTTGTTATAATACACCAAGAACTCAAGGAAGATGTTGGATGAGATGATTGGATGAAGAAATCGCTAAGAAAATCGCCCGGAATCGCCTTAGCCGCAGAGAGGAGGAAGAAATGAGAAATTGTGTTCATCTCGGTCAAATCCCTGGTTTATATAGCCAGGGAGTGTTAGCGCGCGCTACGAAGCAGTCGTAGCGTGCGCTACTAAGTGACCCCTAGAGTGCGCTATGCAGAAAAGATAGCGTGCGCTAGGTACGAAATATAAACGGTCCAGAACACTGGAATATGAACGAAATATCAAACGGAACATCTCAAGACGCATCAAAACATAGAATGGATCCACGGCAACCCCGAAACAGCGGTTCCGCGCAACAATAACGAGAATCAGATGAATAGATGACGGGAAAGATACACTGTAAGATACACGAGGGTCACTACGACCGAGAAATACACCGAAAAAGAAAGTACAAGGGAAAGAAAAATGCAGATATTACAATCCACCCCCGAATACTCGGGGGTTAGCAAAACTCCACTGTTTTGCTAGTACAAGTATAAAGTGCAAATACGAGCCATACATAACACATTTCGGGAATACAACACAAGACTTCCCGAGATATTTTGTTTAATTAAAAATAGTTCAAGTCTTGAAAGTAGAAACCAAAACAAGAAAGCACTTTGAAAATATTTCCAAATCTCGGGAGTTTTAAAAACATTTGCGATTGTAAAGTTCTTAATTCTTCAAGAGCCTCTTAGGGTCACCGCCCCAAAGTTCATTTTCCAAAATGCAAATCCGTTAACAAAACATGGGGTTCACAACCCAATTCATTCCAGTCACAAAACGCAGGGTCCATGACCCAACCATTTCGATCACCAACACAGGGTCCACGACCCGTTCATTCACTTCAATTCACTTCCAACAACACATTACACATAACACAATATTTTTATGCCATTTTAGCCAAACACCAAGACTCAATATATAATGTCTCTCGACCCCAAGCGCCAAGCATTGTGATACTCCGGACATATCACAATTATTCATCAGTACAAACATTCTGGCAATTCTCGCGACCCGGTCCGGCCCTTAAGCCACCAAGTCCCTGTGTGCCCCGTCGAGCAATCCACAGGTGAGAATGCCCACTCGAAGTAACTCTCGCGACCCAGTCCAGCCGATAAGCCACCAGGTCCCTGTGTGACCCCGTCGAGTCAATCCCCGAGTGAGAGTACCCGAGAACAACCTTACAATTCTCATCAATTCACAATTTCCAAAACCGAAATCCTCAATGGTCAATCACAATATATAAAGTCAAGATATTTTGCTAAAATGGTCAAATGTCCAACACACACTCATGACCCAAAGCTTATACAATTAACAAAGAAGCACACCATCTAAACAGCACCAAACGACACAATCAATATCACACAAGTTCACATATTCACACACATCCGCATGACTCCACACGAAATCTTAACAAAATAATTGAACTTTAACTTACCAACAACAAAATCACACATAATGGCATCACTCGAAAATAATGTGATCCTATACTCAACACCAATACACATAGTCAATTAAGCACATTAATTCCCGAATACAAGAATCCTCTTTTAATAAAACCATGATTATAGTTATATCGATTCTTTAGAAAAATGGTTGTAAACAATTCATTTAGCACGTATCGTCAATTTTCAACCATCATATTCACAGAATACGTAATGTATGGGCAAGATACTTGCCTCGATAGTCGATACCGGACACTCCGACGAACGTCTCTCAACTGGAAAACTTCGAATGCCCACAACTCTCCGGCGGAAACGACGGTAACACCACCGATCGGAAAACGGCGAATGGAAGGGTTCCGACTCGAGTTCTTCACAAGGAACCTGACCCCAACATCATACCATGAATAAATTGATGATCGAACGAGGAAGAATAATCGTAGAATGCCCGAATCCCCTTTGTGACATTTTATCGAACACTTTCAAGGTGTCGATTAGAAACTCAATAAAACGACGAATTCTCGGTAATACAACCGTGGAAAAACAAGGGATTCGATATAACACAACTTAATAATCATCAATCCATCACTATTCTAAGTTATAACGAATCAAACGGACGAAATCAACAAAATCCCCAATTTTTTCCAAAACTAGGATTTTAGGAAAACTAACCTTGATTCACTGGATTGAAGGATGTTATGGAGTGATTAATCGATGATATGAGATCCCAAACTTCGTGGATTCATTGCATAACAACATGCCTTCATGATATCCAAGGATCCAGCCGCGGAAGAGAAGGGGAGAAATGGGAAAAAATGACTGAAACTGGACTGCTCGGTCATATTTATACTGGTGCAGCCTAGCGTGCGCTAGACTGCCGAGCTAGCGTGCGCTAGCGGGCGGTCATGGTCGAGAATGTTCGGCTGGGCCCCGCCATCATGTGCTGAACACGTGCGCTGTCGGCCCGGGCCACAATCCATAGACTTCCTGGCTCGGCCAGGTAGCGTGCGCAGCCTTCCGGCCGTAGCGTGCGCTACCTGCCGGCCGTAGCGTGTGCAGTGTCTGGCAGTAGCGTGCGCTACCTACCGATCCTCCCAAGTCCAGAACCTTTCTGCCCCTACTGCCTCGGCCGACTAGCGCGTGCAACCAACCGACCATAGCGTGCGCTGCCTCTCGGCCGTAGCGTGCGCTACCTTCCGGCCATAGCGTGCGCTACGCCGGTTCCTGCCACACCCGCCCGGCCAGTGCCTCCACTCGTCCGGCCAGTGCCCGAAAACGTCTGGCCAGTGCCCGACCACCATGATTCGATGATTCGATTTTCTGAAATCGCACGGAACGAACATGACAAAACACTCGGGGACAACATCATCGATCCGAAATGAAAACAACGGATAACCAATCATCACCTACGATCTTAAACGCCAAAATCAGTTGTCGAGAAAATAATACCGGGACTCGACAACCGGGAAATATCCAAAAAAAATCTAAAATAACCGGAACGAAAATCGTGGGTATTACACGCATAAACTAATTGGTTAGCAGAGGGTCTAAGAATGAACGATTTAAGTAAAGTTGCCTGCAATATTGCATAATCCCAGGCAAAAATATGATAATTGGTGCGCATAACCAATGACATAATCACCATACATATTCTTTTGACGGTGGTTTATGTAAAACCGTTTGCATATGCACATGGGACGAGATACTATTCATTAATCTCTATCATGCAATAAACATCAAGTACTTTTTGATGTGAACTCTCCAACATCATCGAGTCCTTTAGATGCTGTAATACCTGAGATTTCTGCTATGTATTTGGAACTTGTGATATTGTAATTGTTGCATTTTGATCTGAGTATTATTCTCCGTATTTCATAATCCGGTGTTGTTGAGCGTATGATTTCATGAATGTGATTTAAAATTGTGATTCTGCACATGTAGCGCACGCTATCGACTAAGTGTAGCGTACGCTAACTTGGATCCATAGCGCACGCTGTGAAGGAACCTTAGCGCACGCTATACGTGGTCAATATGATTGAGACGTGTTGGTACGTGAGATCAGGTCGGGGATCTTGGTCGGATTATGTCGGGATGAACCTGGATGGCTTTCGGGAAAAAGCCAAGTCAACGCGTTAGCGCACGCTACTCATATGAGGATAGCGCATGCTAAAGGCTAAGTACAGTGAAATTAGTAAGTTTCAAATAGCCGTTAGCGCACGCTATGAATATGGACTAGCGCGCGCTAATAACCATTTTCTATATATAGGACAGCATCCTTTTTCATATTTCCAGACTTTTCACTTCCCACATCCGAATTCTTGAACTTAGAGAGTCACTCTCTTCATCCTAAACACTTCATATCAGCATCCTAGCTCGAGTTGAAGATTGTAGATCATTGGGGATTGGTGTTCAAGCCTTCGGCGTTGGATTGCTTCGAATTCCTCCTTATTCTTCACTACTTTGAGGTAGGTGATTCTTCACCAATATTAAGTACTAGTATGGAGGACGTTTTGATCATGATTATCTAGTCAGTTAAATTCATCGAACATCATGTATTAGAAGGATATTTTTGACGTTTCGGCACTTATTCATCGTATGATCCATTGAACCTTTTTAGTATATGGACTCCTAAGCATATTCATGTATCTTCAAAACCGATTATGACCAGTATATGGAGATTACCAAGTTCTTATGCCCTTACATAAAGGAATCATACGTTTTGGGACATGAAATGGATTGGACTTAGGATATTTCTTAAAGATCAAATATGAATTATGGTGTTGTGATGATTATACGTATCCTTGTATCTCATAGTCATTTAATATGTAAAGATCTTTCACAAACCGTATGAGAATGATATGCACGGAGATGGCATGTATTAACACTGAAGATTTCATGAGTTTCATCACATTTAGCTCAAGTTTTACGCGGTGATGGCGCCATGCGATTAGCGCACGCTAAGATAGGCATATTAACGTGCGCTATCAGGAATGAATAACGTGCGCTACGTTTGGTACGTAACGTACGTTATGACATCAGCAGACGGTCGGTGATCAGAGAGGGCTATCTGTACACAGCTAGCGTACGCTAGACTTTATTATTTGCGTATGTTAACGGGCAGGCTTAGCGCACGTTACGTAGAGTACGTAGCGCGTGCTAAGTAGTTCAGGCAGAATTCATTTTTAGAGCTTGCGGCCGTAAACCGGATTGTTAGACGTTCGTACAACTTGAGAGGAATTCTTTATTATTTCTTAGGTCCGAGCCTTGCATAG
Source organism: Orobanche coerulescens (assembly GCA_033398695.1). NCBI lineage: Eukaryota > Viridiplantae > Streptophyta > Magnoliopsida > Lamiales > Orobanchaceae > Orobanche > Orobanche coerulescens. Next base: position 19,118,340 of record CM065814.1, on the reverse strand, counting down.
GGGACGATCGAGGGGCCGTGGCATACGGACGCATGTCATTTGTTGGAGTATTTCATTCTTGCCATTTTCGAGGCAAGTATCATATGTTGAGTTTGATTTATATTGGAACTTTGATCATGCATATGGTTTTGTTCATGTTGTCGAATATGAGATTTATTTCTTTAATTTCTCGTGGTATTCGTTGTTAATTGTTCGTATTGATGAACATATTGAAATGCATATATGTATGCATAATTGACTGGTTTATGATATAAATGATCCGAGGGGGTCATGAGTATCTATGCTGAGGGCACTGGATCGAATGTCCACCATGCGTTGGTCCGACGGGATCATTATGGGGATCTATGCTGAGGGCGCTGGATCGCTGGATGGGTTTTCCACCATGCGTTGGTCCGACGGGATCATCATGGGGATCTATACCAAGGGCGCTGGATCGCTGGATTACCCTGTATTGTGTTGATGGAATCATGAGGATTCACATCGTTGGATTCCGATGACGGAAGTCCATTTTGCATGTTTTATGATGCACTGATGATTTATGTATTATGATACTTGTACTAGCATTGTTTTGCTAACCCCTTCGGGGGTGGACATTGTTTTGATGTTCAGGTAACCGAGGAGCGGGGAAGCAACCACAGTACCGACAGGAAGATGAAATGGCTCAGTGGTGTGGTTGATGTTTATTATTATTATGATTTGTCTTCTTGGTTCACTTTAGTACTCGAGTACGTGTGTTTTAATAATGTCATTTTCGATATGGTTGTATAAGTTAACTCTTTGGACCAGTTGAACCAGTTCTGTATTTTGAACTTCAGTTGTAAGGTTGAATTATATTTGCATTTCTTTTATTTAGCCTTGTAAATCCTTACTTAAAGGGTTTACGGTGCTGTAATTATTCCGAATATCTCTGGGTGTTACAGAATATGGTATTGGAGCTAAGATTCATGGATATATTGGCAGTCGGGTTAGTTGGGTCTGTTTGCGTTATTTGATTATTGGTCGTTTGTAACATCACTGCTGAGCCGGCATCGTCGTGTGGACCGTGGTTGTAAGTTTCCTAATCTCAAATACTACCGTTTTATTTAATTCATGTTTTGTAAACATTGATGGACTTCCTTTTAGAAATATTGCCCTGGATATTGAGTATCTGTGTTTACAGTATGTTGAGGGGAGGTCGTGGACGCGGACGCGGACGTGGAAATGCGAGACAAGAAGATTCGGTGTCTACACCAGAAATAACCGCTAGTCGAATGGATTCCCATTCCGGAGGACAACAGGGATCAGCAAATAATGATGCAGATCCTAATGTGCCGGGAGTGCTTCAGCAGGTGGTTGCTCAGATAAACCAGTTTGCTCAAGTTGTTGATCGCATGCAGACGGTGATGGGACAGCAGCATAACGTGGATAATCGGGGAGATAAATGGCTTACTGAGGTGATCAAATTGCATCCTCCGAAATTAGACGGTTCTGCTGAGACGCTTTCTTGAGATCACTGGCTGAAGGAGTTAGAGAAGATTTTTGTGGGGATTAACTGTCCCAACGACAGAAAGGTTCTGGTCGCCCAGTATCTCTTGACGGGGGAGGCTTTCAACTGGTGGAAGGCCATTCGACCTGAGGAGCATAATGTCGACTGGACGGAGTTCAAATTAATGATGGAAGCGCAGTATTGTCCTCGCCCAGTTAGAGAGGCCCGAGTCCGGGAGTTTTTCTCACCACAAAATTCAGAGGCATCTGTGACAGACGTGATTAAGACCTTTAATCACCAGCTGACTTATGTGCGCCACTTGGTCAGGACCGAGGCGGAGATGATTTTCCATTTTGACATGCGAATGAAGCCGGAAATTCAGCAATATATGTCCGGATTTGAATGTACCACCTTGCGACAATATCAGGACAAGGCGCTGGCCTATGATATGAAAGAGGCGGCAGTAGAGAAATCAACGAAAGCAAAGAAGCAGAAAGTGGCTAGCAACTTCACGGAGAATAAGAGTAGTGGGCCTCGCAGGGGCCAGTCCTCTTTTCATTCATCCAGGAGGCCTCTGCATCTTTCTCGATGTGGAAGGAAGTTCCGGGCAGCACCAACCATTTCAGACGCAGGGAAGAAATGTTATAACTGTGGCAAAGCGGGGCATGTTCGACGTGGATATTTGCTTTCTTGTGACTGCTATTGAGTGCGGACAGGAAGGGCATCGCGCAACATTTTGTGGAAATGCGACTCGATCTTTTGGTACTCGCACTCCTGTACCGGTTCCGAAGGACACTAGTGTAAACCAGACGCAGCAAAGTGGGTTCCAGCAGCAGAATGTTGGGGAAAGAGAGGCATCCAGCGCTGGGTCCGTTCCTCCGCGTATTCAGATCCTTTTGCAACCAGTTAGTGTCTTATTCGATTCAGGAGCTACGCATTCATTTATATCTTTGAACTGTGTTAATCGTTTGAAAATCTCGTGCTTGTATGATTGTGAACCTTATGTTGTGGGATTACCGAGCGGAGAGAAAATTGTGGGAACCCTAGAAGATAGAGATTTTCCAGTGTCTATAGGAGGGAGAGATTGGCCATCGAATCATATTGTAGTTGACATCTACGGTGACGATTTAATTCTCGGAGACGATTGGCTATTCTGAATTACCGAAAGAGAGTCATTTCTATCATTGCTGATGATGGATCTGAACACTTATTCTGAGGATGGAGATCGGGAAGCTCGGGAAAATTGATCAAAGCAATGAAAGCCGTGAAATTACTGAAGCAGGTGTAATATCCGGATTTATTACGGTGTATTTCATCTGTATTCAAACCCTGTATTATTTGGATTGGTGGTTTTGATTATTGAAGTATGATATTTCGTGCATTGACATCATTATACATAAGTATAGAAACATGCAAAATTGCTCATGCAACCTCGTGATAGCGCACGCTAAGAATGTATCTTAACGCGCGCTATCGGGCCATTATTAGCGCACGCTATGAAGATAGGAGTTGCGTGCGCTAAGAACTCAATTATTGAGCGGGACGACTAGCACATGCACCAGCCGGGACATGGGTCCGAATAAGATTCCCGCGGACGCAACCGGACAATTCTGAAGTCAACCATTATTAGCGCACGCTAAGGAATGCTTAGTAGCGTGCGCTAACTTGTTAATAATGCAGAATATTATAAATGGGACAACATCCGTTTTGGCTTTCATTTCTTTCGCCCATTCTTCATCCTTGAGAGTTCAGAGAGCTGTAATAATACTCCTATACGCTTAGAACACATCTTGTTGGTGTTTGGATATTGGTTATCACTTGGGATTATTCATTGAAGTGGAATAATACCTTGGAGTGGAATACAACCAACCGGAGTTGAATTCTACCTTACGATTCAGTGATTTTCATCATATTAAGGTATGTTCAATCTATCTCAAGACTTAGAGTTGGATTCTAACGATTTGGATGATCATGTTAACAAGATATGGATTTTCATAGATGAATATTCCAAGTATATCATGTTTGAAATAGTGAGATGAATAAGCCTTAATACCTTGATTATAATCATCATGATTCGAATCTTATTACACTGAATATGTGAAGAGAAGCTTCTATCATTGGTAATTCGAATCTAGTAGATGACTTCATAATAATCATGGACTTGACTTTAACAATCATTATTGTTGGATAAATCTAAAGGATTGATCATGGAAAGATTTATCTAGTATAGATGGAACGTTTAAACAACTTCAGCATGATAATATTGATTGATATAAGGTGTTGATATCAACCGTTAAGCTTTTCGAATTGTCGTATGAAGATTTGAAGTCGGAATGGAATATGGTTTTATATTGGCATGTATATCCTTGAATCCGAAGTTGTCTTTATCCGTAAAATCATTCATAAGGGTATGAACATGGTATTCATGGAAGTAACATGGATTATCACGCAAGATTTCCTTGTTTCAATCATGGCAAGAACAGTTTACTGCTCAGCAGTAAACTGCCATGCATAGATAGCGCACGCTATGCTATGAAGTTTAACGTGCGCTATCGAGCACGAGTTAGCGTGCGCTACATTTGGTACGTAACGTACGCTAGACCATCAGACGAGTCAGTTGGCTGGTCAGTGAAGTACTGACCATGCATAGTTAGCGTACGCTAGTCCTTGTTGTTTGCGTGCGCTATCGGGCAGACTTAACACACGCTACACAGAGTACTTAGCGTGCGCTAAGCAGTTCGGGCAGATTGCATTTTATGAACTTTTGGCCGTGAATCGAATTGTTAAACATTCATACGACGTGAGATAAATCTTATATCATTTCTTTTGTTAAGGTTTGGTCTCGTTACGTGATTGATTGAGGAGGACGACCCTCGAGTGTTCGTTTTTATGGAAGTATTATTCTTGTCTTCAAATCGAGGCAAGTACCTTAATTGTTTTATGTATTGTTGTTATACATATTGTCGTGCATGTATGTCGTTATTGTATGTCCACCTCGTGTTGGTCCGACGGGATCATCGGGGGATCTATGCTAGCGTGCGCTGGATCATCGGACGGGTTTTTCCACCACGGGTTGGTCTGACGGGATCATCGTGGGTTCTAGGCAGTGAACGCTGGATCGATGGAATTACCATGTGTATGTTATGATATCATGTTGTGATTATCAGTTGTGTATGTTATGTTTGAGTTTCTCGTAGGAGAAGACTCGTTGGTACTTTGTCGTTTACGCTATTATTCTTCGTGAGATATGAATAATATGTTGTGGTACTTGTACTAGCATCGTTGTGCTAACCCCTTCGGGGGTGAACATTTTGTTTGTGTTCAGGATCCAGGAGAGCGGGGAAACAACCACTGGAACTGTATGACGACGAGGGTGCAGAGTGATGTCCCGACTGGGTTTATTTATCTGTTATTTACTTGTTATTTCAATAAGTACTCGAGTACGAAGTCATTTGTGATGATTTGAATTTGGTGATGTATTATTGAGTTCTGTTGAACAATTGTACTATTTCTGTATTGGGTTAGAACTGTTGTACCGTAATTCCGTTATTTCCATTCGTTAGTACCTTTTAATGCCTATTCAATTCTTCAGCCTTGTAAATCCTTATGTAAATGATTTACGGTGCTGTAATATTCCTGAATATATCGGGGGTGTTACAGAATATGGTATCAGAGCTAAGATTATAAATATCTTGGCCGTTGGGTTAAAATAGGGGTCATTTATGTCTTTTTGAGGTAACCGGCCGTGAATGACATCACTGCACTGCCTACGTCTTCATGCGAACAGTGGTTGTAAGTTCCTAAACTCTATCTCGTTCTTTACATGTTGTGTCTCTTTATACTCGAATATTAGAACGATGTTGTTTCCTGTATATTGAGTATTTATGCTTACAGTATGTTGAGAGGCGGACGTGGTCGCGGTCTTGGAAGCGGACGAAGAAATGCCGAAAGGGAGCGTCGCCTTCTAACCAGGCCAGTCATAGCTCAGGCGAGCCGCAACAATCTATTAATAATGAACCAGATCCTGCTGTACCAGAGATCCTTCGTCAAGTGGTGAACCAGATGACTCAGTTCGCCCAGGTCGTGGACCGAATGCAAGTGGCGGTGGGACTACAGCAGGGAGAGAGACAGCAAGGGATCCCAGACATGGGAAATCGAGGTGACCGGTAGCTGCAAGAGGTGGCGAAGATGCAACCGCCCAAATTCGACGGTATTTCTGAGACTCCCACCTGGGATCATTGGTTAAAGGAGCTGGAGAAAATATTTGCTGGAATTAACTGCCTGCATTTGGAGAGCCTCTATCGCTCAATATTTTCTGATAGGGGAAGCATCCGAATGGTGGGAAGCCATCCGGCCTGTAGACCATGATGCTGATTGGACAGAGTTTAGATTGATGATGGAAGCTCAGTATTGCCCTCGTCCTGTGAGGGAAGCCAAAGTTCGGGAGTTTTTCTCCGCCGCCTTTCGATGTGCGAGTATCCTGTGCGATTAAGACGTTTAACCAAAGTGGCATTTGTTCGACATCCGGTCGTAATGCATGCGAAATGATGATCCATTTCGATATGAGGATGAAACCAGAAATCCAGAGGTACATGTCCGGATTTGAATGTACCACACCGTCAATACCAAGATAAGGCGTTGGCACGAGATCAAGGAAGCCGCCATGGAGAAATTTTTGGAATCTAAGAAACAGAAAGTCTCTGGTACTTTTACAGAGCACAAGAACAGCGGGCCCCGTCAGGCACAGTCATCCTTTCACTCTTTCAAGAAACCTCCGCACCCAGCTAGGAGCGGAAAGAACTGGAGCGACATCGACTATTACCGATGTTACCAGAAATGCTTTAAGCTGCGCCAGACGGGCACTATCGACGGAATTGCCCCCTTCTGCCGTGACTTGTTTTGATTGTGGACGAGAGGGACATCGGGCGGTGTTTTGTGAAGAGGTCGCAAAGTCTTTTAGAGCCCGTACACCACAAAATACCCGTATGAGGCCAGTATTCTACAGACGCAACAAAGTGTTCAGATGCCTCAGAATTTTGGCCGCGGGCGAGGCAGAGGACAATGGGACCGAAAGGGGACATCGAGTGCCGGATCTGCTCCCCCACGTCTGTACGAGATGAGAAGGACAGACGATCAGATGTCATTGCCGCATCGTGCATCGGCCCAGATCCTTTCCCACCGGGCTAGCGTTTTATTCGATACAGAGCTACACATTCTTTCATATCTTTGTCTTGTGTAAATCGTTTGAATATTTCCGGTTTTCATGCTTGTGAACCTTATGTTGTCGGTTTAACGTGTGGAGAGAGAATTGTCGTAAATTTAGAAACTAGAAATTTCCTGTATCATTTGGAGGCAGAGAGTGGCTCTCAAATCTGATCGTGATAGAAATGCAAGGAGACGACTGATACTCGGAGACGATTGGCTTAATCGATATGGAGCAATTGTGAACTACCGAAGGAGGAATATTTCGCTGATCGCCGACGATGGTTCCGAAATTCATTTGAGGGATGGAAACCGAAGCTCAGAAAATTGATCAAGGCGATGAAGGTCACAAATTGTTGAAACAGTGCATCTGCAATCGGTGTTACGCAATGAAGAAAGAAGACGAAATTGTGGAACTTTCATCCATTCCTGTTGTGAACGAATTTCCAGATGTATTTCCTAACGAGTTACCTGGGCTACCTCCACGAAGGGATGTGGAATTTACCATTGAGCTGGAACCCGGAGCTACACCAATTTCTAAGGCGCCGTATCGTATGGCACCTACTGAGATGTACGAACTGAAGAAGCAGCTGGAGGAATTACTGGATAAGGGCTATATCCAGCCAAGCGTTTCACCCTGGGGAGCGCCAGTTCTTTTTGTCCGAAAGAAGGATGGATCGCTTCGACTGTGTATTGACTATCGGGAGATGAACAAGATGACGATTAAGAACAAGCATCCGTTGCCACGGATTGATGATTTGCTTGACCAGTTGCAAGGGGCAACAGTATTTTCTAAGATCGATCTGAGATCAGGATACCATCAGCTGAGGATTAAGGAATCTGATGTTCCGAAATCAGCGTTCAGAACTCGCTACGGGCATTATGAGTTTGTAGTGATGCCGTTTGGTCTCACTAACGCACCTGCTGTATTTATGCAATTGATGAACCGTGTGTTCATTGAATTTTTGGATAAATTTGTGGTCGTGTTTATTGATGACATTCTGGTGTATTCTAAGAGTCCGGAAGAACATGCGCAACATTTGCGGATTGTATTGGAACTTTTGAGGAACGAACAATTGTACGCCAAACTTTCTAAGTGTGAATTCTGGCTAAAGGAAGTAATGTTCCTCGGCCATGTGGTGTCAGCTGAAGGAGTCCTAGTAGATCCTCAGAAGATCGAAGCAATTATGGATTTGGAGCCTCCAAAGAACGTGAAAGAGGTCCGAAGCTTCTTAGGACTTGCTGGATACTATCGTCGATTCGTGGAAGGGTTTTCTAAAATCTCCCGCCCACTTACTCGACTCCTGCAGAAAACTCAAAAGTTTGAGTGGAATGAGTTGTGTCAGATTAGCTTTGATGAATTAAAGAAGAGATTGACGACGGCACCGATTCTATCACTTAGGAGAAGCTGGAGGATTCATAGTTCTGATGATGCTTCGAACCAAGGACTCGGGTGCGTGTTGATGCAGAATGATAAGGTGATCGCTTATGCGTCGCGACAACTGAAACCTTATGAAGTGAATTACCCGACACATGATTTGGAGTTAGCAGCAGTAGTTTTTGCTTTGAAGATCTGGAGGCATTATCTGTACGGGACTCACTGTCAGATCTTTACGGATCATAAGAGTCTCAAGTACATATTCAGTCAGAAAGAGTTGAACATGCGGCAAAGAAGATGGTTAGAACTAATTAAGGACTATGACTTGGAGATTTTATATCATCCAGGCAAAGCGAATGTAGTGGCCGATGCACTTAGCCGCAAGCCTGTCTCTATTCGAGATCTTTGGAGGCGACATCCCACCTTAGCCTTCAACGAGAGATGATTCGTGAAGGAATTGAGGTATGGTTACAAAGATTCCAAGGACAACTGTGCGTGATGGAGATAACTTCATCTTTAACCGAAGAAATCAAATCTAGACAGGTAGATGATCCTCTGATGATTCGGTTACATGATGAAGTGATCAAAGGAAAGGCCCCCGGATTCATAATTCATGACGATGGAGTTTTGAGATTTGAACCGACTCTGCGTTCCGATGTTGATGTTCAAAGCAGACGATTATGAAGGAAGCTCACGATTCGCCCTATTCTATCCACCGGGCACGATAAGATGTATAAGGACTTAAAGCGAGAATTTACGGTGGGGCAACATGAAGAAAGATGTAGCGGACTATGTTTCGAAATGCTTGACTTGTCAACAAGTTAAGATCGAGCATCAACGGCCTGCCGGAATGTTGAAGCCACTCCCGATTCCTGAATGGAAGTGGGAGGACATATCGATGGACTTTATCACTAATATGCCGAAAACCAGGATAGGAATGAACATGATTTGGGTGATAGTTGATCGTTTGACCAAATCAGCTCATTTTCTAGGCATTAAGGATACGTGGGGACCAGAGAGGTTGGCACGAGGATTTATTTCGGAGATAGTTCGATTGCATGGTACACCGAAGACCATTGTTTCTGATCGAGACGGCCGTTTTGTGTCTCACTTTTGGAAAGCAGTTCATAAGGCCTTGGGGACCGAATTGAACTTCAGTACAGCTTATCACCCGCAGACTGACGGACAATCTGAGAGGACTATTCAAACGGTGGAAGACATGCTAAGGGCCTGTGCCTTAGATTGGTCAAACGATTGGGAAGTTCATCTACCGTTGATTGAATTTACCTACAACAATAGTTGGCATGCTTCCATTAAGATGGCACCGTTTGAGGCATTATATGGGAGGAGGTGCAGATCGCCCCTATGCTGGGACGATTCGTCAGACTTGATTGAATGTAACCGAGTTGATCGTGCGACTCGAGAGAAGATAGCCTTGATCCGTGAAAGGTCATTGACCGCCTGAGTCGCCAGAAATCCTATGCGGACGTACGCTGTCGCCCATTGGAGTTCAATACTGGAGACCATGTACTTTTGAAGGTTTCTCCTACTCGGGTAATCTTTCGTTTCGGAAGGAAAGGAAAGCTGAGTCCGAGGTATATCGGACCATTTGAGATCCTCGAGAGAGTTGGGGAGTTGGCATACAGATTGGCATTGCCGCCGTCATTGTGCCATGTTTATAACGTGTTCCACGTATCCCAGTTACGGAGATATATACCTGATCCCAGTCATATCATTGATTTCGGCGAGATCGAAGTCGCGCAGGATGGGACGTTTGAAGAAAGACCGGTCAAGATACTCGAGAGTCGAGTTAAGCAGCTGAGGAACAAACCAATCGTTTTGGTCAAAGTTCAGTGGTCACGTCACGGAATGGAAGAAGCCACCTGGGAAACGGAAGCTGATATGAAGTCTAGATATCCTGAGTTATTTTCGTCTTGAGTTTCGGGACGAAACTCCTTTTTAGTAGGAGAGTATGTAATATCCGGATTTATTACGGTGTATTTCATCTGTATTCAAACCCTGTATTATTTGGATTGGTGGTTTTGATTATTGAAGTATGATATTTCGTGCATTGACATCATTATACATAAGTATAGAAACATGCAAAATTGCTCATGCAACCTCGTGATAGCGCACGCTAAGAATGTATCTTAACGCGCGCTATCGGGCCATTATTAGCGCACACTATTAAGATAGGAGTTGCGTGCGCTAAGAACTCAATTATTGAGCGGGACGACTAGCACATGCGCCAGCCGGGACATGGGTCCGGATAAGATTCCCGCGGACGCAACCGGACAATTCTGAAGTCAACCATTATTAGCGCACGCTAAGGAATGCTTAGTAGCGTGCGCTAACTTGTTAATAATGCAGAATATTATAAATGGGACAACAACCGTTTTGGCTTTCATTTCTTTCGCCCATTCTTCATCCTTGAGAGTTCAGAGAGCTGTAATAATACTCCTATACGCTTAGAACACATCTTGTTGGTGTTTGGATATTGGTTATCACTTGGGATTATTCATTGAAGTGGAATAATACCTTGGAGTGGCATACAACCAACCGGAGTTGAATTCTACCTTACGATTCAGTGATTTTCATCATATTAAGGTATGTTCAATCTATCTCAAGACTTAGAGTTGGATTCTAACGATTTGGATGATCATGTTAACAAGATATGAATTTTCATAGATGAATATTCCAAGTATATCATGTTTGAAATAGTGAGATGAATAAGCCTTAATACCTTGATTATAATCATCATGATTCGAATCTTATTACACTGAATATGTGAAGAGAAGCTTCTATCATTGGTAATTCGAATCTAGTAGATGACTTCATAATAATCATGGACTTGACTTTAACAATCATTATTGTTGGATAAATCTAAAGGATTGATCATGGAAAGATTTATCTAGTATAGATGGAACGTTTAAACAACTTCAGCATGATAATATTGATTGATATAAGGTGTTGATATCAACCGTTAAGCTTTTCGAATTGTCGTATGAAGATTTGAAGTCGGAATGGAATATGGTTTTATATTGGCATGCATATCCTTGAATCCGAAGTTGTCTTTATCCGTAAAATCATTCATAAGGGTATGAACATGGTATTCATGGAAGTAACATGGATTATCACGCAAGATTTCCTTGTTTCAATCATGGCAAGAACAGTTTACTGCTCAGCAGTAAACTGCCATGCATAGATAGCGCACGCTATGCTATGAAGTTTAACGTGCGCTATCGAGCACGAGTTAGCGTGCGCTACGTTTGGTACGTACGCTAGACCATCAGACGAGTCAGTTGGCTGGTCAGTGAAGTACTGACCATGCATAGTTAGCGTATGCTAGTCCTTGTTGTTTGCGTGCGCTATCGGGCAGACTTAACGCACGCTACACAGAGTACTTAGCGTGCGCTAAGCAGTTCGGGCAGATTGCATTTTATGAACTTTTGGCCGTGAATCGAATTGTTAAACATTCATACGACGTGAGATAAATCCTATATCATTTCTTTTGTTAAGGTTTGGTCTCGTTACGTGATTGATTGAGGAGGACGACCCTCGAGTGTTCGTTTTCGTGGAAGTATTATTCTTGTCTTCAAATCGAGGCAAGTACCTTAATCGTTTTATGTATTGTTGTTATACATATTGTCGTGCATGTATGTCGTTATTGTATGTCCACCTCGTGTTGGTCCGACGGGATCATCGGGGGATCTATGCTAGCGTGCGCTGGATCATCGGACGGGTTTTTCCACCACGGGTTGGTCTAACGGGATCATCGTGGGTTCTAGGCAGTGAACGCTGGATCGATGGAATTACCATGTGTATGTTATGATATCATGTTGTGATTATCAGTTGTGTATGTTATGTTTGAGTTTCTCGTAGGAGAAGACTCGTTGGTACTTTGTCGTTTACGCTATTATTCTTCGTGAGATATGAATAATATGTTGTGGTACTTGTACTAGCATCGTTGTGCTAACCCCTTCGGGGGTGAACATTTTGTTTGTGTTCAGGATCCAGGAGAGCGGGGAAACAACCACTGGAACTGTATGACGACGAGGGTGCAGAGTGATGTCCCGACCGGGTTTATTTATCTGTTGTTTACTTGTTATTTCAACAAGTACTCGAGTACGAAGTCATTTGTGATGATTTGAATTTGGTGATGTATTATTGAGTTCTGTTGAACAATTGTACTATTTCTGTATTGGGTCAGAACTGTTGTACCGTAATTCCGTTATTTCCATTCGTTAGTACCTTTTAATGCCTGTTCAATTCTTCAGCCTTGTAAATCCTTATGTAAAGGATTTACGGCGCTGTAATATTCCTGAATATATCGGGGGTGTTACAGCAGGGATGTCATGGACTTTGGTGCTATGCCATGAGGAAAGAGGAAGGAGTAGAGCTCTCATCTATTTCAGTTGTGAATGAGTTCTCAGATGTATTTCCTGACGAACTACCTGGGTTACCTCCGCAGAGAGAAGTGGAGTTCACTATCGAATTAGAGCCTGGAGCCGCTCCTATTTCCAGAGCACCATACCGCATGGCGCCAACCGAGATGTATGAACTAAAGAAGCAACTGGAGGAATTATTACAGAAGGGTTATATTCAACCTAGCGTTTCTCCTTGGGGAGCGCCCGTTCTCTTTGTCCGGAAGAATGACGGATCCCTCCGATTATGTATTGATTACAGGGAGCTCAACAAAGTGACAATCAAGAATAAGTATCATATACCTCGGATCGACGACTTGTTTGATCAACTGCAAGGGGCAAGGGTATTCTCGAAGATTGACTTGCGATCAGGATACCATCAGTTGAGAATTAAGGAATCGGATATACCGAAGTCTGCTTTCAGATCCCGGTACGGGCATTATGAATTTATAGTGATGCCATTTGGACTTACCAATGCTCCTGCGGTATTCATGCAATTGATGAATCGGGTATTTTTAGAATACTTGGATAAATTTGTGGTCGTCTTCATTGATGACATCTTGATATATTCGAAGGACACAGAGGAGCATGCCGAACATTTGCGTGTGGTTTTGAGCACCTTGAGGAAGGAACAACTGTATGCAAAGCTTTCCAAATGCGAGTTCTGGCTTAGGGAAGTAACTTTCCTTGGGCATGTGATATCAGCTGATGGAGTTCAGGTGGACCCGAAGAAAGTCGAAGCAATCTTGGAATGGGAAGCTCCTAATAACGTGAAAGAAGTCCGGAGTTTCTTAGAACTTGCTGGATATTATCGCCGTTTTGTAGAGGGATTTTCCAAAATTGCTCATCCGCTCACTCAGCTGTTACAGAAAACTCAAAAGTTCACGTGGGATGAGAAATGTTGTAACACCCCCAAGATATTCGAGGTGTATTACAGCGTCGTGGGCCCCTACATGGGATCCACCAGACTGACACAAGAAAACACCTCTCGACTAACCGTCTCGGTTAGCAAGGAGACAATTGTTAACAACAAGAACATAAAACAACACGTCCGGTACAACCGGCACAATAAACATCAACCGACAAATACAGTAACCCAACGAGGTCTAAACACAATCCGAAAGGAAAAGCCTAAGTACTCGCGAGTACAATCTATAAGTTTATAACTGTGGAAACAACCAAATCGAAATGAACAAAAGAAATAAGAAGACCCAAATGCACATGTCAACGACCACAGCCAACATCCTCAGATCGTCCGGTGCTCGCTCGTCCGGATAATCATAACCTGAAATCCATAACAAGAATTTCCCCAAAACGGGTCCCCAAAGGGGTTAGCAATTACGCTAGTACAAGTAATCAAGGCAAACCAATCGCTTACACATTTCATAGTACATGCACCAATATCATTTCAAAAACCAAAACTAGACATGTCTTTTCCGGAAACAAACAGTCACAATTAATTTGCCTAGGATCGGGACGAAACCATGAATCCCACTCGAGGCCTATAAGGACCCTCCCGAGCTGGCCACATTCATAAAACAAATCAAGCACCACACGTCACCTAGGACCGGGACGAAGCCACGAATCCCACTCGAGGCCTCTAAGGACCCTCCCGAGCTGGCTAGCGAATCAAACTTATGAATCCAGGACGAAGCCATAGATTCCCTCGAGGCCCCGTCGGACCCTCCCGAGGTGAGTAAAGCACACACAATATACATTACCATTTCACGTTAAGCATAAAGGTTTCCAAAAATACTTGCCTTGAATTATTGACGACGCGAAGAACGGAAAGGAAAGTCACCGACGAACGCTAGGAACCAATGAAACCGACCCTAACGATTCGAAGAATACAATCACAACCATTTCTAAATGAATACGGAATTGGAATACACCCGAAAACCCGCCTATGATTCATGTATATTCGTATATAAACATCAACGAGGGCGGACCACAACCAAACCCTCTCGATTCCGTAAAAATCACGAAATATACCATGAATCCGTAGGGAAACTAAGAATACCAACAAGATTAATCATATTCATCATGAATCCATCAACAAAATGGAACGGATCGGAAGAAAATCCCAAAACCCCCAATTTATCGAAAAGTAGGGTTCTAAGAGATTTACCTTGGATCGATGATGAAGAACACAAGTAGGTGTTATTAATCTACTTCAAAAACTCAAGGTAGAGGATGCCTGAAATAATCGAAGGGAAGAATCGCTCGGAAATCGCCCGGAAGAGCTCTGCGTCGTGGAGAGGAAATGAAATGGAACTAATCTGCTCATCTGGGTCAACTCCCTAGTTTATATAGCCAGGGAGTGTTAGCATGCGCTAATCCTCAAGGTTAGCGTGCGCTAACGGGGTAAAAATACAGGCCAAAATAGTTAGCGTCCAGTCCAGTAGCCAGACTTCTGGCCGTTAGCGTGCGCTACTCCAAATGTAGCGTGCGCTAATAACCTATCGGTAGCGCGCGCTATCGACCAATAGCGTGCGCTACCTGGACATCAGCCGAGTCCAGAAGCTAACTGCCCAAAACTCACCTGACCCGTTAGCGTGCGCTACCATACGAGCGTAGCGTGCGCTAACTGGCACCTAACCGATTCCAGAAATAAACTGTCCAGTACTGGACCCCCACGCTAGCGCACGCTACCGGGCATCATCAGCGTGCGCTAGCCTCTCGACATTAGCGTGCGCTAGCATATGTAGCGTACGCTAATACGCTAGTCCAGAAGGCTGGAAAACAAAGATCTCCACTCCCAGGGCTACTCACTAGCGCGCGCTACGAAACAAACGTAGCGTGCACTACTAAGGGACCCCTAGCGTGCGCTATGCAGAAAAATAGCGTGCGCTAGGTATGGAATATGAACGGTTCAAAACACCGGAAGGTGAACGAAACATCCAACGGAACATCTCAACGGGCATCATAACATAGAATGGATCCACGGCAACCCCGAAACGGCGGTTCCGCACAACAATAACGGGGATAAAATCCATAGATAATAGAAAAGATAAACTGAAGATACACGAGGGTCACTACTATCGGGAAATACGCTGAAAAAGAAAAATACAAGGGAAAGAAAAATGCGGATATTACATTCTACCCCTCTAAAAACAAGTTTCGTCCCGAAACTTAAGAAACAAACAACTCAGGGTACCTAGCACGCATGCTCTCCTCGGTTTCCCAAGTTGCCTCCTCGACACCGTGTCTCGACCACTGCACCTTGACCAAAGGGATGGTCTTATGCCTTAGTCGTTTCTCCCGATGCTCTAAAATCTTCAAAGGACGCTCCTCAAAAGTAATATCCTCGGCAACGTCAATCTCCCCATAGTCGATGATGTGACTAGGATCCGGGACATATTTCCTCAGTTGGGAAACATAAAAAATGCTATGAACATGACTCAGGGCCGGGGGTAACGCCAAACGGTATGCTAACCCACCGACTCGCTCGAGAATCTCGAAGGGTCCAATAAATCTCGTACTCAACTTCCCCTTCTTCCCGAAACGGAAAACTCCTATCGTCGGCGACACCTTCAGCAAAACGTGGTCTCCCACCTCGAATTCTAAAGGTCGACGACGGACATCGGCATATGACTTCTGTCGAATCTGGGCAGTCAACATCCGTTCTCGAATTAATTCTATCTTCCGTCTCATCTCTAAAACGACATCCGGTTCGATCCCGACCAAATCAGACGCCTCATTCCAACAAATCGGCGATCGACATCGTCGCCCATAAAGTGCCTCATACGGTGCCATCCGAATCGACGCGTGCCAACTATTGTTGTACGTGAATTCGATCAATGGCAAATGCTCCTCCCAGTCGCTACTCCAATCGAGGGCACAAGCACGCAACATGTCCTTGAATGTCTGGATAGTGCGTTCCGACTGTCCATCTGACTGGGGATGAAAAGAGGTACTCAAATGCAAACGGGTACCTAACGCTTTATGCACCGCCTGCCAAAAGTGCGATACAAAATGGCCATCACGATCCGAAACAATAGACTTCGGAGTACCGTGAAGTCTCACAATCTGCGCGATAAACACACGAGCCAACTTCTCTGGGCCCCAAGTGTCCTTGATGCCCAGAAAATGTGCCGACTTGGTCAGACGATCAACAACCACCCATACCATATTCATGCCCGACCTCGATCTCGGCAAACTCGTAACAAAATCCATCGATATATCTTCCCATTTCCATTCCGGAACGGGAAGTGACTGCAATAACCCAGCCGGTCGCTGATGCTCGATTTTGACCTGCTGGCAAGTCAAACATCTCGCCACAAACTGTGCGACCTCCTCCTTCATATCATTCCACCAGAAGTTCCTCCTCAGGTCCTTGTACATCTTACTCGAACCAGGATGAACGGAATAGGGTGTGGAATGGGCCTCACGCAAAATACTCTGTCGCAACTCTGGATCGTTCGGCACACAAAGCTGACTCTGGAATCTCAAAACACCATCCTCGTGAATCACAAATACAGGAGACTTTCCCTTAAGAACGTTCTCTCGGATTTGAGTAGTCATCGGATCCTCTAATTGCTTCAGCTTAATTTCATCGATCAAAGACGACGAAATCTCTAAAGCACAAAGTTGCCCGACAGCTCCAGGCAACAAAACCTCAACATCTAACCCGATCAAAGCCCGCCGAAGCTCAGACTGAGGCGTAAGGACCTCAAGCATTCGCAACGCAATCGGTTTCCGACTCAAGGCGTCGGCCATGACGTTCGCCTTGCCCGGATGATAAAGGATTTTGAGGTCGTAATCCTTAATCAGCTCTAACCACCTCCTCTGCCTCATATTCAACTCCCGCTAAGTAAATATGTATTTCAGACTTTTATGATCGGTAAAAATCTGACATGCAGAGCCGAAAAGATAGTGACGCCAAATCTTGAGTGCAAAGACAACCGCCGCTAACTCCAAATCGTGAGTAGGGTAGTTAAGCTCATACGGCCTCAACTGTCTCGACGCATACGCAATGGTCTTGCCGTGCTGCATCAAGACGCACCCAAGACCCTGACCCGAAGCATCGCTATACACGGCGAATCCCTCGTTGCCACATGGCAACGCCAAAACCAGAGCTGAAGTCAAACGCTTCTTCAGTTCCTCAAAACTCGACTGTCTCTCATTGGTCCAGACGAACTTCTCGGATTTCTGGAGCAACTGTGTAAGCGACCGAGCTAGTTTTGAGAAACCCTCGACGAACCTACAGTAGTAGCCAGCCAAACCCAAGAAACTACGGACCTCCTTCACATTTGTGGGCGATGCCCAATCCAATACTGCCTCAATTTTCTGCGGATCCACACGGACTCCCTCGGCTGAAATCACGTGACCCAAAAACATCACTTCCTTCAGCCAGAACTCACATTTCGAGAACTTCGCATAGAGTTGCTCGGTCCTCAAATTGTCTAACACTATCCGCAGATGATGGGCATGCTCTTCCTCATTCCTCGAATAGATAAGAATATCGTCAATGAAGAGGACGACACACTTATCCAAATACTCGATAAAGACTTTGTTCATCAATTGCATGAACACCGCCGGCGCATTAGTTAACCCGAAAGGCATAACTACAAACTCATAATGTCCGTATCTCGTCCGAAAAGCCGTTTTCGGCACGTCGGACTCCCTCACCCGGAGCTGATAGTACCCGATTTCAAATCAATCTTCGAGAATACCGTAGCTCCCTGAAACTGATCGAACAAGTCATCAATCCTCGGCAAAGGATACTTGTTCTTGATGGTCACTTTGTTTAGTTCGCGATAATCGATACACAAACGTAGTGAACCATCCTTCTTCCGCACAAACAGGACCAGTGCACCCCAAGGCGAGGCGCTCGGTCGAACATACCCTGAATCAAGAAGCTCACTCAACTGCTTCTTCAACTCTGACATCTCTGAAGGTGCCATGCGATACGGCGCCTTTGAAATCGGAGCTGCGCCCGGCTCTAATTCTATAACAAACTCAACCTCACGATCTGGTGGCAATCTCGGCAACTCGTCAGGAAATACATCAGGAAACTCACTAACGACTGGAATCGACGAAAGCTCGACTCCACCATTCTCCGCCTTCAAGGCGTAGCACCAATAACCAGTACACCCCTTTCGCAGGAGACTCATCGCCTTTAAGGCACTAATAACGAACTTCTGGTTTCCCCTCTTTCGCCCTGCGAAAGAGTGTTCGGTGCCGTCCTCGGCTAACATAGTGATGATTCTCGTGCGGTAGTTCATGATCGCGCCATGCCGCTCGAGCCAATCATCCCCAAGAATCAAATCCTCACCCTCGATACCCACGACAATAAGATTAGAGAGCCAAGCCCTCTCACAAATAATCACAGAACAGTCCCAGACTTCTCGATCACCGACAATTCTATCACCGCTAGGAAGTTTAACGATGAAAGGCTCGCAAGGTGACAAGCAGTCGAGACTCAAACGGCGTACACACTCTAGAGAAATGAATGAATGCGTAGCACCCGAATCAAAAAGTACACCGACAGGATGAGAATGGATACGAACGGTACCTGTCGCCACAGTAGCTGCTGGGTCATCGGCCCTCCTCATCTCGTATATACGTGGCTGGGCGGAGCCGACACTGGAAGCTCCTCCTCTAGTGGGTTGACCCCGACCCCTACCTCGGCCGACGCTCGGTGGAGGCGGCGGAGCAAATGAGCCCTGGTTCACGCTCGGCTCCATAGGTGCTGGGTGAGAAGAACGGGCGCTGCGAAACTGTCTGAGCTTCTCGCAAAAAGAAGCTTTGTGGCCCGACTGACCACAAGTATGACAAGTCAAAGGTGGATGAAGACAATCCCGGTTCACGTGGCCTGGCTTGCCACAGTTAAAGCATTTGGGGTCCCGGACGACGGTTCTGGCGGCACTCCGAAAGCTCCCAGAAAAACGAGCCGAACCGCCCGTAGAAATATTTGCAGCCTGAGATTTCTGCTGGCCTCCACTCTTGGGACCAGAAAAATTTCCGACCGACTTCTGCTTCTTGCTCTCACGAGCCAAATCGCTAGCCGTCACCGACATATCATAAGCAAGAGCTCGACTCTGATAATCCTTCAAGGTAGTACAGACGAGCCCAGACATATAGTCCCGAATGGACAGTTTCATCCTCCTGGAAAAATGGAAAATTTTGTCGCTCTCAGCGACAACTTGGGTTTTCACATAACCCAACTCCTTATTAAAATCGGCAATAGCTTGGGATACGGGAATATCCCGTGGTTGAGCATCATAGAAAGCATGCACTCGAGCCTATCTGACCGGCCACGGACAATATTCGGTCTCCATAAATTCTTGGAATTCGGTCCACGAAGCAACATGATCTTTCGGACCAATGGCCTCCCACCAATCTGTAGCATCTCCCGTGAGAAAGTATTGAGCAATAGGGACCTTACGGTCCTCGGGGCAGTTGGTAGCAGTGAAGACCTTGGATATCTCCTTGATCCACCCCTCCCAGCCGATCGGGTCCGAAGCTCCCGAAAACTGAGGAGGATGCATCTTGATGACATCCTGAAGCCAGTGATCCGCTCCGCCCCGATTAGCATGGGCCCGATCGGGGTCCTGGACCACCTGAGATATAGCCGCCATTTGGTTAACCATTTGCTGCATAACAGCCGCAATACCAAGATCGGTGCGCTCCTGAGAAGAAGCATGACTACGACGGTCGCCGGTACTGCCGGCTCCTGAAGAGTGCGACATGGCCGCCCTACCGGCTGCCCCACGTCCTCGACCGCGTCCACGGCCACAACCACGACCACGACCACGGTTTCCTCCGGCATCCATACTGATATTGAGAGATAACAGAAGTACATCGATGATGAGTAAGGGAGGAAAAGCAACTACGATTCAAAAGTGGAAATACAATGCAAGAAACAAAAGAGCCGAATAAGAAAACTTACGAGCACTGGAAGTACTGGGATGCTGGCAGCGGTGTGACAATGTGCAAAACAAACACGACTAGACCCAAATAACCGACAGGCCTAGGTATCCATAAACCTAGAGCTCTGATACCATTTTCTGTAACACCCCCAAGATATTCGAGGTGTATTACAGCGCTGTGGGCCCCTACATGGGATCCACCAGGCTGACACAAGAAAACACCTCTCGACTAACCGTCTCGGTTAGCAAGGAGACAATTGTTAACAACAAGAACATAAAACAACACGTCCGGTACAACCGGCACAATAAACATCAACCGACAAATACAGTAACCCAACGAGGTCCAAACACAATCCGAAAGGAAAAGCCTAAGTACTCGCGAGTACAATCTATAAGTTTATAACTGTGGAAACAACCAAATCGAAATGAACAAAAGAAATACGAAGACCCAAATGCACATGTCAACGACCCTGGCCAACATCCTCGCATCGTCCGGTGCTCGCCGTCCAGGATAATCATAACCTGAAATCCATAACAAGAATTTCCCCAAAACGGGTCCCCAAAGGGGTTAGCAATTACGCTAGTACAAGTAATCAAGGCAAACCAATCGCTTACACATTTCATAGTACATGCACCAATATCATTTCAAAAACCAAAACTAGACATGTCTTTTCCGGAAACAAACAGTCACAATTAATTTGCCTAGGATCGGGACGAAGCCACGAATCCCACTCGAGGCCTCTAAGGACCCTCCCGAGTTGGCCACATTCATAAAACAAATCAAGCACCACACGTCACCTAGGACCGGGACGAAGCCACGAATCCCACTCGAGGCCTCTAAGGACCCTCCCGAGCTGGCTAGCGAATCAAACTCATGAATCCAGGACGAAGCCATAGATTCCCTCGAGGCCCCGTCGTGTAATACCCAGTTGTAACTCAGTAATTTCATTCATCATTGATCATTTGTCACTCATATTCAGTCATGGTATTCATCATTCAGAGTAATTGTATCGTGTATCAATCGTCATTCATCACTAATCTGATTGGAGTTTCATGCCGTGTTTATCATCATTGTCTTTTCGTTGCGAGCTGTGCGTGAGGAGTAGCGCACGCTACATACTCCATTTAGCGTACGCTAAT